>CM046842.1:17481604-17705021 GCA_025618425.1 Heliocidaris tuberculata | reverse complement strand
GGCGGTCTTGGATGTGACAGGGAGCAGGGGGCACAGTGCCCCCACAATTTTTCATATACCCCAAATTCGCCCAATTTCATTTGATAAGTACCCCCTGTTTACTTCGAATAAATGCCCTTCTGATAAGTGCCCCCTTTTCTCTCTAATTTGTGCCTTTTACTAACCCTTCTGATAAGTGCCCTATTTTTTGTGTGATGAGTGTCCCTTTGTACTATAATAAGTGTCCCTTTTCCTTTCCATTCTTGGCCATTCTGAAAACACTCAATTCACATGTTCACAAGTCACAATTTACATGTATAGCAAATTCTTTTCAAAGTGTTCACAGATTTGGGCAAAATAATTTTATAAGAAAACACAATTATCAGGAACATTTAGTAAACTGCATCAATTTTTCATTCAGCTTTGTTTTACATATAAACATGTATTTTCCATTTCATAATTAACATTTTATAGCTGACATGATGTGTTCAAAAACTGGCAAACAGTTTTTTCATTTGACTGCAAAAAAAACGTCTTCCTTTAGGGCTCTGGTCCATGAAACCCAAGCAAATAAGCTTAATGTGTACGTTATTACATAAGTTATCTGCTACGAATTTAAATCTTAACAATGCATCTTTCATGTAAAGAAGTATAGCATCTTGCTCTGAATCCACCTCATGTCTATATCAACAGTTGAATGATAGGGAGTTTGGTACTAAGAACTCCATATGATATATTGTCAAAGTAAAACTCCTGTTTCTACTTCGTAAGACTTTTACATTCCTTTATCTTAATGTTTCAAGGACGAATGATAAATATGTAAACAACTTTTTATTTTCACTTTCAGTATTAAAAACAACGCATCGGGGATAATACATGTATAGGTTCCATGATCTTTGGTATGACATGATCTATTAAACCAAGGGTTATGAAATTTAGGTGAGGAGGAAACAGGTGGGGGACAGGGGGGACATCATATCATCATTTGTCCCCCCCCCCCCACTTTTGAGGTTCAAACCCATTACTAAAAACCTGAAAAGCACTTCCATCTTTTTCTTTTGCATGCCTTGAGTTTGAGAAATACTCAAATATAAATGTTCAACCGCCCTTGCTGACATTTGTACTCGTAGATAGAAAATCTCCCCCCCCCCCCTTCCATATCACTTGAGTTTTAGTTATGTTAATTTTGAGGTTGGACATATATGCAAATTGTAAGGGCACATTGTAAATTCTTCTTTAAACCGTTGAGTGCACTGTAAAAAATTACTGTACCGGTATACCTACAGTTATTTTTTATAGCAAATTGCTGGCAACTCCTCAGTAAATTACTGTATTTTCACGGTATTCTACTCTTTATTCTACAGTTAAACGGTAAACAGCGGTATATAACTGTAATATATATTATTATATATATATATATATATATATATATATGTATCTTTGTTTTTAAAGAAAAGAGTGAATTCTCGCTCTAATTTTACTCCCCAGGGAGTCACATCAGTGATCTAAAAGAAAAGAGTGCTTGTCCTCTATATCCAGTCCATTTTAACTTGCCGGGGAGTTCACGTCAGCGATCACTCGATTTTATTTATTTATTTTATTTCTATTTTATTTTTTTTTATTTTTTATTATTTTTATTTTTATTTTTTAGACAGAGAGAGTAACTGTAAATGATACAATATTTCACTGTGCAGCTGGGTTGCCAGTAATTTACTGTAGTGTGTCAAAAGGATACCATCCGCAAATTACAACACTTTTAAGCGTTTCCCCATTTATATGCAATCCAACTAAAGAATATGAGTGTCGCATTAGGATACCAAGTATCTCACTGACTATAACAACAAGAGATATGGTGACAATGGATCTCCCTGACGACACCCTCTTCCTATTTTAAATCTATCTGTACAGTGTCCGTTAACTCATAATCAAGAGGATGCATTTGCATGAAATAACTTGATCCATTTCTTTACAGATGGACCGAAGGGAAAGAAATCAATGCAGGACCTTGAATAGAAATTTATTGCTATACAGAATCGAAAGCTTTTTAAAAATCAACAAGAAGAAGCATCCCGGCCATTTCATTCAGTATAAAGTAGCGTGTCATATAATATTTTCGCGAATAAAACGACCACTCGAAAACCTCGTTTGATTTTCATGTTTTAAAAAGACAAAACGCCCTTGCGTCTATTTGCAATACAACCAGATGCTATTTTGTAAACTACATTCAGTAAGGAGATCGGTCGCCAAGGTTGTTTTATAGGTTTTCCCGGTTTAATTCGCAAAATTGGCTTTCAAATTCATTTTCAAACGCTCGTATTCAAGCGATGTGCTCTTCCCGTTTACTCCTTTGGTCCATATTAGTTTTCAGGCTTTCAAATCATTTTTCCAGCGTCAACAAATTTTGCTTCGAACATCCAAATTAATTTCTCGTCCTTCCATTTAAAGGAGCGTCATTCAAATTCATTTTCGACGACTAGGGTGCAATGTTGTTGTTGTTGTTGTTGTTGTTTCTGATTTTTGGCGTACGATTCGGTTCCAAATAATTATTGACGCCATCTACGGGCGGGTTTCTGTACTTCTTTTTATTATTTAAACTTTACTTTTGTCGAGGAGTTCGCAGGTCCGGTCATCAAAGACGGTCCTTCCACTTGATGTTTTTTTTTTGTTGTTGTTGTTGTTGTTTTTGTTTTTTTGTTGTTTTGTTTTTGTTTTTGTTTTGTTTTGTTTTTTTTGTTTTTTTTTTTGTTTTTTTGTTTTTTTTCTCCAGTGGCGGAGATTTGTTACGCAATTCTATTTATCAGGGGGGGGGGGGGACGACCTATTATTACGTCCCCCGCTGATGAAAAGAATTTCCTGCATATTTACGCCAATGTATTTTTCCATCGTATCTTCTGGACAATCCGGTTCGGTGAGTTGAGCAGACTTCCTGGTCTAAAATGAAACCTATTTCCCTCCGATACGTGGAAGGGGTCAAGGAGCCGGAACCTAAAAACTCCTCTCATTCCGGAGAGACTTGGGTGCGGAATCTTGGTCGAGTTTTGTACTGACCTTTTCATTAATAGGCAGTCAAGTTAGCAGTATGTTCATTCATTTTCAAACAAGTACAAGAAGTACAGAAAATAATCGGGCTTTGTCTTTTTTAAGAGTGTACTTCTCCATTTTTTTCTCGAAATTTAAGCATTCTAATGTTTTGAAATGTAATTTTGTTGTTGCAAAATGATGAATACATTTAAGGTGTAAAAACGAATTATTGGACTAACCCATTTCAAATTAGCCTTAACATCATATGGTTTGTCTTTTTTATTTTGTCTAATCTAACTTTTTTTCATTTCAGCCATTCACTTTGGTCTCCAAAATAGGAGGGATGCTAACGGGGCGCGAGCAACCCCACTGTACTTCATAGTCAGAAAGCAGTAGTCATGATCATTATACATGTATCCACCGGCGTGTTGCGGGGGGGGGGGGCTTGGGGGCTGCACCCCCCCCCGCCCAACAAACAAAAAAAAAGCTCCATGTCCAAAAATAAGATTTAAAAAAAAAAAGAGGGAAAAAAAATTATTCTCATTACCTATATACCGGATGTTTGAGAAGATTACATTACAATTAAAAGGGGCCGAATTTTTTTTTTTTTTTTTTTGCTCGCTCGCTCACAGCTATAAAAAATGTTGGCTTGTTACACCACTGCATGTATCACCGTGAATAATGCATAAATCGTGTCCTTCAGTATAAGGAAAAGTCTTACATTTTTGAGCGCTCGATCGTTTCCCTCGCCCGCAGAATCCTAAAACCATTACATACAACTGCAATTCATGATATGAAATCGATATAGAACTACGTAAAGAGAGAATGTATGAGTTGGTGATTGATCTGTTGTGTTGATAACGTAGCAATGAGAATGCAAGCCCGTAATACCAATATCTCAAAGTCGTATTTTTCCGCTTCGTTTTTACCCTTTGCAGGCAGTGGCGGCACCCAAGGGGGGGGGGGGGCATGGGGGGCATTTGCCCCCCCCCCAGTCAGAAGCTTTGCCCCCCCCCAGTTGCCCCCCCCCCCAATAATTTTCGGAGTGAAAAAAATAAAAGGGTGGAAAATGAAAAAGAAAAGAAAAGGAAAGAAAAAAGTGAAAAAGGAATGAAAAAAAGAAAAAGAAAGAAGAAAACGGAAACTGGGGAAAGCAGTGGCGGCATCAAGGTGGGGGGGGGGGCATGGGGCAAATTTGTTCGCTCAGCGTGTGTAAATATCCTCATATTTGGGTAGTTTTATAGCCGAATAATTTCTGTACATTTCCACTATAATAGTGTCAAAATTTTTGCTCGCTCGCTTCGCTCTCTCGCAATGCAGGCCTATAACTTCCACCACATAATCAAATGTCCTCATATTGGGGTAGTTTTATAGCCAAATAATCATTTCTGTACATTTTCACCACAAAAAGTTTCACAATTTTTGCCCGTTCGCAATGTATAACTACCACCTTATTATCGGGCAGCAAGATGCTCAAATGTCCTCATATCTGGGTAGTTTCATAGCCGAATATAATTTCTGTACATTTTCACGACAAAAATTGTTCGCAATAAATAACTACCACCTCATAATCGGGCAGCAAGATGCTCAAATGTCCTCATGCATATTGGGGTAGTTTTATAGCCGAATATGTAATTTCTGTACATTTTTACTACGAAAAATGTCAAAATTTTTGCTCGCTCGCTTCGCTCGCTCGGAGTTTATAACTAACATCTCTTTATAATGGGGCAGTTCAGCTAGATGCTCAAAATGTCCTCATATCTCGGTAGGTTTATAGCCGAATATTCTGTACATTTTCACTACAAAAAGTGTCAAAATTTTTTTTGTCCGCCCTTGCCCCCCCCCAACATTTTCTTTTGCCCCCCATTTGCCCCCCCACTTTAAAAATCCTGGTGCCGCCACTGTTTGCAGGTGCCCCATGTCTCATAAAAGTGTCCATTTTTGTTGACCCCCCCCCCCCCCCCCCCCCCACTTTGAAAGATGCTCCGCCGCCCATGACATGACCTTACATAATGCAAAGTACGTAATTATTTACCTATTTAAGCCCACATCACACTATACGACCGGTCTGCGATCCATTTCGGAAGAAAATGTAATAACATTTTATATTTAAACACATAAGATAACTTTGATGAAGATTCTGAATAGTCATATAGACAGTAAAACCGAAAATACTGCATATATATTGCGAGCTTTCTAGTCGGAGGTGAGGCCAAATCGGCGCTCTGGGTCATAGTGACGACTGTTTACGATTTGAAACTGATTTAGCACTTATTGCGGGTATAAGACTGCATGACTGCGAACTTATGCAGCTTATACCCGGAATAAGTGCGCTGTCAGCCTTACATCACCCTACGTTGTGTGTTATAACGTGCCCCTCCCTTGTTTCATAGACGCAGGCTATGTTACAGTGGAAAACACTCCGTCCCTCGGATAGGACGTTAACTGGAGGCCCCGTGTAGAGGACAGTCACCACCTTTGCACGTTAAGAACCCACTGCACTCCTCGAATAAGAGTAGGGGGAAACTCCGGTGTAGTGGTACACATCCCAATCAGTTATATCGTGGGGGGGGGGGGGGGAGACCTAAGGGTTACAGTGATTCAGTTCGCTTTTCCCCTCCCAGGCACAGGTGACGCCAAATACTTAATAATAATAATAATAAGAAGAAGAAGAATAAGAATAAGAATAATAATAATAATAATAATAATAATAATAATAATAACATGTATACCAGTGCTAAATCAGTTTATAAGGCTGACAGCGCACTTAAACCCTAACTTTAGTATCAATGTTCAGAACCTAAACAACGTAGATTTTATATGTTAAAATACCATATTTAATGCTATTGTGATTTATTTCCCAAATCGGATCGTAGTTAATCGTATAATGTGCGGTGGGCTTCAAGGGAAAGTCCGCTCTAATTACAAGTTAATTACAAGTTGATTTTAAAAGAAGCAAAACAATTAAAGAAACAGATCAGTGAAGGTTTGAGCAAAATACGATAAGAAATAAGAAAGCGATGAATTTTAAAATTTGCATCAATCAAACACATTATTATTGACAATTACTCTAGTGACGTATCTTGCGAGCTCCTCCTCTCCCATGAACCCCCCCCCCCCAAAAAAAAATCATTCAGTTCTATTTTCTCTAAAGAAAATATTCAATCATACATGCACCTTTCAGTCTTTAGATTTAATCATTGCTCATATATGTTTTTGCACAAAACCTGTATGAAACAAATCTATTCCTTCATCAAAAACTATACAAGAACTTAATTTTGTGAGATTTTGTGTACTGAGCAGGTGCATGAGAGAGGAGCTCGCAATATACGTCACGGAGTTGCCAACTTGTGTTTGATTGATTACAACTATTACTTCAAAAATTCATAACTTCCTTATTTCTTATCGTATTTTGCTCAAACCTTCACTAATCTGTTTCTTTCATTTTTCTTCTTTTATCAAAATCAACTTAATATCAGGACGGACTTTCCCTTTAAAGGGAAAGTTCACACTGAAGATTACTTGAGTTTAAAAAATGCAGAAAAAAATAAAGAAAAATATTGGCGAAGGTTTGATGAAAATCGGTCAAATAATAAAAGAGTTATGAGTATTTAAAGTTTTGGATTCGTGACGTCACATGCGAGCAGCTGCCCATTGGTCATGTAATAAATATTCCATATATTCGCAATTTTTTTTACGTTCCACGATAAATTAATATTGTTTCTTTTCAGAATCTAGTATTGAATAACATTTCTGACAATATATCAAATGCAGAGACGAAAATATTCTAAATTTTCTGAGAAAACTGTATTTTATGGAATATTTATCACATTACATAATGGAGGAGCTGCTCGCATGTGACGTCACAAAATCAAAACTTCAAAAGTCCATTATTCTTTAACGGATTTTGTCCAAACTTTCGCCAATATTTTTCTTTATTTTTTCTGCATTTTTTAAACTCAAGTAATCTTCGGGGTGAACTTCCCCTTTAAGGGCACCGTATGCAGTTTTTAGTGCACAACTCGAAACCTCCTTCACGTCCTTTCTCAGTGCAACCCCCCCCCCCCCCCTTCCCCTGTCTTGGTCTTGCGACACTGAGAAATTGTAATCCCTGATTGTGAAAATGAAACCTGTGTTTATGTAGCTCAATTCAGTTTTAAGACCAGCATGACCAGGAGCAGTGGCGGATCTACATGGGGGGGGGGGGGGGGGGGGAACCGGCCGTGCCCCCTCTTTTGAAACCCAACTGGTATACCTTAAGTACACAATGAAAAAAAATTGCCCCCTTAATTGTGTACTTTTCCGGCTCTGTGCCCCCTCTTTTACAAAATCCTGGATCCGCCCCTGACCAGGAGAGACGGATGTCAGTTCTTTAGTTTTCAGGTTTTATTGAACGAAATTAACACTTTCATAGAAACTTGGCAGGAATGAAGACAGGAAAAAGAAAACGTGTTAGTGAAGGTTGAGATCAAATATGGAGACTCTCACTTCTGGCAATACGGTCAATTGTGTGATGTTATACATCGAGAAATTTTATATTTGCTTTGAACAGGAATTACTCAAGACTTTGTGTTTTAAATCTCTTATATGAAACGGACTTTTTTTGTACAAAAATGTGTTACACATATTTCAAAAGGATGAAAACTTTAGGGAGTATTTTGGAAATTATTTATGTGGTCCAAACAAAATACGAGAGTTCTCCATGTGTCACAAATAATGACCGTATTGCCTATAGGAGATTCCCCTTAACTATATCATGTTATTAGCTTTCAAATATGCATAACTTTCTTATTCGTCAGTTCGTTGTCCAATTTTTATTATACTTCACTTTTCTCCTTCTCTGATTCTGCTTCTACCGGCACAAGTGGGTTGCTTCCGCTTTAACCCTTTCAGGACAGGAATTATTTAAGAGCTCAATTGATCACATTTTGTTCTGCAAATTGGCAACAATAATATTTTTCTTTTAGTGCTACGTGGTTCTAATAAGATGTAATGTCTTGAAAATAATATACATGGTTAGGAACTTTGTTGAAAAGTTGAAAAAGTTGCCAATTTGGACAAAAAACAATGATTTTGAACCTCTCAATATGTTGCCAATTTAAGGATGTTCAATCTTATTTTCCTTTTTAAAATTCCTGGCATCAAACGCAATATGATTATGCAACGAAAATGGACACAGTATGTGCAGAATTTTTTGCTCTTTCTACTCATGCATCTGGTATATTTTTTAAGGCTCTAAATCAAAAGTTATTGGGCCAAACCACAAAATGTGGTCAATTGTCCCGAAAGGGTTAAAGAGAGGTGAGCTGCCGGTAATGGTGAAAAAAAAATCAGTGGGATTTCTCATTCTTTCTTTGTTAGTTTTTGTGGAAGAATTTCATAATAGATAATGTCCCCTGAAAAGGAATGCTCTTCGAATGCCCTCATAAGACAAGAAATCGCTGAAGTGCTTGGCCGCCGAACTTTCATATGCCACATTTGTGTATGTGTATATTGTCCCATTTGTGTATGTACTTTTCAGCATGCAGGGGTACATTTCCTGTTTTCAGAGAGATATTTCCCTGATCTTATCACTTTGATGCTTCCAACATATGCAAAGCATCACAGTGTACACTAGTTCTTATACGTAGACATGATTAATCTTTCCCAAGTGATTCGAGAGAGTTTCTTTCAAAATGCAATCGTATGACCTGACATAAACTGAACTTTATCTAAGGCCAGAGAGATCGATGTCATTTGTCTCACTGAATTCTAAAATAAATGTTATTAGCGTATCATAATGATCAAAAGGGGGGGGGGGGGGGGGCAGGTTAGATAAACTTGAAGGAAGCATTCCTTCATTTTTCAAAATTGTATAAGTAATGATATTATGAAATTAAAAGTAAAGTTAATGGAGAGAGGGGGAAAGAGAGATAGAGAGAGAGAGGGGGGGGGGGGGCTTTTAAGCAAAGCAAAAACGGTTAAACAACCCCCTAAAACAAAGGTGACAACGAACAAACCAATAAAAACAAAATCTGGACCCCAAACTCGTGGTATATCAAATGATAGCATGGAGAGAGACAATGGTAGATATTTTTTTTTGGGGGGGGGGGGCACTCCGGGCCCTAGGGCCTACCCCGCCCCCTCCCTTCGAAACTGGCCAAGTGGTATACCTATACACAACTCCAAGATTGTGCCCCCCCCCCTTAAGCTGATCCCCCCCCCCCTTTCTTTTTTTCCACTTGTGAGGAATTTTCTGACGGTTGTGCCCCTAGCTCTTTTACAAAATCCTGGATCCGCCCTGGTACAACATTTCAATGTGTCCATCTTACCATTATAGCAAAATGATCGGAACAAGGGTTTTCAAAGAGACTGTTTACCGAGACTAGCATCGGTGCTGGTTTGGTTGGGTAGAATTAAAGCTTGCCAAAGTCTAGAACAGATTCACTTTCCATCCGCCCATCACCACATTGCATACCAGCACAACACTTGGTATATTAGTTCAGGCAAACAACCCCGCTGGTACTTCATTCCCGTCAAAACCACAACAAAATCAGGTAAGATAATGTGTTTGTAAAGTTTAAGTATTATCATTAGATGTGCATGGAAAGGTGAGATTGGGAAGATCTGTGATATTGATCGATGGTAGGTGTAAGGATTATCAATGGTGATGATGAAACTATTGGAGACTGTGAGAGAAAATGTCAGAGAGTGATGAGGAATGCTATGACTGCATGGTTTCATGAAGTTTGTTTTGGAAATTTGGGTGTGGATTGTTCATACGCATGGTCATAATTTTGTGAGGTTCCTGTGTGTTGTAGAGTGGATGTAATTTTGATTGGGAAAGGTGAGATTTGGATGATTTATAATATTGTTATATAGCGACATGGTAGATGTGAGGATTATCAATAATGGTTATGATGGAACTATTTGAGAGAAAATGACGAAGAAGGATGGGGACTAGTTTGTTGGTGTGTAGTGTGTGTTGTGGGTGTGGACTGTTATAATTCCCTCAACTGAAGTACCGAGCCAGCATGTGCCAAGCTGGGCTTGATTTCAAGACCGTGAAATAAATAGGAGCTGTAGAAATTATTGATGTTTATGTATGTTGACGTGGTTGATGTAAAGAAATAAAAAAGAAGAAGAAAGAAAGAAGAAGAAGAAGAAGAAGAAGAAGAAAGAAAAAAGAAGAAGGAGGAGGAGGAGGAGGAGAAGAAATATTGTAAAGGCAGGACAGTGTCCATCCAGCATGGCGTGAATATTCATACGTACATGTACTTATTTAAAACGTATGTGTGTGTGTGTGTGTAATTGGGTTTTTACAGACGTGTATCAATCAGATATGATTATTTACGTCTGTGGACCGACCTTTAAAGGTCATGTTTAGTTTTGGTAAGCCCTCAAAAGCCGTTCGTCAGATTTCTTCAATTTTTGTTAATAAATAGCAAGATACTAGCAATACTAAGACAATGTGAAGATTTCGCCTCCTAAAGTTTAATATTAAACAAATAAGAGGCAAAAACTAATTTATGTGCCGGGACAGGCACGTAAAATCCCAACAAAGGCAGCATGTGCTATACACTCTACACACACGTGTAAAACCAATGAGTAGCTACACACAGTGATACACACATGCTGTCTCTGTGCAAAGCCCCAAGATTGCTGTGCGGGGAGCCGTCGGGGATGGAAGGGTCCTAGCATAATGGCAGTGATCAAGCTTTCCTTACAGATATTTGCACTGAAATTCACCAGAAATCATAGATGGAATACCAAATGATCTCTTGCAGACATCTTTTGATACAAGGAGGACAACATGAGACTATATTTAACATGTTTCTCTCCAATTTCCTTTTTGCTACCAATACTGTAAATGAGCTTTAACGTCACCATCCGAAAGACGTGACTCAGTTTCGAACCTGGGTCCACTGAATCAGTTTATAACTTCCACTGTTAGCTGGATTACAGGCGCACGCCACAACTCCCAGTAACACCAATAGCTTCCGTCTAAAAGAATTGTTGTGACGTCACACCGGCCAAGTTGTCAAGGTTGCTGCTTCCAAACAATTTTGTGCTGAACAATGGCATGGTGATCACACCAGTTCCAAACACTGAAATTGCTCTACTCCAGCCCGTTGCTTGAATGATTTCGCGGTGAACCTCATGCGCGGGCTCTGTTGTTTGGAACCAGTATCCTGGACAACGAGCGAATAATGACGTTAGCACTTCGATGCTCTATAGAAGTATTCACAATATGCACTAGATAAATCTAAAAGTATTATATTATTGAACATTCTGATTTGATTTAAAGTTTGGTTATTGCTCCTACCATGCCGAAAGCTGTCTCTATGATGCGTGACATAAAACAGGATTTTGGCAGTTTCATCGAAAGTGATTATCGAGTAATTTTTACTTTAATAGTTATACAGTGAGTGTGTCCCTGGAAATAACGAAACCGGAGTTCATGGCAAAAATTTCTGTCCTAATGATTGATAAGATATACATATACATGGGAAACTCAGTTTTCCTTTTTTTTCTTTCATTTGATGTACGACTTATTATTCATAATTCACGCATGATTGAATGAGGACAATGGAAGGAGATGCTACCATCATTCTTTTTAGAATCCCGGATCCACCCTGTGTGCGTATAGGCTCAATTTGGATGCAGGTTATGACGTGTCTTGCACTCTCCGGTTTCTAAATTTTGAGAGTGAGCGAAGCGAGAGATTAAAATTGTTGAGACTTCAGAATCGTGACAATGTATTTTGTCATCAATGAAATACAGAAATAGCGGATTCAAATAAAAGATGAACTTCCTCTCTGCCTGAATACGAGGCGATAGCACCCTAATATTGATAAATTCAAAATTTTCGATGAGGAGGAGGGGGGGGGGGGGGGCTGCTGCCCCAAAACCCAGCTTCTTGCGCCTATGTTACGACTGTTTATCCATCGGGTATCGATGATTTTAATTGTCCATCTTTCTCTCATTCTTCCTTTCTGTACTTTTTTTTTTGGGGGGGGGGTATTTTTTTTTCTTTTTCGTCATACCCAATCCCTCACCCTTTGCTGGTAGTTTTGTTGAGCAGGATTGAATTGTATTGTATACATTACTGGCTATCATTGATTCTCTTCTTTACAGTTAGCTTACGACTTCTATAATGCTGTTCACTACTCTCTCCCAAAAGAAAAAGAAGAGTGAATTTTTCACTATGTTTTCACTCCCCCGGCCCCCCGGGAGTCACGTCAGTGATCACTTGTTTAGGAGTGAATATCGAGTGCTCTCTAAAAGGAAAAGAGTGGAGTTTCACTCTATTTTCACTCCATTTTGATTCCCCCGGGGAGTGACGTCAGCGATCACTCGATTTTTTATTTTTTTAAATTTTTTTTTTTAGAGAGAGTATATCCCTTTATTTCCCCGACTAACAAAAGTGATTCTTAGCGAGAAGATGACTAAATTAGTTTCCATTCTTCAATGGATAGGGATTTTTAATCATATTTACTCAGCTATCATGGTTCTCATTTATACTTGCATTTACCTGTATTTTAAACGGTAGGCTATGCCTTATCTTTTTATTTCCCTAACAGTAAAGACAGAGTGATTCTTAGTTTTCTTACCTTAAATATAAGGCCGAATAGAAACTATAACTGCAATCGTATCAGATTGACGTGCATGCATTGACGCCTGTATTTTGTATTTCTTGGAGCAGTTAAATAAAGAGCAACTCTTGGACTATCTAGAGCAATTCGTTAGAAGTTTGTAGCATTAAGGAGTTATCATAACTCCTTGGTAGCATCGATTTAGGATAGTGGAGATAGGCAAGAAGAACGAAAGGCATGATAATGCCCTTAAAGGGGAAGTTCACCCCGAAGATTACTTGAGTTTAAAAAATGCAGAAAAAATAAAGAAAAATATTGGCGAAAGTTTGGACAAAATCCGTTAAAGAATAACGGAGTTATGGACTTTTGAAGTTTTGATTTTGTGACGTCACATGCGAGCAGCTCCTCCATTATGTAATGTGATAAATATTCCATAAAATACAGTTTTCTCAGAAAATTTAGAATATTTTCGTCTGTGCATTTGATCTATTGTCAGAAATGTTATTCAATACTAGATTCTGAAAAGAAACATTATTAATTTATCGTGGAACGTAAAAAAAATGCGAATATATGGAATATTTATTACATGACCAATGGGCAGCTGCTCGCATGTGACGTCACAAATCCAAAACTTTAAATACTCATAACTCTTTTATTATTTGACCGATTTTCATCAAACCTTCGCCAATATTTTTCTTTATTTTTTCTGCATTTTTTAAACTCAAGTAATCTTCAGGGTGAACTTTCCCTTTAAGTGGCTTAACACGGACAAAATAGCACCTAGACGGTGATGGCGTGCATGGGGCTTTCGGAAAACGAAGAGTTCAGTGACGTATACGTCTATAGAAGTGATGGCAAGGAAGATGCATACGATATTTGAAACGAAATGGACAAGGGGAAAGAACCTACACTCTAAAATATCCCGGGTCAGATTTGACCCGGAAATTAGTCCGTTGGGAAGCCACACTCCGTTCCGGGTCAAAAATGACCCGGAATAAGGTCCGATGTGACCATTTCTGGGTCAGATCTGGTCCTTTCTGTGTCGCATCGGACCTTATTCCGGGTCATTTTTGACCCGGAACGGAGTGTGGCCCCAACGGACTGATTTCCGGGTCAATCTGACCCGGGATTTTTAAGAGTGTAGACAGTGATCACAAGCACTACATGCAAAACAAATGGGCCGTGGTGAGGGCAATTCGGGCCCTCATGGCAAGCCATACGTTCCGTCCATAGTGATAGTGGCATCTGTGCAGGATATAAAATTGCGTTTAAAACGTAGCGCTATAGATTGACTTTTAAAAATCCGGCTTCGACATGACCTGCGTTTTGCCTTGAAAGAATGTGCCTTCAAAATTTCAGATAAAAGATATATACAAAATTATTATTGAAAGATTTTGTGTGAAAATGACCCAGTAGTACTTGTGTGTTCATGAAAAATATAACATATCAAATAAGATCAAACCCACTTCTCTTCACTGTCGAAAAATCTGGATGAGAAACTATGATTACATTTTGCTTATCGGCGACTTTGGGCATATTCATTAATTCATGAGGGTAGGGGAGGGAAAATACGTCCGATATTTCTTTTATCCATTGCTGTGTCGTTAGCAACAGCACGATGATTCATAGATATTTGCGAGAGAGCGAAGCAAGCTTGCAACAGAGAAATTTTTCCTCATTGAATTTTGATTGAAAGTGTTTGGACAGGTTTAATTTTTCAATAATCCATGTATGAGCGATTGATTTGTATGTTACTTCGAATATATTTCAGATTTTGTTTCAATGTCTGTTATAAGAGAGGCGCTCCAATTCGCTCTGTTTGGCTTTACACGTGCCCATTATCATGATTATGCTGCGATTATACCCTCTTAAACCTTTTTTTATGGTTGGCATCAAAACCTTTTGCGAGGTCGCAAAATATTTTGGAATTTTTGTGTTCATTTATGAGGTTTTAAAACAATTTGGTTACAATTTCATTGTTTACAATACCTATTTCAGCAGGTGTGTAAATAATGACTTTATTTGGAGAATGTTATTAACAGAAATATGGCGCCATGCAAATACTGTGAATCATCATCATCACCATCAATTTTATTTAAAATGACTTCTTCATATTCATTGAAAGAGTCGGTTATTATTATTTTTATGGTTTACCGAAATTGGGGGGGGGGGGTAAATTGACCCCCCCCCCTTGCCCCCTTCAGTTACGCGGGTGATTTAAACTATTGTTTCAGTTTGTAATAATTTATATGTATTAAATTATGAAGTGATAATGTCATGTAACGCATATTTAGGCGCATGAATATGGAGAGAAAAAAAGGCAAAGTGGATGTCGAACATGTTAATAATACTTGTCGAGTGCATTGGTTTGTATCATTCAACCTGTTCAACCTGTTTACCTAACAAGAAAAGAATTATTCTGAAGAGAACCCAACAAGGAAGAATTTAACTCTTTCAGTGCCAATGTCATGTATATATGACAGATAGATTTGTCATTTTCATTCGCCAATTGCTTGACCGCGGGAAAGGTATGTGGTGGTCATCAATGTATATCCAAATTCTGAACATAAATTAAGCATTCTGAATAATATGATTATAATTATATGCTACCATAGAAATTTTCAGAGAAAAATGCAATTTTAAAAAAAGATGTTACCTTATTTCAACATTAAACAATAGTAAACAAATGAGAGAGAAAAAAAAATATATATATATATAATTATGGACAAAAAATATACTCCAGTATAATTTTCAATCATTCTTATGCATTAAGATGGGTAAAGTAATAATGTTTGGTATAAGAAATGGTAATAAATTTCCTACAAATTTTGTACACAATATTTTGTGAAATAATAGATGGTTAATGAAGTGCAGACATTTCAAAAGTATTTGATCACATTTTGGGTAAAATTTTGAAGAGAGCTAAACCCCTTGGCACAGTAAGAGTTGACGGAGACACTGTTTGCGATAATTCCCTACGATATTTCAGTCATTTGTCCCTTTTTGTTGTTTTTTTGTTGTTAAAGGGCTTGTCAGATTTGTCTATGGCAAGGACTCCTTGATTTGTCCGATAACAATAACGATATTATAACGAGATTTTTCATTAGAGATCCATCCTACACATATACTCATGTATATGCACAACGTTATCGTGATTATTGGGTGTACCTTTTCACTGGCAATTTGTGACCAGCCCTAAAAGTTGATTTATTTCGGAAGTAAAGTAGACTCACTTATATATCCTGATCATCCGGTTTGTAGATCTGAGCCAAGAACTTTTTTTTTTCCTTTTTTTTTTTTTTTTGGTGAGGTCAATGGAGATTTGAAGACGTAACAGTGCACTACATGGTAGATAATTTTTAGAAAATTTTCTAAAAGTTCCTACATTCTAAAAGTTACCTACACAGTGGCGTCCCCAGGATTTTTTTACAGGGGGAGCAAATTTTATCATCTGTCAAATTCTGCTTAGAGGGAGACCCGTATTTTTTCTTCTCGCCAACCCTCCAAAACTCGCTCAGTGGAGGGAGGGGGGGGGGGGGGGTATCAGACGTTTTGCTCCATGATTCTCTGACAAGCAAAAAAAAAAAAAAAAAAAAAAGAGGGTATAAGTTCGAAAAGGTAGGTCCATATTTTTTTTCGTCTCGCCAGTCCTCCAAAAGTCCCTCAGTGGGGAGGTTGCAAAAAAAAAAAATCCCCCAGCGCTTCAAAAGTCGATCCGTGGGGAGAGGTGTGTCACGATTTAATGACAAGCAAAAAAGAAAAAGAAAAAAAAAGAAAAAAAAAAGAAAGGGTAATTTTTTTCGGTCAAAAGTTGTCAGGGGGGCACTCTGCCCCCCCCCCCCTTGGGTACGCTAGTGTACCTACACCATGTCTAGTTCCCTGGTTACATATAATTTCTGCATTCGGATTTTAGCTCTACATCATCTCCTTATGTGTGTGTCGAAGGAAGCCGGGTTTTGGGGGGGGGGGGAAGGTGGAGACGGGAGTCTAAATTTTTAGAAGAACATCGTAGAAACTATTGGCATGTAAATTATCTATATAATATACGTCTACATGATCATTGGCTTTACTGTAATTCTATAAGTTGATGTGTTGCCCAAGTATTTCTTCTTCTTCTTCTTCTTCTTCTTCTTCTTCTTCTTCTTCTTCTTCTTCTTCTTCTTCTTCTCCTCCTCCTCCTCTTCCTCCTCCTCCTCCTCCTTCTTCTTCTTCTTCTTCTTCTCCTTCTTCTTCTTCTTCGGCTTCTTCTTCATTTTCTTCTTTCTTCTTCTCCTTCTTTTTATTTCTTCTTCTTCTTCTTCTTCTTCTTCTTCTTCTTCCTCCTCCTCTTCTTATTCTTCCTCTTCTTCTTCTTCTTCTTTCTTCTTCTTCATCATCTTCTTCTTCTTCTTCTTCTTCTTTTTTCTTCTTCTTCTTCTTCTTCTTCTTTTTTCTTCTTCTTCATCATCTTCTTCTTCTTCTTCTTCTTCTTCTTTCTTCTTCTTCTTCTTCTTCTTCTTTCTTCTTCTTCTTCTTCTTCTTCTTCTTCTTCTTTTCCTTCTTCTTCTTTTCCTTCTTCTTTTTCTTCGGCTTCTTCTTGGCTTCTTCTTCTTCTTCTTCTTCTTCATCTTCTTCTTCTTCTTCTTCTTCTTCTTCTTTCTTCTTCTTCTTCTTCTTCTTCTTCTTCTTCTTCTTCTTCTTCTTCTTCTTTTCCTTCTTCTTTTTCTTCGGCTTCTTCTTGGCTTCTTCTTCTTCATCTTCTTCTTTCCTCTTCTTTAAGATTGCTTGAAGCCACGTGAAAGATTGCATGGAGGTCGAAGGATGTCCATGCACCTCCCTATTATATATTTCTACGTTAGTATGTGAACCCATGCAGGATACCGACGTCTCTTCGCGTGGGTTGCAATCTACACGGCTGCCAGCGACACTGTCCTCTAAAACTATGTGACCTCTCACCTTTAATCCCTAGTCTGTACATTCAGACTCTACCGTGAACTGTGTGCCTTCGAAGTTCGAACCGAGGAGGTACTACCCAAGTACCTCCTTGTTCGAACTTACAAGGCCCTCTTGATGTAGTAGTATGAAAGGAAGACAATGTATTGATGGCAAGGGTATGACAAATGCGATTCCTATTCAGCTCGGTCAAAACTTGTTCCTCATAAAACCAAGCTTATTATACTGTACATGTACAACATTTTCTCTCATACTGACCTCGCAATAGGTTCTCGCATGATGTAAATATACATTTTAAGTAGGCCTTATCATATCACGTAGTAGTGGTAGATTCGTTAAGCCACCTTTACAATTTTACTTTTGTAATGTTCTTGATAGGTTATTAATTTTGATACTAAATTAGTATCAAAATTAATAACCGTATTTCATACAATACTCTTCACTTTAAATGTTAGTTAATGTTGTTTCCGTGCAAATGTTGTTCATTCCTCGCAATATGTCATTGTACGACAGATTACTTTTATTCATACGTTTCACCCCGAAATGAGAAATCTATTGATATATAGTGAAAAATGGCAGCGATACCCTAAAGAAACATTAAATTATGGTCATATCAAGAGTCGTACATGATACATTGCACATAATTGTCCAATTACATCATATCGATATGTAAAATATTCATAAACAGAATTAAATGATGTCCTATTATGACGCATATATTCCTTTCATTGTGATATCATATTTAGATAACCATGGATCTGAATCAACCAATAGCAACTGCTGTAACATCTCAGCCAGGAGCTATTGTCCAGACAAATACAGTATTCCAGGTTTGTATATATTCATTGCTAATTCAATGAAATCCAGTAACGTATTCCCGGTATATCGAAGTCCACCACAATTTGGCTTGAAAAGAAGACGGACAATTAAAGAAACAGATCAGTGAAGGTTTGAGCAAAGTACGATAAGAAATAAGAAAGTTATGAACTTTTAAAGTTGGAATTAATCAAACGCAAATTGGCAACTCCGTGACGTACATGTATCTTGCGAGCTCCTCTCCCATTTGCCCTGTACCCCCAAAATCATTGATTTCCCTTTCCTCTAAAGAAAATATTCAATCATACATGCACCTTAGATATAATTATTGCTCATTATTATTTATTACACAAAACTTGTATGAAATAAATCTATTCCATCATCAAAAACTAAGAATGAAAATTCATGAAATTTTCTTTGCTGAGCAAATGGGAGAGGAGCTCGCAAGATACGTCACGAAGTTTCCAATTTATGTTTGATTGATTACAACTTCAACAATGTATTACTTCCTTATTTCTTGTCGGATTTTGCTTAAACTTTCACTAATTTGTTTCTCTCATTTTTCTTCTTTTATGCAACTCAACTTAATACCAGGGTGGAGTTTCCCTTCAAATGGAAGTGTAAACATTCTAAGGATATCTACGACCCCTATCCCCTCAACAACAACAACAAAAGAAGAAAAAAAATAACAAGATGAATGCGACTGTGTCTCCTATAATGACTCCGCCTAAAGTTCATGGCTGAAACTGTTCTTGAAATGTTGTGATAACCAGAATGACAGACGTATAATTACAAATTAATTCACCTCTTTGACCTTTGACCTTTGAACCACATGTAACAACCGAAGAGTCTGATCACTTTTGTCTCCTCATACATGAGATCTATCGATACGTATCCGGACAACTACCCCCAGGACAATTACCCCCCCCCGGACAACTACCCCCTGGGCAACTACCCTCCCTAGGACAGTTATCCTCTAGGACAATTACCCCCTTAACCCCCGGATTCTGGGGTAGTTGTCCGGGGAGGGGGTGGTTAATTGTCCAGGGGGTAGTTGTCCAGGGGGTAGTTGTCCTGGGGGGTAGTTGTCCGGGGTAGTTTTCCAGGGGGTAGTTGACCTAGAATCCAGCCGATAACAAGGCTATAACCTGAAATTTCAGAAATTGACCTTTATCATAGGCGGATCCAGGGGGGGGTCGCGGGGGTCCGGACCCCCCCTTTTTGGCGCGTTTTTTTTTTTTTTTTTTTTTTTTTTTTTTTTTTTTTTTTTTTTTTTTTTTACTTGGCGCCGTCTTTCTTGGCGTTTTTTTTTGGTGTTTTTTTTCCCCCCAAGAAATTCTGCCGACCTGATCATGCAAGATACTGCGTAGGCCCTATTCATTACCCATTGTTTCATTCTCCGTCGCAAAGTAGGCCTAAGTACTGTACTGCCATTCCAGATCAGATATGCGGCGCGGCACGCATAGGTTTATGCATGCGACTTTTGATCGTACGTACGCTGTCTTGCAACTATGCTTGCAACCCTCGAGGAGGCAGGCTGCACGCGGCATCATTCAACTTCAAGTCACTCATTCGAGGCAACTCGTCATTCTAGACAATACCAAAGCACAAGTATCCATATAAGTAAATCATTTTTGCTTGGCCCAAATATATAAATGCAGCTCTGCTGCAGGTTAATTGATAAAAACTTTCGGCGCTAGTGCAGTTGATTAAGTAGTGGGCAGTGGTGGCACCAAGGGGGGGGGGGGGGGCATGGGGGGGCATTTGCCCCCCCTCCCAGTCAGAAGATTTGCCCCCCCCCCCCAGTTGCCGCCCCAATAATTTTCGGAGTGAAAAAAAATAAAAGGGTGGAAAATGAAAAAGAAAAGAAAAGGAAAGAAAAAAGTGAAAAAGGAATGGAGAAAAGAAGGAAAAAGAAAGAAAACGGAAACTTGGAAAGCAGTGGCGGCATCAAGGTGGGGGGGGGGGGGGGGCATGTGGCAAATTTGTTCGCTCAGCTCGTGTAAATATCCTCATATTTGGGTAGTTTTATAGCTGAATAATTTCTGTACATTTCCACTATAATAGTGTCAAAATTTTTGCTCGCTCGCTTCGCTCGCTCGCAATACAGGCCTATAACTCCCACCACATAATCAGGCCGTGAGATGATCAAATTTCCTCATATTGGGGTAGTTTTATAGCCGAATATGTAATTTCTGTACATTTTTACTACGAAAAATGTCAAAATTTTTGCTCGCTCGCTTCGCTCACTCGCAGTATATAACTAACACCTCTTTATAATCGGGCAGTTCAGCTAGATGCTCAAAATGTCCTCATATCTGGGTAGGTTTATAGCCGAATATTCTGTACATTTTCACTACAAAAAGTGTCAAATTTTTTTTTGTCCGCCCTTGCCCCCCCCCCAACATTTTCTTTTGCCCCCCATTTGCCCCCCCCCCCCCCCCCACTTTAAAAATCCTGGTGCCGCCACTGGTAGTGGGGACATGCATCCCCGCCGTGGCCGGGGCACGGGCCGGGCGGGCCCGTTCGCTCCGTTCGGCCGCGAGATTACTAGAGTTTGGTTGGATGTGTTAAGTTTTAACGTCATTTTACATCTTTCTTTTTAAGACGTATTTCAATGTCATTTTACAACTCTCTGTAATCTTTAAAATTATCATTGTCAATTGTTCAGTATTGATGTACTTAAAATCATCAACAACAAAACGTAAAGTTGCCGGAGGCAGAAGTAACGGCACATTGAACATGTTGAATGCCGTTTAAATGGTAATTAAATTTATCCGATGATAAATGCTATAAAAATTTTTGGTTAAAATTGCAACAGATTTTGATGAAACCAAAACATACTCTCCAAAAAACAATTCTTTATTGGTATTTACATTTCCAACGAAATATCATTTTCCTCAACAAATATTTGAGATTTCGGTTGAAAATGTAGCGGTCTCGTATTACTTTCATGGGTAGGGAATAATGGACCATTTACCTATGACGTCATTAAGGAGATTATTTCATTAGGTAAACAAATTTTTGTCATTATTTCGGTACCCTGAGAAATAAAAAGAGTTGCTGAAAGCATTGGTAAACCTTACTAGTGTGTGTCTGTGTTCATGTTTATGCAAATTATGCAAACGTGCTTAAGGGTCTGGTATTCCCTACACCTACCCTATGGTTGTACATCGCAAGAAGTGAACTTCATGTGTCCATATAAAGGTTAAAGTTGTGAAGGTCAAGACTTAAAGTCACACAAAAGGTCAAAGGTCTGTCAGAGTCAACAAAAAGGTCAAAGTCACGAAATTCAAAGGTAATGACAGGTGCTTGGGGGGGGGGGGGGAGGAGGTTTGTTTTCTCCGAGGACTTTTGATATATTTTTTCTTGTTGTTGATTGGGAACGCTTGAATCTGATACATTGCACCATGACTAGTTTTGTGATACAAAACTTATTTATTTTGCCTAATGAGTAGATGCTGTGGTTGATTGTTAAATCCTGTGAATTTTCAGCAAAACTGGTATTGCTACTGTTGTTGATCGGCCTTGATTGTGAACTCCTGAATCTAAGGAACTTTCCCTTTTTTGTGTTCTTTTGTGATTTGTGATTTATAACTCGTGATGATGTAAACACTTGCGAATTGTTATCTCAGGGATGGGAGGAGATAATATAGATGATATTTAGTGAATAATTCTTCATTGCTGTAAAATGTGTACATGTATCACTAAAATTTACTAAGTGTGTTTGTACAGCATGCGCACACCCAATTCCTAGGTTATCAAGATAGTACTTCAACATTGAAGAACCAATCTCAAGTAATAAATCTCCAGATTTTATTCTTATTTGTCTCACTGGACTGTTCGTGTTGATGCCACATGCCATCTGAGGTCCTGCACAGCAATGCAGACTGGAAAATCTGGGAAAACTTAAAATATATATATATATATACATATATATATTAATACAGTCCAATGGCGCAAATCCCGGAGGGGATGGGGGTATGCATTAACCCCCCTCCCAGTTCTGATGTACGGGGGGGGGGGGGGTGGCCTGTACAAATATACCCGCACTTTTTGATAAAAGATGGTAATTTGCAATCATTATATATGTATTTTCCATCTCAAATAAACAATAATTCCATGTAATATTAATAGATTAAATGTAATTTCAGTACAAACTAAGACATTTTCAGGCTCGTATTATCAAATTTTTGTGGCGCGCTCCGCGCGCCCAACTATATTTCAACATTAAAATAGTCAAACAGGCAATATATATATATATATATATATATATGCCTATAGAGGCGCTTAGCGCCTTCGGCGCTTGCATTTGCCAGAATGATAACTTCTCACCCTTTGGACCCCCCTTTTTTTAAAACCTGGATCCGCCCTTGCCTTTATGACCCTTTACCCTTCACCTACGTACCCCACAATCTAATCAGATCGTCTTCTTATGGTGATACGTACTAATATCAAGTTTGCAGTCTATACCTCAAATGGTTCTTAAAGTTAATACCTCAAATGTGAGAAAGTGGGACCGACGGACGGACGGACAGTCCATAAAAACAATGCCTTCGGCATCACCTTCGATGGGCGGCTCAGGCATAACAATGAATAAATAATGTTAATGAGCAAAACAACAACAAATCACACTTTATTAAAAACAAAGAGAAACATCACAATACATTTTTTCGTATCTCCATGGTTTCAGGTGAATGTGAACACTAACCCTCTGACCCCTCGTGGTATCCCTCGTGCTTGGAGCACTGATCTCTTCCAGTGTTTTGATGATATCCCCATCTGTAAGTATACTAAACCCATGCTCACACGATGAGTCATTGGATGACGTTAGAAACGGTCTTTCGCGCGTCATGAAAGATTGATATTGTTAAAGGTGGGTTTTCACGGAAAAAATGGCAAAGTCCATCATTTTTTAGGCTCCAAAAGTTCGCCAAACATGCGCTGGGGTTCGGAAGCGTCGTCAATCGTTCGTGGGAGTCGATTTTAGATTGATATCGTCAAAGGCGTGTTTTCAGGGCGGCGCGAACGATCGCGAAGATACGAATATCGAAAAAATGGCAAAGTCCAACGTTTTTTAGCTTCCAAAAGTTCGCCAAATATGTGCGGGGGTTCGGAAGCGTCGTCAGTTGTTCTCGGGAGTCGTTTAAAACAAGATGGCATGGCTTGAAAAGTAATATGTAGTTTTTCCCGTTTCCCGGGAGTCGTTTTTAGTTCGGCGGGAATTTAAAAAAAAGCTTGAAATTTCTCGCGGGTTTAATTGTTCTCGAAAATTTCTGAAAAGCTTCGTTTTTCGTACTATGCGCACAACGTACTCACGACGTGCGTGATGTTCGCAAAACAGAACAGACAGAACTTTTAACAACAGGCTCTATTGGCGCAGGTATACTGACGTAATCGAAAAGACGCCGCATGTGAACAGGGTTTAAGGGTTAGGGCCAAAGCCATGGGTTTGCTAAAACAAGATGGCATGGCTTGAAAAGTAATATGTAGTTTTTGCCGTTCTGTTAATTGATTGATTAATTGATTCATTGATTCAGTCATTCATTCATTTATTTATTCAATTATTTATTTACCTTATTTCATTTTTTAGGGGGGAGAACTTAACTTTCTACTTTGAAGGGAAATACAAACCAAAATCAAGGCAACAAATACAAGAAATACATATTAAACATATATGTGTATCAATAAAGTATATATCAATCATTTTTTTACAGTAAAGGAATTTTTTTTTTCATTTAAAAATAATTCTTGAATGAATGTACGTTGTTGTAATTTTTAGTAACTAGATCATTTTTCTAGTGATAAAAGGTCATATATTAGTTGATTGATTTGATGTATTTTCCTTTTTTGTGTGTGTGTGTGTGTGTGTGTGAAAGTCCAATATTCTTTTTATTCTGCCATTATTTTCTTTCCGCTCATTGTCGCCTGGTCTCTCTTGAGAGGCCCTCTTTAATTCGAGGAAGTTGTTGTTTATTTAAAAAAAAAATTATTTATTTATTTTTTTTTTTTTTGTTGTTTTCGTTTTGTTTAATACATGTAATATTGTGTAGGCCTGCTTGGGTTGTTTTTCACACCCTGCCATCAGTGTTGCTTGGCTTCTGATATGGGAGAGAGCTGCTGTGTACCAATGTGCCTGCCTGGACCATTGATAACAATGAGGGCGCTACACCGTGGACGTCATAATGTTCAGGTATAGGTTATACATTGAATTGAACTGAAATGAAATGATTTGAGATGCATTATTAACCCTAGAAAGGTTATTTTGGGGCTCTCTTAGCCGAGTATCACTCTTACCCCCAGAATCTTGGCCATGGAGTGACGAACATTTGCACACAGATAGAGAATATTCTATAAAGTATCTTATAAAATTGAAAAGAAATGAATTGAGATGCATTATTAACCCTAGAAAGGTTATTTTGGGGCTCTCTTAGGGCTGGCGTCCACTAGAGCGCCGACAACATTAGGAAGGGTTGCGGAAGCAAATTTTGTCATTTCGGCATTCGTTCCGCGTCAGACGCGGAAAAATTATGCAAATTATTATCCTGAGACATTATTAAGAATGTCAACACATTGACTGCAGTCAGTCCTAGGAGCGTCCTAGGAATCATTCAGGAATGTCCCGAAATGCCGCGGAAAATGCTGATCGTGGCAGGACAGTGCGGACACATCTAGGATCACACCAGGAGTGGTAAAATTACGGACAAGGACAATCCTGAAACATTCTGCGTGGCTTCCGCTTGCCTTCGCGAAGCTTCCGGCACCGCGGAAGCTTTCAGGAGCGTTTCCGGAGAATGCGGAAGTGTTAAAGAAAGGCAGGATGTCCTGACGATGTCCGGACGACAATGCGGACAAGTTGCCGAAGGTGTCAGGAAGTTCATTTCCGCGTCCAAATTTTGGTCGAGACCAAAATTTGGACGCGGAAATTTTGCTCTCTCCTGAAGGTGCGGAGAGGCTGGGAAGTGTTCAGGAATGGTGAAGACAGTGAACGGAGCCTTTCAAGAATATGCGGAGAGCTCGCTGAATGAATGCGGAATGACTAATCTTGCATTCCGCGTCTTGTCCGCGCCCTAGTGGACGCCTAGTCTTAGCCGAGTATCACTCTTAACCTCAGAATCTTGGCCATGGAGTGACGAACACTTGCACACAGATAGAGAGTATCTTATGAAGTTTAATATCTATAAAGCTCAAACGGTTTTTAAATTATCCTCGATTGATTATTCACATAATTTTCGAATTGACAATTCTGCATATCTACAATACATATGGAGAATTATCCATTTTAGCCTCTCGCAACTCGGCGATTTGGTCGAAATTTCGTTAATTTAATATGAAAAGAAGCGAAAGACTATAGGCGAAAAAGTCCTGAAAGCTCGCTGCTCAAAAAAAAAAGATATATATATATATATCATTCCTTTGTTTGTTGTTTCATAATTATATTTCCATTTTACATTCATGTTTAAAATCTAAAATTTATGACGTCGAGAATTTCACAAATTAATCAAACAAGCGTAAATTTAAAAAAAACAACAACAACAACAAAGAACAAATCCAATACTCAGCTATTAATAAATTGGAGGAATGGCCTTAAAATACTACACAATTCAACACGAAATAACTGTTGTTTCTATTGATACAAGTATTGATATTACTGATCCGAGTTTTATAGGTTTTCCCGGTCAAATTCATCAAAACACTTTCATGTGAATTTGAATACTCGTTAGGATCAACATTCAAATGAGCATTCAGTTTGATTTTTAGGGCGAGCGATCGCATTCTTTTATCATGTAATTTTGATAGAATGAGCAGTCATATTAGAATTTTACCCAGTTAGCATTCAAATTCACGAGAGATTCGGATGGCGAACATTTTGGAATTCGAATTCATAACTATACAAGCATGGTCGCGATTTAAGCAATGGATTTTACAATGTACTCCTCCCCTTCGAAACAATTTTGAAATTGTTTTACATAATAAGATTTAGAAACAATATGTAAAGTCGTTTTCTTGCAATCTCATAGAATCTGGAATAAATGATAATGATGAAAGATGATATATATTCTACAATGAGGTAAAGTCACGGAAAAGAACAAAGTTGATGAACAAACGGAAGCGCCTCGGAACGATTTCTGACTATGAAGTGAGGGGGGCTGAAATGATTTTTTTTTTTTTAAGAAGAAGAAATAACAAAGCGAATGGTAAATTTAAAAAAAAAGTAAAGATTAGACTATAAAATAACACAAAAAGACGGGCAAGATGATGTGAAAGCCTACTTTGAATACGCTTTGCACATTTGAAACGATGCAATGTTAATTACCACTTTTCTTGTTTATACATGTATTAATTTCCCAGGGCTCTCTCCTGAATGACTGTTGTACCTCAACTATCTGTGGTTGGTGCGCGCAGTGTCAGCTCGCACGTGAAGTACAGGCCATCAAGAACGGACGCATCCAGCCCTAGTTTCACAGACGGTTGACCTCATACACTGCAAATTTGCAAAACCTAGGGTGTTAATACAACACCTCTCGGTATCTATATTGGGTTACACCAGATAAGTGTTAAAAAAACACCAGTTTCGAATTAATACCCTGGTTTTTGCAGTGTACACTAAGACTTTCCTTGCCTTCAGGGCTGGTGATTGGTGTGATTTCAATACTAAATACATGTACACTGGTGGATTTTCTTTCATGGGCATTTTTTTTTCTTCAATATTGTGCACTACCCCACCCCTACAAAAAACCTGGATCAGCCAGTGTATATGTATGATATGTATACAGGATGAGATTATGGAGGATTAAGCAACAGTGTATGTTTGATAACTTTTGTAGCTCTTTGAACAAATGCACAAATGTTTCGATTTTTAAAAACATAAAAAATATAGTATACTCCTTCTCATTGGCAAATTCAGGATTTTCTGGGGGGGGGGGGGGGGGGGGGGACAAGTCCGTTAAAACGAATCATTAAATTGTTAGCTTTTTTTTTTTTTTCTTACTCCAAAATTCTGACAAGCCAAACAAAAATGATAACATTTTTTCAGGTGCGGGATGGAGGGCAAAATAATTAATGGACGCTTTTTTGTTGATATGAAATTATGGCATACCGACTTTGGATCTTACTTGCCCCCTGTACCCCCCCCCCCCCCCCCCAACCACCCCTGTATCCGCCATTGAAATCAAACAATATCGGGATTAAGGTGAGTTTAGCTGATGTTCTGTAAATAGCTCTCACGATTATCATGAGCTTCCTCGACTTTTTAATAATAGTACTAAAATCACGTGTGCTAGTAGTGATTACTATATTACATGTATAACCATTCATTCCATGATAGTTTTGCGTTATGTTCGTAAATGATGTGCTGTTTATACCAGTAGCAGTGTTTAAGACACGTATTAAGATGTTTAATGTGCATCTACATACTTCTGATAACACTTCTTGCCCCCCCCTCCTCTTTCTCTCCCCACCCCCTTTCTTCTCACTCCCTCATCCTTTCTCTCTACCACACCCCCTCTTTCACCCCCCCCCCTCTCTCTCTCTCTCTCTCTCTCTCTCTCTCTCTACTTATTGTATAAATTGTTTCCTTATCACAAAGCATGCGAAAATCTTGTTTACGTAGGAATAATATTACATCGAGGGTCAAAATAATGGAATTCAGTCGTAAAACTGATTTTGCTTTTTTGTTAAGAATATTATTTTTTTGTTTTAGATGAACATTGTTACATCTCTTCTTGTATTATCTCTGTAACAGAAATCATATTCCAACTTTACCATGTTTGCAGTACGAGAAGTAGAAAATTATTGTTTACTATATCTTTGTGATGTTTGTTTTTAGCTTTGTAGTTTTCTATTAAAACAATTGAACTTTCTTGATCGAAGTGAACACATGTTGAAGAATAAATTTTAATGATGAATGACTAACTAAACATTTAGAAAGACATGACATGACTTACAGTAAACATTATGACGATGTTATTATGGAAGGAACAACATGAATATACTTCTTTAAAAACAACTTGGAATATGAGCAATACACTGAACGATGAAAATATGCATATAATTATCATGTAGCCCCGTTAATGCAAAGACAAGATAATACAAACAACGAAAGAGAGAGAGAGAGAGAGAGAGAGAGAGAAAGAGAAAGAGAGGGGGGGGGGGGTAGATGGAGGGAGGAAAAGAAAGGAAATCATGGCAAGTGGGATAAACAGTAAACAGAGGGCGGTATACTGAACCTAAGCGATAGAAATAAAGATGTATAAAACCACACTCATACCAACACAACCGACAACAGACCGAACACAAAATTACATTGCCACCACTGGCCAAGAATCGGTCGGTTTGATGTCGGTGTGTGGTCGGTTTGGTGGTGTGACTGTGGTATAAGACGAAAGAGAAAGAGGAAAGAGTAGATACAATCAGAAAGGAAAATGGGGAGAAATATGAGATGAGGAGGGCCTGAATGAACCGAATAGAATGCAAAAGAGACAATAAAATAGGAGAAGCTGGGCATACAGCTTAAAAAATTCAGATTCAAATTCAGATTTTATTCACTATTTTGAATCATATTAACATCATTATTCTGTAGTGCATAACATCAAATTAATACACTAACAATGATAACAATTGATCCATTTTCATATTTTTGACTACATAATTAAATATCAGCAATCAAAGTATTATGATAATAAATTACAATCAGAGAGAAGGGCATGCAGACAACAGTGATGAAGAAACTATGATAAAATGAGATAATGATGATGATGGACGGAGAAAGAGAGAGAGAGAGAGGAGGGATAGTGCGGAAGACAATAGATAAAACATGACATGCATGTAAAGAAAGTAGATAATGGTGAGATGGTTCATCATCAATTCGAGAAAGAATAAATGGCAAAATATAGAGTAAAGATTAGAAAGATGACAACGTAAAAACGTGAAAATGTGAAAACGTTTGGATCACACCCAAACACGATGGACAAATGTAAACTTCAAAAGATGCGTGATGATATGCTTTCAAAGCTGATTTAATATGATTTGAAGCGATTTATTGTAATAAAAGAAGATGCAGCTGGACTGCTGTAATTGCTCATTTTACAAAGTCAACTGTACAACACTATAAACGATCAAACTAAGAATGAGAACATACAACCATAGATCATACACAATAAAAAAAATGAAAACTCTCAAATATTACATTAAAATCTATATATATTAAAACTTCTGTGCCATCAAAGGTAAGAGGAAAGGGAGAGAGAAGGAGACGAAAGAGGAAGAAAAGGAACGGAAAGTCGAGAAGGAGGAGGTTAAAGAGAGAGAGAGAAAGAGAAAGTGAACAGAAGCGTGTATATATGGAAAGAGACCAAAGAGAGATAGAGAAAGAAAAAAGACAGATAGAAAGAAAGAGGAGGAGGAGAGAGAGAGAGGGAAGAGGAAGAAAAAAAAAGAAAGAAAAATTGATCAGAGAATAAAAGAAAAGAGGGATGGAGATGGGAAGAGGAAGACGGAGTAAAAGAATGAAAGGAGAAAGAGAAGAGGATAAAGACCATTAATTTTAATGTGTACCAATACCCATTACCAGGGTGGAAAAGGGCGTACAACCCCCAGATTTTCTCAAATCAATAAATGTCTCCCAGCCCCTCTTGCAATGGAAAAGTGCACCTCCAAATGGAAAAGTGCTATTCTGGTCTTTTCTGATTTGGTGCCTTGTCTAAAATACGTAATAATTATTCATCAAAATGACTATGGAAGGTGCCGCCAAGGAAATGCCATCTTTCTAACCATGCTCACTGCTACGCTCCTTAAATAATTGCAATTCTAAAAAAAAAAAAAAAAAAAAAAAAAAAAAAAAATTATTACGATTGCAGAAGCATTTCATTACAAAATTTTCCCTTCTTCCCCCCCCCCCAACTCTAATTTGACCATTTTTTGTTTTATGATAAGGATAGTACCCTTGCCCCTATGGTCCACAAAGCACGTGGTAACGATCCTCCTGACCCAGGGGCGTTCCTAGATCATTATAAATAGGGAGGGCGGTGTCGGACCGACAGGGATAAAAGTTATTGGTCAGAATGCCAACTTTTTTACGACAAGGACTGATATTTTTCTCCCAATATGCAGGGCAGGGGGGGGGGGGGCGTTAAACAAGAGAAAGAGTAATTAAATTTTTATTTTTTATTTTTTGACAGAGATAGAGAGAGAGATAGAGAAAGATTTGACGACAGCTTATAAGAATATCGAGTGTGCCCCTTGTCTTGACATTTTTGCATAATAACGTTCTCATGGTTTTGCCAAAATCTGGCACATTTGGGGGGGTTAATTCTTACAGTTCATTCTCAGAATACTGCCGTTCAGAAAGGCAAATAGGCGTGGACAGATGGGTACAATTAAGAGATCATTTACAAGTACATCATTTGCACATTTAGGAAAACAGATTTTTAGTCACAGAGAAGATGGTGTCGTCACTATAGCTCTTTATTTTCTGATTTTCTTACACACGCCCTTTTTGACAAAGTATTCCTAGCAGATATGCACCTAACATTATGGGGTGGCAAGCTGGGGGGGGGGGGCAGCTGCCCCCATAAATTATTGGGAATGCAAACATATCGTTTTGTCCCACCAATAAATATGGAGGTGTAAAATAAAATAGGGGGAAATGATGCAAAACTCGGGAAATAAAACCTTCCAAACAATGAAATATAAAAGGTATTACACGATCAGACTTCAATTTTTCCGCCCTCTCCGCGCCAAATTCTCTAATTTTCCCTGCTTCAGTAACCGTCACGGTGGAGAAGCTGGTAATTAAGAGGCGTTAAGAAAATCATGAAGGGTAGGCCTACTATTATTAGGCTGTCTTGCCCATGCACCCCCCCCCCATTCCGAAAAAAAAAAAAACGGATCGACGCCCCTGCCTAAAAATATATCGCATTGTGTTGATGATCATTAACATATCCCTTACTATAAAGAGAGGTCTTACTGAAGATAATTAGTTATCTACATAGTTTAGCAGAAAGTATAAGCAGATGACCGTCAATTAAAAACTTTGTGAAAATGATTCTAACGATGTGATAGGTGACATCATTAAAATATTCCATTTTATCAGAGGAAATGGCTACTTAAAAGGGAAATACATGTAGGTACAACCTACCAATTGAAAAAGGAAGATATCATCGCCCTCACAAAATAATAGCGAATATACGTTTTTGTGAAGAATGTAGTATGCAAACAGTAGGAGACGAATTCCATTATGTCATGCAATGTGATAAATTTAGAATAAGACGAGAACTGTTTTTTAATAATCTTAAAGCACTCAATGATAACTTTGAAAACATAAGCAGTTTGGAGAGATTCATATTCATAATGTCACTCAAAGAAGACGCTCTCATAAAAGAATTTGCCAATTTTTTGCGATATACTATTGATCAACGTCGTAACCTTTAAATTGTTTATTATTGGGCATATCTATATATAGTGTATAATCATTATGTATATAATTCTTTTAATGGCTCTTTTTCTCATCACCTTACACTACTTCTAAATAATCCGATAATTTATATGTCATGAAAGAGCATGTCTTGTTGATCAATAATGAGTATTTTGTTTTTGTTTTTTGTTTATGTTTCGAATGCTATACTCACGATGTATTGTTCTGTTTTTGTCATAACTGTGTTACTCTTAATATTATTATTATCATTATTATTGTTCTGATTATTGCTGTTATATTCGAACAAAATATCGATGGATACGTCAATGAACTTTAATGAATACATACATACATACATACATACATCTTAATTCACGACACTATTGTAAGCATGTAAAATCAACTTAAAGGGGGTACCCAATGCTGAAACAATGTTAGTTCATTTAAAAGATCATGATTTTATTAGAAGAAAATCATCTGCCTTAAATTTTTTAAAAATTCGTTTTGCCAGAAAATCCCCGAAATATGGTAAGATTTCAGGACATGTCAATAAGTTTCGCGTAATTTGTTGCATCTGCGCGTAGCCTGAATGTCATCAGAATGACACGTGCGCGCCACTGATCTCTGTAGAGATCAGTGGTGCGCGCGCACAGAATCAGTCTAAAAACACAAAATATTTCATAACTAATTCATAAAAAGGCCAGAATTCTACAAAACCAGTAGAAGTCAAAATAAGAAAGGTCAAAGCTAGAACTCTTACTCTTTTAAGAAACCTTTTAACTGGTTAATTCCCACCATTAACAGCACTGCTAACCAATTAACAAAATTACCTTGTCACTGCGAGTCGATTACTTTCCCCATAGAAACACGTGTAATTTGGGTGTTCTACGTTTTTGTGAGGCAACATAAAAAGGCCGTTTTCAAACAAAATTGGCCAGAATTCTACATATGAGATGATTACATTTTTATGCTCAGCAGCTTCTTTGTTTCTTCAATATTCATATTCCTTTTTAACTGAATTAAATTGTTAAAAAGTGAAAAAGATATAAGTATTGCTAAAAGTTGAAATTTACGTTTTTCATGATTAATGTACAGGGTTCTATGGAGGGAATCGCAGAGGGAAAGTGATACGCGCGCGCGCATGGTTGAGAATGCAACACACTTTTTGGTATGATTTTGGCCCCTCAGCTGTGTCCCAATTTCAGCTAGGTAACCACAATGACGTCAAAGTGGTTACCTTGTCGCGCAATTATAGCAAAATGCGCGCAAGGTGTAATGCATTTTGTACAGTCTAGCGCGCAACACATCTGCAATACGCGAACCTGGGTAACCACTTTGACGTCATTGTGGTTACCTAGCTGAAATTGGGACACAGCTGAGGGGCCAAAATATCCTGAAGTCTTACCATATTTCGGGGATTTTTCTGGCAACACGAATTTTTAAAAAACTTAAGGCAGATGATTTTCTGCTAATAAAATCATGGTCTTTTAAATGAACTAACATTGTTTCAGCATTGGGTACCCCCTTTAAGGGCAATTTCAGAGAAATCAAGTTGTAATGTTTGCATATTCCAAACGGTGATGGACATGGCTACTGAAATTGCCTTTGGTTGATTTTTCGAAAGTCTTTCCAATATCGTATTAATCAAATTTAAGATGACTGAAACAAATGCTTTTTAGGAGAATTTTGAGAGATCATCTTCCCGTTGCACAGTAAGAGTATCTAGGGTGTCCTGTGAAAAGATGAGATCAAAGTTTGATCTTTCTCAGTTGGAGACGTTCTGGAACACCACGTGGTATAGCCTTAGTGTAAAGGCTGTTGATATCGAACAACTTATCATGCTTATGGGGGCGTTTAGCGGAATTTAGGATAGTTAAAGGGAAAAGAAAGAAAAGGCGATATAAGATAATGGGCAGAGGCGGATCCAGGATTTTGTATAAGGGGGGGGGGCACACAAATGCAGGTTTGTCAATTTTGCTTGGAGGGAGACCCGTCTTTTTTTTGTGTGTCTCGCCAGCTCGCGAAAAGTCGCTCAGTGGGGGAGGGGGGGGGGGGTGGGGCTTGGTGGCGACAACTTTTTATTCCCCCAGCCCTCCAAAATTCGCTCAGTGGGGGAGGGGGGGGGGGTATGCGGGTCTACTTCCCCTCCATAAATCTCTGACAAGCAACAACAACAACAACAAACAAAAAAAAAGGTTTTGGGTTCCACAAGGGGGGGGGGACGGGTCGGATGTGCCCCCCCCCCCCCCATAGCTTACACGCGACTACCGGTATTTTTGGCTTTTGTTTTCGGTGTTTATACAAAAAAAACCCTTTTATTCTTTGTGACCCAGGTCATTACACACAACATAATTATAACCCCATATGTATGCATGTATCGGCTTATACATTGAGAAATAAAATCAAATCTTCCCTCTCTCTTCTTCTTTCTTACTGTCTTTTCTTTTATTTCTTTCCATTTTTCTTTCTTTAGCTTTTGTGTTTTAAATTTCTCATATGTTGATTCATATCATTATCATTGTGTAGAAAAAAGAATTGTGTCAAGAGCTGGGGAGGGGGGATAAGTAGATCGCTCATTCGTTTTTATCAAACAGAATAGTGAGGTGGTACGACGAAAATATATATAATATATATATATGTGTATATTTCGTTCCATCATATTTGTTCATACACACACACACACACACACATACATGTGCGCGCATAAGAACCGATGACATCTTTTTCAACCTAGAATTTGACCGCATAACCGATGACCTGTGTGTGTAGAATTCAACCGCATAACCGATGACCCGTCTGAAATGTTTCTATACAACCGACGACTTGTTCGCGTAATACTAACTGATGACCTACCCCTATATGCAAAAGCATGTAATTTGGGTCTCACTGCGCAGGTCTGCAAACCGATGACGTCATCGGTTCGCTGTGTGTCATCGGTCCGAATGTACAGTTCATGCCTATGTCATCGCTTTAAATGGGCGCACATACGCAAACACGCACTCGCACTCGCAAAAAAAAAGAAAAGAAAAAGAAGGTGACTTGGACATACGTACGTCACGTCAGCAAGCCATTCGGCCGGGCTCACCACCATGATCGTGATGTGATTTGACATCACATTGATTTCTGGACTTGAAGTTTACTGTTTTGAGGTAAGATACAAAAAAAAAAAAAAAAAAAAAAGAAGAAGAAGCGTGAAATAATTAAGCCACCACTAATTCAGTTGTTATTGCGTGTACTGTAAATATGCCCATCAGTGAGTATGGTAGTAGAGTCAAGATTTACTGTGCCAGCATGCTGCCACCAAAGGTAGCGGTGTCCCCGGGCATGAGGCTAAAGCCCCTTTCACAATTGGTCTGCGACCGTTTGCGACCATTTGGTCGCACGACAGGCTGCAACAGGCTTCAATCGCCATCGATCTCATCAGGTCGCAGAAAGGCATTCACAAATGCAACAGCGGTCGTAAAACAAAAGCGACTAGAAGAGACCGTTGCACGAGTAAGTCGCATTTGCTCGCATATGCTCGTGCGAGTGGTCTTGCGTTCACATGCGAGTGCTGCACGAGTGATTGCGAGTGGCTTGACGCCAATCACAATAGTCGCACGATCGATTGCATGGTCGTACGAGTGGATGTGAGACCATGCGATCGCTCGTGCGATTGAATGAGACCGGTGCAAGTGGTCGTGAGAGTATTCGTGCGAGTGGCGTGGGGTATAAAAACCCCCTCGACAATTGACCGGTAGTCAGTTTCAAGTTGGCCTTCTTAATAGTCAAGATGCCAAAGAAGAAAGTTACAAAGAAGAGAAAGTTGTTAGAGAAGGGCCCTGTTGCAGAGGATCATCTCCATAGTCCCCCTATATACCCCCGAGGAATATTCGCATACAGTCTCATACAGTCGTGCAACGGTAGTACAACGTTGTAAGATGTGCTGCGATCGGTCGTGCAACAGTCTCATGGTCTTAGCACAATCGCACCCATTCGCAAGACTGGTCGCTATAGGTCGCTAGCGCACGTGCGAGTGTTGCACGACCTCCAGCCCACCCACTGCGACTATTGAGTCGTGCGAACTCTCGCATCTAATCGTGCAATGTTGTGCAACACTCATACGAGAATCGCACGACTGGTCGTACGACCTAATGCGAGTGAATCGATCGCATCTGGTCGTGTCTGGATTTTGAGCATGTTCAAAGTTCAGATGCGACCAGTCACGACCGCCTCAGGTTCGTGCGACCGCCTGCAACGAATGCGAGTGGTTGCAAGACACCAAGCGATCGGTCGTGCAACACCCCGAAAAATCTGTTGCAGGCGGTCGCAAAATGGTCGCAGACCAATTGTGAAAGGGGCTTTACAATTTTATCACAGGATTGGCAATTGACAGGAGGGGCATTTGTTCACTCAGGAGATTTTCTTTTGTCAAAGCAAGGACACTTTTCTTGATTTCGGAAATCGGCAGAGGGCCCATCGAGCCCCTTGCCGAACCCCGGTTCCGCCGCCATGGTAATGTACATATTATGTTCACTCAATTGATGTTTAAATCATCATCAGCATCGATCCTTCTTCTCCCCTACCCCTTTTTATATAGAAGAGATCGAGCCTTTGTCCCACAAAATCGTGGTCTCGCAAGTAGATTGAGTTTCTATAGTACGCGATGATAAGTACTTCATCTATTGAAAAAAAATAAGTTTTTTTTCAATGTTGCCATACTGCAAAATTATGGTTTTGTGTGTGTTTGGGAGGGGGCAAAACTATTTTGTAGCCCACTAACTGATAGAGTTAAACTTCTGCCCCCTCCCTTTTACGCCACCGGGATTCTATCAACATAGGCACTGTTTCCAGTGCTGTTTCATCACCAGTATATTATGTAACGGAGCGTGGGGACCATGATTTGTGAGAAAATTTTGGTTTTGGTATGGTGAAATTTTGCTCTTTTTATTTAGAGCACTAAATTTTTTTTATCGCGATACAGCAAAATTTATTGTCATGGAGGGGGGGGGGGCAATAAAAGAGGAAAGTGCCCCCCCCCACCCCAGCCCCACGCGGCCGCCCGAGACATACCGGAAAATAAGAGGGAGCTTATAGCTACCTAGTAAGATTATTGATATTTTGGGCTGTTGAACTCCATAAAACTTCGTACTTTTTACTACTATGGAAAGCTTATTCATTGTTTACTGCAAATTATTAAGTGCAATATAGGTTCTTGTCTCGCTATGGGCAGGGGCAAATTGAGTATAGCCCGCCCCTTACTTCCGAGGCCTTGACTTAAACTGCGTTTCTAGAGAACAGTCTTTAGAAACACTACCTCATTAATATGCGAGGGAATGGTGAAGAGACCGAGTAAGAAACAAAAAATCAGAGCACTAGAAAATATAAATATTTTCAATTTTTTTACTGTAAAATAATTTATGTCACATCATTTTTCCTTGCGAGTGGGCGGAAAGACAGTGTTACCCATTCTATTTTTGGGCCTTGTAGTATACGGGATTTGTAAATAATAATAATAGTGACCATTTATATTGTGCCATGTTTGTCAAAAGATAAAAACTACTTTCGAAAAATAAACTCAAGACAATTTCAATAGCCTGTCTATCACCTTTAGAAATGTGCGAACAATACAATGGCGTATTACGTAATCCGAACCTGATTTCTATGGGCAGTACAATAGGCCTTTGAAATTGCCCTAGAGTTTATTTTTCGAAGGTAGTTTTTATCGTGTTAAGTGGAAAAACACTGCATCTATATTAATCTGCAAGGGAGCGAAGCCACGGAACTACAAATCCCTATTCTCTGCCCTACTTCACTGAAAGTTCCTGTTATTTATAGAATATTCAAGGGGGCAACTTGCCCCTCGCCTTTACCCCTTTAAATAAGATATCGAAGTCCCTTCGCACTGTAGGGAGCTTTTGTATTTTCAGTCTTCTAAATTTGCAAAGAGAAATTTAAGAAAAATGAAAAATCACAGCCCGCTCTGGTGACGCTCCTGCGCCCTTCGAAATTTATTTTATATATTTCAAATTAGGCTGGTTGGTGAGGAAAACTTCTTTCGACATCTCATAGAGTGACCCTTTCATCCATGATTTTCTGACAAAGAGTGCGCAGGTTTGGCCAAGAATTAACATTCCGCTGTGCGTGTAGCCCGACCCCTCTATCCAATAACGGCATCAAATTCATTTCCACAAAGTCTTTGAAGTTAATATCAGTTTTGTTTTGTTGTTTTTTTAATCAGGGGGGGGGGGGGCGGGGCAGTTTTATTGTTTGTCCCGGGCACCATAATTCCCTAGATAAGCCACTGTTTATGACATTCCTATACCATAAGTCATTTTAAGTGCCTACCAAACGCCATAGAATGGCCACTCCCACCGCCCCCCCCCCCAGAAAAAAAAAATAGGACGGGGGAATTGACTGGATCAGTAAGAAATGTGCAGTATTAGAGGAAGTCAGGTTGTACATACCGGTAATGTTAGAATCCGTGTATAATGAATGGTCACTGGATGCCTATATGGAGTATGCTGCGCCCGCGGAGACACCCCCCCCCCCCCCCCCCCAATCTTTGGACGCTATTACGATATGCTGCTCCACTATTACGATTCTGGTTAATCTAGCTACTTTTTTTGTGCAATTCATGGGCGTTGGGCAGACATTTCCCCGTAACTTGGTCTCACTCCGTCATTTTCTTTCCACCTACTACTTGAAATGCCTTGCTGAGTATATGCATCTACCAATTGAATTCACAGGTTCAGCTCACTCGGAGGTGGGCGGGGTAGGTGGAGCACGGGGGCGACTCTTAGGGCACAACCCAAGACTTGATGCCAGCCAGTGGCTCTTTTTGATATATGGGGTCTTAGTATCAAGGCCAGGGGTGGCGGAGCGTCTTTCAAAGTGGAGGTGGGGGCACCAGCAAAAAGGGCACTTATTTGGGGAAAAGGGGCACCTACAAGGGGTGAACATAAAGCGAAAAAAGGACCATTTTGTGACATTGGTATCACCCTACAGTCTAATTAGTATAGTTATTATCAAGGATCACCTTCTTCCTTTTTATTGTGGTTCTGGGCATCGTTTCATCAAACCGTCATAAGTGCAAGTTCGCCGACATCCCATTGAAACGCATGTTAATTTTGATACAGGCGTTTCAATGGGATGTCGGCGAACTTGTACTTATGACCGTTTGATGAAACGCTGCTCTGGTCACTACTTCAGCTTCCCTGATACGCAGTTGTGCGTAATGGTCTAACGATTCATGTGCGAGAAAGCGAAGCGAGCGAGCAAAAATTTTCGGACTTTTTTTTCTATTGCTGAAGTCCTTGAGTTATACATTATTTACAGCGATGTACATGCATAATAAAAATGACAACAGCAAATTTAATTGGGGGAATGTCGAATGATCTTTTAATTTGTACATTAACCCTGTCGTTTTCTTTAGGATTACACCGATATACATATTTTATGCAATCTGCTTGATTTCATTATATACTGTAAGAGCTAGCGAGCGTAGCGAGCGAGTTATGGGGACATTTTCAGAAAATACTGCCTTACTTGGTGTAAATTATTGGCACATTCGAGCAAGCGGAATGAGAAATCATTTGCTGGGGGGGGGGGGGGGGGGATTGCGTCCCTTTTGCCCCCAGCTCCGCTGCCTTATTGTACTTGTAGTAATATGGGTACCTGTAAAGCCGCATCGATTCTTCGTAGCTAGATATGGTTCTTTTTGTTTTAAAAAAAAAAAAGAGAGAAAAAAGTTGGAAATATAGGTAAAAGGGGGCACTTATAAGAAGAGGAAAGGGCTCTTATCAGAGGCGGAAAGGAGCACTTATAATTTAGGTGAAAAGGGGCGCTTATGAGAAGGGGAAAGGGCACTTATTAGAAAGGAAAAGGGGCACATTTAGTAGTAAAAAATGGCACTTATCGGAGGGAAAGGGGGCATTTTTCAGAAATAAAAAGGGCACTTTTGGGGTACTTGAAAAAGTGTGGGGGGCACTGTGTCCCCTGCCTCCCCCCGGGGGCGCGTTGCCCCTGCTCAAGGCTTTTCGTAATATCAATTTATTACTTCTCTTGCTAATACAGCTAATACTTTTTTTTCTCTCTCTCTCTCTTCTTTTTTGTGCAGGGGCGGTATAATATAATATGCATAAGCAGCCACTTCATATGACATACACTATACGAACATCATACATTACGTAAATTTCTTTCTACTTTCTACTAGATCCCATCCTGATACCTCTTCAGCCGACATATCTCAATGAATGGGGATTAGGTCATTTATTCGGGGGCGTCTGAAGGACATCCCCCACCATTTCAAATGTCTGACAGTGGGCATTTACGATAGAGGGAGTTCTGCCGCATATTTTCATCCTATTTCATTTCGTTATTTTTCCTACCCCTTTCTATTTGTTGTCTTGCAATCATGAAAATTTATGACTGGAATTCACCAGGCAGAACTTCCCTGCCGATCATTATTATCATTTTTATCGAGGGGGGGGGGGCATGGGGTATTATCACTGTTGTAGCCCAACACTGTCATCCAGATGTCACTTGTAAAGTTGTAATACGTGGAATCATGCTTGATATTTATCCCCTGACTTTTTTTAATATTGAAGTCCTCCTACTGATCCATTCAATTCTGCCCTCCTCCATTCACCCCTATTTTTTATTTTATTTTAGTTATTTATTTATTTTTTAATTTTTTTTTAATTTTTATTTTTTATTTTTTTTTATTTATTTATTTTTTTTTTTTTTTGGGGGGGGGTACTTGTCAGGTACAAGCAACCATTTAAGATAACGTGCGACATTATACTACCGTGACTATATTATTATGCTAGAGTGCATTGGGTTTGATATCTTTCCAACCTAGGCCTACCTCGCTCAATGAGGGAGGGGGTGGGGGCGTCTAGCGGGCATCCGGGCATGAGCCGCAATATAAAATGTCTGGCAGTGCATGGCCATTCATGATAGCGGGAGTTTTGCTGAACTTTTTCCACTAGGTTTCATCCAGTTATTCATTCCCCACCCCCCCCCCCCCGCTAATCCAGCTCAATTTTGATTGTCCATCGAAAGGGTCCTTCTGATTACCCCCACCACACTGTTCGAGTCACACGTCCGTTTTTTTTACATGAACAAAGCAAGAGAAATCAAAAGAAGACGGGAAGGGAATAAATGAACAAGGAAAACAATAGACGAAGAGAAAAATTTTAATAGGAAGATACAAAAAGTGGCAGAGGGAAAATGCAGGGCTGCACCGACGTACCAATGCACATACAAAATGTGATTATTTTTTCTTGTGATTACTTGTTATTTATTCCCTTAAGGAAACCGAGTAAAACAATGAACATATATAAAACCAGAAACAGGCATTCTTTCAGAAATATAGTCCTGCAGTAAACCTTTCTAAGGGCGCACTAATATCAAGTTTGTTAACACCTTAAATGATGTTGTTTCAATAAGTGGAAAATATTGCATGATTTTTTTTTTAAATGGAGGGCGGATTCAGAGTTTTATTGGAATTCCCGGTATTGATAAGCATAATGAAACGAATCTCAAGGGTGTAAACATGGAGGGCTTCAGCCCCATAGCCCCCCCCCCCCCAACTTTCCCGTTCTGCGGCCTCCGAATTTGTTCACTATAAGGCCGGCCCCGCAAGTCCTGACAAAAAAAAATTGCGGTCCGGATCCCCGTCAAAGAGGGGGATACTGTGTACATTCAGTTTTCAGGTTTTAAAATAACCCGAACCTCCGGAAAAAACGAACCTACGGAAAAACGAGTGGCCCCACGGAAAACAATGGATGATAGGCGTGCTTCACGTTTTGCATTTTTGGGGGAATAAAATTTGTAAATCTTCCACTTTCAAAATGACATGAAATATATATGTATGAAAAAATAGGAGAACAGGGGAATGGGCTTCTTCGGGAGGCGGAGGGGGGGGGGGAGGTAGGGGGTAGGGCTGTGAGCAAGTAGTAAGCTTTTGAGGTGGGCCTTCAGAGTGTTTTCCCCACCCCCAAAAGAAAAACAAACATAATAAATAAATTAAATAAGCTAGAACCCTTCGGGGGCGCCGGAAGTAAAAAAAAAAAAAAAAAAGGGGGGGGGGGTTAGAATGATAAAGCCTCACCTTTTAGAGTACTAGAAAGCTGATCGCATAAGCTTGATTGTCGTGGAGTGGGGGCAAAAATCCTTCCCCGATAAATGGAAGCAAGCATCTGCTACATTGCGTCTATAAATACACGAGGGAGGATGGTGTCCGTGTGAGAAAATTTTGGTTTTAAATGATGAAAGTTTGCATTTTAGAGCACTAATAAGCTTATTAAGCCTATACATCGTTGTAATGGAAAATTATTACATGCAATTTTCCTTTTCTGTTTTCTTGCGAGGGGGCCCATCATTGGGGAAGGGAGGGGAAATCGTTTTTGCCCCCAAACTCGAGGGCAAGAGGGCTATCATGCAAGTACAAAATATAATTTTCTTTTCTCATTTTCTTCTTTTTTAGTGATTGCCTGTCCGATCTTCTATTGTGAAAACAAAGGAAACGGTTACCTTTCCCTCATTTTTTTAGTTTATGCAAAAGTGAAGATAACAGACCACAAACCGCAGCATACATGTTTTGAAAAAGGCTTGAAACGAAATAGGACGCCCTAATATCAAGTTGGTTAGGCCTGTAAACGATGTTGGTATACGTGGAAAGACACGCATAATAATTATTAGTTCACGGGCCACAGAGCGTTCGAAAAGTGGGGGCAGGAGGTTGAGCATGAGTAAGAGCATAATATGTTATTATTAATATAAGCAAAGGGGAGTGTGTGTGCGTGTATGTGTGTGGAGGGGAAGCCTGCAATCCCTAGCTAGATCACCCCCCCCCCCCCCCCCCCCCGGTTCAGCGACCCCTGAACTTGATCATGATAGAGCCATCCATTTTCATAACAAAGAGGGGAATCCTGATAATCGGGATTTGACTTCCCAAACTCTCATATCCTACATCCCCTATGTAGAAAAAAAGAAGCGGTCTCATTAAAAAAAAAAAAAAAAAAAAAAAAAAAAAAAAAAAAAGCCTGGAATTAGACCATTTCAAAGAAGCACACGCAAAGCACACGTAATTGAACAGACGTGACGTGACGTAAGGTCACGACAGAGTACACGAAATTGGGTACACGTCACGTAACGAGTAGACGTGACGTACCGTTTGGTTTTACGTGACGTCTACTGGGTACGCGTACTAGTAGACGTAGGTAGACCCCGATGGCTTGCCATAGCCTTAAGCATACCGTACGTGTAATGTATGCCTATGTAATTTCGCTGAGCCGAAAAAGGTCGAAAGGACTGGGAACTTCGAAGCTTTACTCGGGGCCTGCCAAAGAAAGTTACGAATTGTAAAAACCTTTTGAATAATGCGACCAAAATACCACAAACAACCCCTTTCATGACAATCTGGGAACAATATAACCACGTTTACAAAAACCCCAGCTCGATTGAGTACAAAATCGCCGAGAAAAGCGCCGTCAAACAAACGGAAGGACAGACAAGATCTGAGCTTAGCCAAATTATAGTAAGGATGCACCAAATTTTGTCATCAGGTGTATGACTATACATTACCAAAACAGGCTCCTGGCCTATGGTGACTGGTTTTTATATACCTCCAGTCATATATAGGGTACATATACAACAACAAAAATGTATGCTGTGGAAAAAGTATAGGGGGTCCCCAATGTTCTCTCTCTCTCTCTCTCTCTCTCTCTCTCTCTCTCTCTTTCTCCCTCACATTCTTCCTCTCTCTGTCTCTCTTTCTCTGTCCTTTTCTCTCTCTCTCTTCCTATATTTCTAAATGCCTTTGCCCTTCCCTTTGCCATTTCTTTCTTTTCCTTTTCTTTCATTAAAAAAAAAAAATCTTTATACAAACCTCTCTCTGCTCTGTATCCTTCGACTTGTTATTATTAATGGCGAACTACGCCTGGATGCTGGTATTGCCTTCACTTACTGATTGTACAGTCTCTCATGCGTAAATACATTTACCATGCCCCCCCCCCCCCCCCCGCCCCTCTGAAAAGGCGCGGTCTTTTTAAAATCAGTCAGTACGGTAAATCAAGAGCGGACTTATTTTATTCCCCGCATCTATGATGCAGTCAGCTCCAATATTTTTTCTCTCTGTCATCCCGTTCACTTTCTTTCATTAATCATGCAAGAAGTGTCGTCGTTTTACCTGTATTTATGGTATACCATTTACTATTTTCTTGAACTCTCGATCGTAAAGTAGATATATATCGAAATTCCTCTGCAAAACAATAAAGTGTGTCTGATAAACTTTGTAGCGTCTTTATGGCCTTTAACGTCTTGCGTCCACTTTAATATGCACAAAAATGTTACGATTTTTTTAACATATAAAATATACTCCTTCACACTGGCAGATCCACGATATTTCTGGTCCGGGGGGGGGGGGGGGGGGTGGGGGGCTTGGGGAGAAGTCCGATAAAAAGGATCATTACATTTTAGCTGTTTTTTTTTTTTCTTCCTCCAAATTCTCTGACAAGCTAGACTACAAAAAATATCACATTTTCAGCTACCGGTGGAGGGGGGGGGGGGGGGAGTAGAATTGCTATCGGGGAATTTTTTCTTCATTTTATTAATATGAAATTGTGGCATGCCGACTTTGGTTTTGACGTGCCCCCGCTCCCTCCTCCCCCCACCCCCCCCCCCGGATCCGCCATTTAGCTACGGTGTTGTAAATAGCTTTTATGATAACCATGAACTTCCTCAGCTTTTTTTGTAATGGTAAGAAAATAATGTGTGCTATTAGAGAAGATTACTACACAATCGATCATTCCATGAAAGCTTTGTGATATGCTTTTACATGAGGTGCTGTTTATATAGGTAGTAGTGATTATGACACATATCAAAATTAATACATGCAAGCATCCCTCTCCCCCCCCCCCTCCTCCCCCCCCCCCCTCTCTCTCTCTCTCTCTCTCTCTCTCTGTCTCTCGCCCTCCCATGTCTTTCCCTCTCCCTTTGCCTTTACATGTCATATTAGTTCATTCACTTTTAGTTTCAGTTTTCAGGATTAGTGGAATAATGTCACAATTATTATTTCGATCTTACGTAATTAGGCTATATAGGTAGCAACGATTATGCTATTGTTATATTACCATAATGCATACAATAACATGTTTAAAATCAGCATAGTTCAGTCGTTTAGCTGTCTTGTTTGTTTCGGTTACACATGTTTCCTCCAAATAATCATCTTCTATCTCTCCGCAACATTACCTTCAACAAAAATACTGTTTCAACTTTGCCGTTACATTAGTAGAAGTATATATTCTAATACGCAAGTAACAGTGTAATGTTTTTGTTTTTTTTTATTTTGTAGTTTGATATTTTTAAAAAATGATAAAGCTTTGTGGATCAAAGAGAACTCACGTTCTTTTTTTTGTTGTTGTCCAAATGAATGAATTTCATTAGATGACAACAGGCCAACAAAAGTATCGTAATATATCACAATAAAGGATGAGAAAAGAAGATGATAGGATAATTCGCATTTCATCTACCTACTAAAGGCCAGTGCCCCCCCCCCCCCCCCCACTCCAGAATCAGAGAAGGATAGGGAAAAAGAACGGGAAAGTCAATGTGCTACATGGAAGAACAAAACATTAAAAATGCGCTGATGTAAATGGTGAGAAATCATAAATGAAAACATGGGAAAGGCCAGAGACCAGATTGGAGGGGGAGAAGTAGGGAAATCGAGAGAGGAGGAGGGGGTAAAGCAAGAATAAGAGAGTGAGAACAGAAAAGAAAGACAGAGAGATAGAGAGGGGAGAAGATGGAAAAGTAAACCACCAGTCCGAATAAGTACTCCCATTCATACAAATTGGAGTTTGCCATAAATTTATGATTATGTTATGATAGTCTAGGAATTTTGTGTCAATTTTCTATCATAATTTTAATGATTTCATTGCTTTATGCATGGATGAGAATTAATAATGTGTAATCACTTCAAGCTTTTCTTAAGCACAGTATTCACAATACACAGACACATGCCAATCATTCAAGAAGTACCAAATTATTTCATCTTCAAATCATTCAACCAATTAGTCAATCAATCGAAAATCAATCAACCAATCAATCAATCAATCAACCCATCAATACATCAACCGATAGATAAGTAATTCAGTGAGTAATTCGGTCAATCAATCAATTAATCAACCCATCAATAAATTAGTCAATGAATCAATCAATAAGTCAGTCAGGTGTCAATCAAACATTCAAACAATGGATCAGTCAGTGATTCAACCATTCAGTCAGTCAGTCACTCAACCAACCAAGCAAACGATCACTTAATCAACAATCAATCAATCGATAGTTCAATGAATGAATTAATAAATCAATTAATAAATCAATTAATTGACCGATCAGTTATTCAGTTTGTAAATCAACCAATCGCTTGAACAATCGATCATTCAACTGATAAGTAAGTAATTTATTCCGCCAATCACTCATTCAATCAATCAATCTTTCAGTCAAGCAAATAATCAATCAATCAATGAATTAATCAATCAATATTGCTCAAACCATCGATCAACCAGTCAGGCAATCGGGAAAAAAATCTGTCAATCAATCAATCAATCAAGCACTGTGTAATATCCATTTTGTTACATTTGAGTAAGCATGGGATCATACTTTTTGGGTTTTGTTGGTGTAATTTACTCTTAATTTGCTAGAACATTTTCACTGGAGAGGAACTTGGGCACTGGTGCAGGACTCTTTATTTTATCGTGGGGTATCAGTAAAAGTTCTGACAAGAAATGGAATAAAATTCAGCAGCTTTGAACAGTCTCTATTTTATGATAGGCTTTGGAAAATTTAAAATTACTTTGAAATCATTATTTAGCAATTTATTCAAAGACACATTAAATCACTTCCAAACCAGTCATTCAAGCAAGAAGCACCACATTAATTTGGCATGCTTGCTTGAATGACTGGTTTCCAAGTGCTTTGATGTGTTTGTGAATAATTTGTTAAATTGCAGTGTAATTGATTGATTGACAGAGTTGATCAATCGATTGATTGATTGATTGATTGATTGATTGATTGATTGATTGTTGATTAAGTGATTGCCTTATTGATTGACTGGTTGATTGACCGACTGGCCGAATGGTTGAATGACTGAATGATTGAGTGATCTATCGGTTGATGTACAGTATTGATTGGTTTAATTTTCCATCTTCTTTCAATTTGGCGCAAGTCATTTTTCACACTCTAGACAAAAACAGTCAGTGTTCACCCAAGCGTGAACGAAAATTTGTTTCGTTAGTGGCACTTGATAGATGAGACTACTGGGCATCTATCGACATGAAAAAAATCTTCTAAATATTTTGAAATGTAATTTGACAGTTTTTTTTTTTTTTTTTTTTTTTTGGGGGGGGGGTTAATACGCACTGTACAGGGGAAGAGAGACGGCAAGAGGTAGGAAAGAAACAGATAGAGAGAGGGGGTGACGGAGAGAGGGAAAGTGAAAGAGAGACAGAGAGAGAAAGAGAGAGAAGTGAGACAGAGAGAGAGATGGAGAGAGAAAGAGAGTCAGAGGGAGAGATAGGTAGGGAGAGAGACAGAGAAAATGAGAAAGAGAGAGAAAGACGACCCTGGGATCAGCCACCCACACAAAAGTATGAATGCCGTTCTTCTTTCCCCTGCCTCTGAAATAAAAAAAAAGGAACAAAACATTTCATTTCTATTCATTGCACGGTCTTATCATGAAGTATTCACAACCTATACAAATCTATATCGTCTCCTATACCACGGTCACACCAACAAGATCGACACCAGACCGACAACAGACCGAACAAAAAAATTACATTGCCACCACTGGCCAAGAAGCGGTTGGTTTGGTGTCGGTGTGTGGTCGGTTTGGCGGTGTGACAGTGGTATATAAGCGCGTCCCTTATGCATGTTATTCCAGCTATTCTAGTCAACTGTTTATATATACATATATATATACAATATTCAAAAGTATTTTGAACGTTTTACACTGATTCTATGACCAGATTAATGTCATGTTTCTACTTAGATATCACTTTTTATCATTAATTTTTTTTGTGGGCGAATCGTGACTTGTGTCCCGCATCCTATATAATGGATAAACTCTTGACATTACTCTTGTTTAACTCTTTGTATGCCACATAAATACTCTTCTATCGGATTTGTGTGTAAAATAAGTGCCAAAATGCACAATGGCACAGCAAGTGTTAATAATAATGAAACGAGAAAGAACCATAAGTCAATCGTCTAGTCAAAAGATTTTCATTTTTAGATGACACGAATGGATAGAAGATTTACGTCATAATAGGGGAAAGATCTTAAGGAACTGCTCCTAGGTAAGGTATTATTATTAGTAGTATTACAATGTAAAACTGGGCTCTCTGATAGAAGGTGCAGCTGTCAAGATATCCAACAAATTAAATTAATACTAAAACATTATAGAAAACGGTATATCCGCTAGATTTAATCTTCTTGGGTAGTGACAGTGTAGTTTTTGTTTAAATGGCTATTGCCACCTTCTATATTCGATGTCTGTTTCCAGCTTGCATTATGTCTCTGTTAAAAAGCCTTTGTCTTTTAAAGGGAATCGGTAACTTTGTGGAGGCTTGATTTAATAAATTCTTGAATTTTGATATCTGTCTTGTATAATGATGTCCAGAAGGATAAATAAATAGCTAGGCATAGAAAAGTTTTCAAATATACAATGTTATTATTGAGATATCTATGACTGAATACTGCCATTTATGAAACCGTAGAAGGGTACGCTTTAGTCTAACACTGCAGTCAATGGGGGTCTCCCCCTATCTCTGTCTCTCTGTCAGTCTCTCTCTGTCTCTCTCTCTCTCTCTGTATTTATCTATCTCCCTCTCCCTCTCTCTGCACCTATCGTACTTGCACACTCACTGTCTAAGATTATAGCTCATTCACCCCCCCCCCCCCGCCTCTCTCTTTCTTTCTCTCTTTCTCTGTCCCTATTTCCACCGTCCCTCTTCCCTCCCTGTTTTTTTTTTTTTTTTTGGTCTTCATCACCCTCTTCCTATTTCATCTCTCTCTCTTTAATTTCCCTCTCTGTCTTTAAATCTTCCAATAAGACAACTGCGACCAAGACTAGCTGAAAAACCTAGGCGTGCCCTATTGTTAAATGCGAAGTAAAAAAAAAAAAAAAACGCGAGTGAACTTCGCTGGTGAGAAAAAAAATGAGCTCGGAAAAACTCACAAACGCACCCAATTTTTGAACGCTTTTCCAATAACAGTGTCCGCGAATCGAACACTCTAGTCTCTAGATTACGAGGAGAATAGCACGGTTCATTCAGCATCGTCTCGCTGTAATTTGGATCCACAGGTGTTATCAGAGCTTGCTACTGGTGAGTCTTTCTTCTTTTTTTTTCTTCTTCTTTTTTGCATTCAATGACATTTTCTTTTAATAATTTCATATCAAATGTGAAAAGTTGCTGTCGAGATTATCGCTAATTGTTTGATGTATTTTGTTGTTGAGCAGAAATCTCAACAAGTGGTCGTAGTTGTATGTGTTGATACTGCATGGGCGTGGCGCGCGGTCCGTGCATTGCAAATAGCAGTATGTAATACGAATAGGAATGGAAAAGCCGTTTATTCCCTTGTTTTGACTTAAGGCAATAGATTTCAAGCGAAGCTGAAAAAAAATGTAAGTAAATTTCTTGAAAGATGTCCTTTGCATTGTATCACCATAAATGAATTTTCGTTAAGAAAAGTTTATTCTGTACTTTAATGAGAGGAGCTCGAACGTGTTCATTTTTCCCCGCATTCTTTTATTTTTTCACTAGCTTTACAAGAATTATCTTCACATGCGCCTCTCTCTCTCTCTCTCTCTCTCTCTCTCTCTCACACACACACACACACACACACACACCCAACCCCCCCCCTCTCTCTCTCTCTCTCTCTCTCTCTCTCTCTCTCTACATATATATATATAGTGTAAGACATGTTCCTCGAATAATAATGATAATAATAATAATCATTATAATAATGATAAAAATTAATATGATTATCATTATAATGATTACTACTTAACAATTGTAAGAAAATGAAGTGTATATTCCCATCCAAATGTCAGCCATCATTTTGTGTTTTTGTACAGTCCTGATAAAGATCATTGATCGAAAGTTTGACAAATAAAGGAGGACAATAAAAGCTACAACCATCTCATAGTGACATTTCTTTCAATATATATATGCCCTCCCGCTCTCTCTCTCTCTCTCTCTCTCTCTCTTTACAATGATAATGTCAATAATGATAACAACGAATACAGCTCTTTCTGATGGCCCTGCAATTTATCCCAGCTTTGCCAGGTATCCAGGTACCAGGGAAAAAACACCTTGTCCAAGGACAATAAGCACCGAGCAAGGATCTAACCCTTTCTCTCTGTGTCTCTGTCTCTGTCTCTCTCTCTCCCTCTTTCCATCTCTCCCTCTCTGTCTATCATGTGTCTATCTCTCCAGCCTCTATTTATCTCTTTCTCCCTCTCCCTCCTTCTCTATCATGTCTATCCCGCCCTTTCTTTCTCTCTTATACTCTCCCTCTCTTTCTCTCTCTCTCTTTCTCTCTCTCTCTTTCTCTCTCTCCCCACTCTCTGTCTTTCTCTTTTTCCACCTCTCAATCTCTCTCTCTCTCTTATTTCTCTCTATCCATCTCTCACTTCCTTTCTATCTATCTATCTCTCTCTCTCACCCTTCCTCTTCTCTTTCGTTCAATATTATTTTCACTTTCCCCTTGTCTTTCCTTTCTTCCTTCTCATTCTCATTCACTTTCTCCTCCATATTCATGCAGAAAAGCGATATTTCTCGATTATTCAAGTTAATTTAAAAACTGTGTTTCTTTAATACACTAATCTAAATTTGATAATAAGCATTTTATTTTAAAGTGATCGACCGATTTTTGTTTATGCATGTCATCAAGATCTCCTTCATGTTTTACTCCCATTACCTTCTAAAATAGTTGTTTTATTCATTTTATTTTCGAGTTTTCTTCATTGTTAAACTTTAATTCTTCTCGATCATGAACGTATACGTATAATATTTATGATTTCATTTCCCATCTCTCTATTTACTCTCCCAAATATTTAACTAAGATTTATGGAGGCTGCATACATAGACCTAGACCTTTGGATTATACATACGACATGCGATCAATTTTGATACCAAACCACGCGCGCGTTGAGGAAAAGATCAAGGTCATAATTTGTGACGTCACTTCACCATTCGAGACTGTACATGCTCTTATACAAATATCCAATTAGAGAGATTCCTGCAATGATCTGGGCCCTGTTTCATAAACCTTGTCATCAATGACAAGTTGCAATAACTGTTATAAGCTACTGAAATCATCGCATCTGATTGGCTGAGAGCAAACTTGTCGGTATAAATCCCCGACAAGACACTTGATGAAACACTCCCCTGATGATCATGGTGTCTTATTAGTATGACTTGCACAGCCAGAGAATCATAGCTTACGAGTGTTACTTGATTTCTGAACCCTCCAAGAAGATCAGAGCCATTATGTTAATGTCTCTCAATATAGCTTTGCTGCCCTTATTTTTGTTGATTCTTTTATATATTTTTGTGTATTTATATGCGTAGGCCTATATTGGATGTTTTTTATACGAAAACTAAAAGCAAGCAACCAACTAACTAATTGTGATTATATCATCTCAAACCGTTTAAACTTGAACCCTTTACCTGCCAGATAAATAAGTTTTAAGGGATGATGGCGCAAATGATAAATCATTGTATACCAGAAATGTCAAATATTATTGTGGTTGGCCAATGATAATGGCATTTTACATTCAATCCTACCTATCATTATTATGCTCCTATTATGCGCTTAAAAGGAGAGTATGAGTAGAGTAGAAGAGTATGAGACTGTAATTACTCGTATCAAAGAAGCACAGTGATGGAGCAAACTGTTTTAATTGATACTATCTCGTTTCCATGACAACAGAGAGATATCTATCTTTCGAGGTCAGTTGAAAAGGGGTGTATGTGAAATGAATCATACCTGTACACAGTTCGCTATGTATTGTATCAAAGACGATGCGGCAGTTATGAGCAGTCGAGTGATTTGATCACTAGACTTGGAGTGCAAATGTCGGGGTTCGAGCCACGATATGGCATTAAGGTCGTCAAGAAAGTCCTTTATTCTGTCTCTTCAGCAAGGTGTTTAGGATTGGTGGGTACCCGGTAGGATGCGAACGCCATTGCGAAAATTATATTCCGTATCCATACCCGATATAAAAAAAAGTATTCGATAAAAAAAAGGAGAAAAAATTGATATGATACAATTACCTCAAAGAGGGTAGTTTGTAAAACTTGGTCATCAAACTAATATTTAGACATGTAGTCATATATTTATTCATATATAAATATATATATATATATATATGTATATATATATATATATAATTGTAAGGAAAAAAACACGAATGTCGGTAAGACTTGTTGCTGTATAGCTATTGTGGATTGGTGTCTTAGTAAAGACTGTTTTTCAAGCTGGCATAAATTAAAGTTTCTAGATAAAATTGTCTGATAAGTGGTTCTCGTATGGTTTGCGTCAATTATTCACTTGTCGTTATGGAAATCCCACCTTATCTAGTCTTGAATTCATCCGTTTTGTATTAAAAGAGCATTTGCATTTCAAACCACAATTCAAAGCATCAATATAATTTAGAAAAAAAAAACGTTTTTACACACGCTGAAGACTAGAATTTCAAAAATACATCAATGATTTGAATTTTTCATATTTGTATGGCATATTTATAATAACGCTTTACATGAAAAGAATCTTTAGGAAAGCCTCCTGAAATATTTTTTTTACCAATGTAACCCTACAGTGATTGCTTTAGCGATGAAGAATTTGTAATAGCTTGTTTGTATTTTGTAACCACGAATACCCAGCATAATGAAGGATATAAAATGACTATAATCCCTGTTTGAATTCACCCATCTCTAGCTCTCTTCCTCTTTCTCTCTGTCACCCTCTTTCTGCATTATGTAAAACTGGTCCATAGAAAGCTAAATATGCAATTTCTTTATAATACTCACAAAGACGTATGAGGTACGGTAACCCCCCTCTGTTATGCAGGATGTTTCCCTTCCTTTGCCCCTCCTAGAAACGCCTTCGTTTCATTTATTCATTTTTTTTTTTTCATTTTGAACAAAATGTAAATACAAAATACAATTATCATAATAATAAATACAATGCAAAATTTACAAAAAACATGAAATTTGAAATAAAGATAGATCCATACAAAATGTATTACCTTTGAAAAGAAAAGTGGAATAATTACGGATGAAATTTATATTCTGTGGGAAATGGGGAGATCCACTGAAAAGTAGAACTTATAAATTGTGGACCCCTTTATTGAACCGTGCATTTCAAAGAAATAAGTTCCTGATTCAGCAGTAGTAAAATGTGGATTGATTGATTGATTGATTGATTGATTGACTGATTTTTGATATGAATACAGGGTAGCAAATTTCACCTGTACTGGTAGTCTTCAGGTACATGAGGTCATATGTTTGGTAACAACAAATTAATCTCGTATCAAAGAACATTATTCATACACAAAATGAAGTCCAACTGTGGTTTGCCTCTCTTTGGTACATTCGTCGCCTTTAACCCTTTCAAGACAGGAATTGTTTAAGGGCTAAGTTGAGCAGCTTTTGTTTTTCAAATTGGCAACAGTAATATTTTTCTTTTAATACTACATGGTTCTAATAAAATGTAATGTCTTTGAAAACAGCATACAGGGTTAAGAATTTTGTCGAAAAGTGGAAAAAATTGCCAATTTTGATTTTAAAAAATACAATGATTTGTAACCTCTCAATGTGTTGCCAATTTAAGGATTTTAAAGCTTATTCTACTATCTAAAATTCCTGGAATAAAACGCAATGTGGTCATGCAACAAAAATGGACACAGTTTGTGCCGAAATTTGTTTGCTCTTTCTACTCGTGCATTTGGTATATTTTTTAGAGCTCTGAATCAAAAGTTATTGAGCAAAACCACAAAATGTGGTCTATTGGCTCGAAAGGTTTAAAGGGCTGGTAACACATCAACGAATTTAAAACAGTTTGAGAAATTAAGAAAATCAGTCGAATTTACGTAGAAGATGTATGGTGTCACCGACTTATGATAATCAGGACTGAGCCCCAGTTTTTTCTGTCTCTTTCATTTTTCTACATAAACCAATTTTCTCGTTCTCAAATCGTTGATAAGTATGACCAACCCTTTATACGAAAATAATAATAATAATAATAATAATAATAATAATTACATTAATAGGGCGCTTTATACGGGCGTTTCTAAGCGCACAGGTGGTCTGTCTAACTCAGTATACATGGTACATCCACTAGCTTAAAAACAGCAAATTAAAATAAAATATTACTAATACAATACAATTTTACTTATTGAAACTAATGTAATATGAAAGAGGTAATATGACGCATTTTACTCATCTTGTCATGATAAATGAATCATCGTTTAGGAAGGTACGACAAAATAACTACGGCTTCGATTTTTTGTTGTCAAATTTGGTAGGTTTGAAAATACATGGCAATCCTGCCTTTTTCATCTTCCCATTACGTTGTTTTAATCAAGATTATTAGCCATTCTTATGCTTGCCAGGCGATGTGTAGCGATTAGTGTAAAAAGGCGAGACGTATCACTGATAATGGAAGGAAAACTAATTGGTATCGGGGTACTATAAAGCAAAATATCCTTCACATATCATCAAAGTATCTAGTATGAATGTATATGCGCAGTTTTTGGTTGATTAGTTTTTAGGTCCCTGGATAGCCTGTTAGCTGATTAATACAGGGTTCAAAATATATAGTGAGCTTAACGATGCGCTATTAACCCTTTCGAGACAATTGACCACATTTTGTGGTTTGGTTCAATAACTTTTGATTCAGATCTCTAAAAAATATACCAGATACATGAGTAGAAAGAGTAAAAATTTCTGCAAAAACTATGTCCATTTTTGCTGGATGACCATATTCTGTTTGATGCCAAGAATTTAAAAAAAGAGAATAAGCTTTAAAATCCTTAAATTGGCAGCATATTGAGAGGTTCAAAATCATTGTTTTTTTAAATCAAAATTGGCAACTGTTAAAACTTTTCGACAAAATTCTTAATCATGTATATCGTTTTCAAAGACATTACACCTTATTAGAATCATGTAGCACTAAAAGAAAAATATTATTGTTGCCAATTTGAAGAACAAAATGTGATCAATTTAGCCCTTAAATAATTCCTGTCCTGAAAGGGTTAAAGGCAGAACATAAGGGGTGTCACAAGGTTCCGGACCCATACCCCCTCCTCTCTCCCCCTTTTGTTTCCTCTTGTAAGGGAATTTAAGAGCCAAAAGGCACACAAATTGTGGTAAACTCTTTTATCTATTTTTGCTTCCATTTATATTTCGGAATGGTTACCCCCCCCCCCCCCCCACCTTCAAACAATATCCTGGATCCGCCCCTGGGAATCCCCCCCCCCCCCCCCATTAATCATGTTATTGGATTGAAGTAGCAAAGCGCTGAGAAATGAACCAAACAACAAATAAAAATACATAATAATCATATACTTGTCCCTTCTATGTTTTATGCTTTTTGAAGTGCAATTAACAATACATTACAGGCATATGCCTATATGACTACATGGTGGCAGCGGCAAAGGGGTGGATTGATTCGTCAGTATTTCTTTACCTTAAAGGGAATAGGGCTTAAGTACTTTTCATGAAATAATGAGAATTGAAGAAAACAATTTTTGATCCAATTTCGCCCAAATATCAATGTATTACCACGTTGTAGACACTACGGTGTCATGTTTACACGATTACATTCGTGAGGACCGACTCGTATCTCATTGTTTTTATCAGACAATAAAAAAAAGAAAGAAAAAAAAAATGCTGCCTTTGATGTTTAGTGGAGCACACAAGGTGAGGTTTTCGTTCAATAAAGTATATTTTGTTTTCATAGGTATAATAATTATAATAAAGGTATTTATCTTTCTAGGGTTTTTTTTTAAAGGCTAAAATGAATATATATATATATATATATATATATATATATATATATATATATATATATATGGCAGCTTTAACATTGTGATGTGTTTCAAAACGAACCGTTAAAATCCCAACGTCAAAAATTGGTTAGATTACAATATATTTTTTGTAAAAATTACAAAGAATCACTAACATCAATAGGCCTACCCATTCTTAAAACAGGAGAATTGCAATCTGCGACTACAACGTTCATGAGGATCACTGATCAGAATATCATGGACTGATCATGTTACCAACATAGATGTCCTGGAAAGAGCCAGATTATCCCGTACTCTACTTAAAACCATTGTAACCCGACAATTACGTTTCTTGGGCCATATCCTGCGCAAGAATTCTCTAGAGTCTCTTGCCCTTACTGGTGCTGTTGAAGGAAGAAGGGCACGTGGGAGACAGCGTTGGACTTACCTCACTTGGCTCAGTGATGCCACTGGCATAAGGCCTCTTGACATTATACGCCGATGCCAGCAAAGAGACCACTCTTTTTTGATAAGCAACGTCAGATTCTGACAAGCTACTTTAATGGATGGATGGATATCATTTATTTAAGAAAAAATAGGACGCTACTTTAAAAGCATTTTTTTTTTTTTTTTTTTTTTTTTTTGCAAAAACCTATGTTCTTCAAAATACTGCCTTTTGCAATGAAAAGGCAGCGTTTCATGAAAAGACGGTTCAGTGATCCATGCCTTTATGTCAATAATACTTTGCCTCTCATAAAAGGCTCTATAAATCTTTTCAAAATTCCAACAATAGAACTCTTTTCATTCCACATGGTTTGAAAAACAGTCTCTTTAGAAAGCATAGTTTAGGTAAATATAAGGTTTGCTGCCTGTTCTACTCACAGAAGCTACGAGTTTTCATTTGTTGTATACACGCACCTGCCTTACACTAGCAGGAGTTGCTTCCTTGTTTCTGGTTCCGCTTGCAGATTGTTATCAAAGTCTATATCTGATACCAATGCTTATTTGCTAATGCACTTATTTATATGAAATTTTGTTTATTTGTTTTCTAATAATGTTTTTTATTAAAGAAAATGAATAGAATAAGAAATGTTAACTCAATTCTGTGAAAGATTTACTTGTTCCGTTAGAAAGAAATCCAACCTTGATGGCAAAGTGGCTCTGAAGAAAAAGGGAGAAATAAGAGAAGTAGATTGGTGAAAGTTTGAACGAAATCGGACAAGCAATAAGAAAGTTATGAATGATTGAAAGTTGTTTTTACTATACATATGGGAATTTCAAATTGGCCGAATAGGTAATGTCACTGTGATGTAGTTGCGGACAATTCCCCCATTTGCTCTAACACACAAAATGTTTTTTTTTTTTAATGTATTACTCAGTAGGATCTCCCCTATATTTTGAGTAATGCCCCGAGAGTATAGGCACTTTGAAGAAAACCGAAATTAGTGATAATTTTGTGTACGACAAACGGGAGAGTTGTCCGCAAGTATGTCACAATCGACCCACCAAATTGCCAATTTGAGATTCGTACAGATCTAGTGATCTCTTTTTTCAAACATCTATAACTTTCTTATTCCTTGTCCGATTTCTTTCAAAGTAATTAGCAATGTAAATGCTAAGTCTCTTAAAGTAGGAACTCTAACTTAATGTGCCTTTATATTCAATGGAAAATACATCGTCAAACAAAGAATCAAATCAAGGAAAGTAGAACATGCAATTATTTCTGATTAGGTTATGATAAGATTGAAATTGTGTTGTGTGATATACATGTTTACACCTTTCTTTTTGCTATTACGTATAAAATCAGAAATAATTTCAACCAGATGCAGATTTTTTGAAATATACACTGCCATAATGATACACCCTGTCATTGCCCTGCTTGCATCTGAACAGTGAAAATTATGTCGGGTATTTTCGCAAGGGCGTAAAAGAAGTGGAGAGTTATCATTATTAAAAAAAAAAAAATCAAAAAATATTAATATGATATGGGGGTGTTTCACAAAGTGTTAAGTTTGACTAAGTCATGCGTAAGTGCCAATGCGCACACGGTATTAAACACGTAATCTCATTGGTAGATTACCCAATAGCGCGCGTCCCCTGAGCATGATCTGACCAATGCGGTGATGTGTCATATACCGCACGCAACTAGGAATTTAAGTGCGACTATAAGTCAAACTTAACTCTTTGTGAAACACCCCCCCCCCCCCGATCTATTTTTTTCCCCAGTTTGTTTTCCCCCACAGTAGGGCGTTTTATTGAATAATACATGAAACACAGAATACATTTTCGCTCATAATTTGAAAAAAAAAACAGCTTATGAGTGAAAAAGGCATACAAACAATGACTGATCACAATAATGTCATAATGCAACGTAATTCACTGATAATAATCAAAAGATCAAAGAGGACCAGGGTTTAAAGATGCAAAATTGTAAAATAATACCCTGTCGATTATAACATCTTTCTGACATTAGTCGAAAAGATTGTTAAAATTCAACCAACACCTTTCAAACACATCTTCCTTCATATTTTCACAAAAAACAGTTCTTTCCAAAACGAAATAACTCTTTACCTCGTTAAATGCTTTCTGTGGTATAAGGCGAATTCCAGCCAACTTAATTTTATAGATTATCCACTTAAGCCAAATGATAAGTGAATTTAAGGCTATATTGAATTTAGTAGGTGTGATGCCAAAAAGAACATTTTCAATAGTTAATTTTATTACAAATTTGCATCTTTCATACAATCTCTTTTCAAAGTATTCCCATACTTTCCTAACCAGGTGACATTCAAAAAACAAGTGTTCAATAGTTTCATCATGCAATAAACAGAAAGCACATGTACTGCTTGATTTAACCTGGATTTTACACAAATACATATTTGTTGGAGTAATACAATTGATTAAGCAGTATTGGAACCATCTAAGTGTAACATCTTGCATTGTTTGAAACGGAATAGAATTAAAACAACGCCATTTCTTTGGTGAAATTTGCTTTCCAGTTTTCTCTTCCCATCTTTCTTTCTTTGGAATATTATTTAATACCTTTCCTTTTACCATAGGAACATAAATATTTTTACACCCTTTTCTTTGTTTCATCAAAATACTAATGATATAATGGTCTAAAAGGGGTGGTTAACTTCACAAAATCATCAACAGATTGTGACAAACTATCCAACTTTTCATTTATTTCCTGCTGTCTGATAAAGTATGTAAGGTAATCAATGGAAATATTGTAGGTTTCAATAATTTGTTGTCTACTTAAAACATGACCATCTGGCCCAATTAAGTCATTGACAAATCTTAAACCCTTCTGACTCCAGTGTCTAAAATTGACAAGATTTTTATGTATTACAATGTATTCATTATGACAAAGGAGTTCAGAGAAAAATTCTTCTTTGCTAGAGCATCGATTTGCTTCCTAAAACTACACCATGAAGAAATAATATCTTTCCAAAAAGGATTCGTTATTAAGTCAACAAACTTTTCCAAATAACCATGACTATAAAGTATAAAATTACAATCCGGAAATGGAACCGAACTCAGAAAAGAATTCAAGCATATATTGTCTATGTATCCACTGTAAATTCTTCGTATCCAAGTTATTTTTAGCGCAGAAAAGAAACATTCAGTGCTTACCATCTTCACACCACCATCTATATAGGAATTACACATTTGACTTCTTTTAATACGATCAGGTTTCTTTTTCCACAAAAAACTGAACAGAAGTTTGTCCAGCTCTTTCATAAACATAGATGATGGATTTGGCAAGGACAGAATCAAATAGTTGAATTGCGAAAGGAAAAGTGTTTTAACAAGAGTTACTTTACCTAATGGGGTTATGTTCCGATTTGACCAAACTTGAATTAGACGTTTCACCTTATTTAAAGCTGGAGTATAATTTAGAGATACAATATCATCCAAATTTAAAGAAAAGTTAATACCTAAACATGTGAAGCAGCCATCCTCAATCCAAAATAATTTCATTTTGGTTTCTGTTCGGTAAGGGCTGTATTTTTTTGATCCAATCCAAACAATTTTAGTTTTACCTGCATTAATTTTTAATCCTGAAAATGAATAAAACTTCTCAATCACAGTTAGGGAACTGTTCAGAGACTCACTGGAACCATCTAAAAAAAGTGTTGTATCATCTGCGTACTGAGTAATTTTACGTACATTCCCGTTAATATTTATGCCTTTAATAGAATCGTTTTGACGAAGCATAATTGCCGATATTTCAGCACACAACAAGAATAAATATTCCGATAATGGGTCCCCTTGCCTACAACCTCCACTTATATAAAAACGTTCTGATAAATAACCATTTATGTATACTGAAGACATATTTTCATTATAAAAAGTTTGAATCCACTGATTAATAGAAGGCCCCAAGTTAAAAATTTCTAAAACTTTGCACAAAAACGTATGGGAAACAGAATCGAAAGCCTTTTCGAAGTCCAGTAACAGAATCATACCAGGAATATTTTGTTCTTCAGTTTCATAAAGAGTGTCATAAATTATTCGAATGTTTTCTCCAATATATCTATTCTCCATAAATCCTTTTTGGTCTTCATGAATAATTAGGTGTAATATCTTTTTGATTCTATTAGCATATGGCAGAAGATGCAATTTTATAAGATGTATTTAAAAGAGTTATAGGCCTCCAATTTTGTAAATATTGTCTGGGTTTATCTCCTTTGGGTATCAAAGAAATGATTCCCATTCTTTGAGAATTAGAAAGCTTTCCTGACTTATAGGAATAATTAATTGCTCTAACTAAGAAATGTACCAAATCTTTCAAAAAAAACTTAAATTCTATTGTGAAACCATCCGAGCCAGGGGCCTTCCCATTCTTCATTTTTTTCAAACTTTCGGTTACTTCTGTAAAAGTTAAAGGTCCACCTAGTCTCTCCATGGTATTATCTTCTAGTTTTTTTAATCTTAAAATTGTTTAATGTGTCATGAACAGCTTCTATATCCAAAACATGATCTTTGTTACAAAATAATTTTGAACAGAATTTCTTACATTCATTTAGAATTTCTTTTGGATTGTTGACAACTATTCCATTATTCAAAGTTATAGATGTTTTTTCGACATTTCTTTTCTTTTCCAGATTTAAAAAAAAATTAGAAGATTTTTCTCCGTATGCAATTGCGTTTATACGTGCTCTAATCATTTGACCTTTCAATTTCACATTTCTTAAATCTTGAAGTAAAATACGTTTCTCTAACAGTTCTTTTTCTAAGTCGCTGTTAGAATTAAAGTTTAATTCACTTTCCAATCTTTGGATACTCTTTTCTAACACAACTTCTTCCTCGTTCCTTTCTTTTTTCTTCTTCACAGAATAAGAAATAGATAAACCTCTAATTTCCATTAACAAGACTTCGAAAAATAACTGATCATTTATAGTCAGGTGCAGATCTTGATTTGATATGTCTTGAATTTTTCCTACCACATACGGAGATACAGCATATTGTTTTTTAATATCAACAATTTTTTCAGACACTAGTTGTGCATACACTTGATCTTCTGGAAGGGAGTTGTTAAATTTCCAGTGGCCTTTACCTCTTTCAAAATCAGAAGACCTAAGACTTAAAGTAACCATTGAGTGATCTGCACGATAACCTGGCAGTATATCTGTTTCTTTTAAAATAGACAAAAGCTCTTTTGAACACAGAAAGAAATCTAAACGGGATTGTTTTACTGGAGATGTTCTTCTCCATGTAAATCTTTTTATATTTTGATTTTGTTGTCTCCATGGATCAGTCTTCAACCATTTTTTTAGCTCTTGGATTGTTTACGTTAACATAATTGTAGTTATCCATAGTTTGATCTTGTGTTAAATTCCAGTCTCCACACATGATAATATGTGGATTATCTAAATCAGTTAAAATTTTCCCAATCCTTTCATAGAAAGCAGGAGTATCTTCATTTGGCCCATACAGTGATATCAATGTAAATCTCAATGAGATCATTTCTAAATCCAGAATTACCCAGTTTCCTTCATGATCGATTTTTGTTTTATGAACAGTAAAATCAAATTTTGGATTGAATAAAATGGCAGTTCCCCGTGACTGTGTGTTTCCGAAACTGAAAAAACCCTTTCCTTTCCATTCTTGTTTAATAATATCAGCTAATCCTGTATCAAAATGTGTGTCTTGTAAACAATAAATTGACTCATTTTTTCTACTCAAATAATCAAACACATCTTTCCTTTTACCTTTATCACCTAGTCCTCTACAATTCAATGTTATAATTCTGACCTCAGCCATAACCAAGCAACATTCCAGTTTTTCTATACAACACACTCAGTAGCTTAAGATAAAATATGTTCTGCAAGATATTTTTTCTCTGAGTTGTAACACATCTACTGTGGGTTTTTTCTTTATACCGACATAGAACAAGAACATTTACACATACACAGACAAAAACATCTTAAATAAACTCCTTCCATCGAGCTTGACATTATGACTATACAAGATATTCCAACCCACGTAAAGTCAAAACATTTTTTGTTCCCTTTTTTTTTTTTTTTAGCTGAAAAGAATAATTAGACAACTACTCTTCTTGTCAAACAAACAAAATTAAAAACCCTTTAAAATATGCTAGTCTTCACATGTTAAAATAAGGGAAGGAAATAAAGGAAAAGCAGGCATGTTTTCTGTCAACTTACCCTGATCTATTTGCCTCGTCAGTATTAACACTGCTCTTCCTGACGGCCCTGCGATTACCTATACCCCAGTATTGTCAGCTACATATTTAAAACACTAGGGTCGAGAGCGACAAAAATGTGGGCAAAACACCTTGACCAAGCACCGATCAATGATCGAACCCGGGACCTCTAGTGAGAGAGTCAAGAGCATTCACCAGTATACCTAAGTCCTCCAACAGAGTCATATTTATTTTAAAAAATTACATTCATATAGGTCATTGCACAGTACATTTCAAGAGTTCAATGCAAATTTCGCTTGTATCATTTCAGGCAACATGTTTTTAATAGAGCTTTATCTCTTTTTTCTGATAAAAGCAGTCGGACTGTTAAAATAACTTGTCATGAATTTGCGAGAATGTACGAAAATATCATCATAATAACTGTATTTTATAAAATGATACCATGAATACATTCGCTTACTTTTTTACAAACCATTTAATCTCTTCCTATTTCTCTTTTCGAATCGTTTTTCTCTCGCAGGCTTATAAATCACTACAATGACTACACAATACCGTGAGTACGACTTTTTTTTTTTTTTACTATTTTCAACCACTATTAGATTTGAAGTGGAAAGATTTATAATTTCGTTCTGTTATTATATACTATTTACCAGTATATAAGATCAAGGACTGTATGTTTAATGTACTTATACAATGGATGAGGTTCATAAATCAATACTATGGTTCAACAAGATATTTATCTTTTATTTGATTTGATTCATTTTCCACGATCAATTCACGTATGTATATCATTGACGAGACAGAAATATTTAACTCAAATAACATAATACAAAGAAATGGAGAGATTTTACTAGTCCACTGATCTGTAGGTCACCAAGTGACAACTTCTTCATTCCATAAAAGATGCCATATTTCAGACATTTAATGATTATAAAAAAATAATGTCATATGCAATCAATTCCTCTTTTTCCTTTCATTCCCATATTCATTTATGTTAATAGTTTCGTTCAAATATTTTAGAAATGCGTAAGGAATACAGAGGTTGATACTTGGTGCCACTTTACTCAGTCTACTGAATTCAACCAGAAATAATGGGGGTACTTGTTTTTCCGAAGGTTCGATCTTCCGAACGTTTATAATTCCGAACGTTTGTAATTCCGAAACAAAAATTTCAGATAGCAGAGGCTTTATAATTCCGAAAATGAAAAAAAAAAAAGGTTCATAATTCCGAAGGTATAGTAATTCCGAAAATGCAAAAAAAAAAAAAAAAAAAAAATAGAAATAGAGCCCTACATAACTTTTCGGATTATGAACCTTCAGAAGTATGAACCCTTTTTCATTTTCGGAATTATGAACCGTCGGAGTAACGAACCTTCGGAAAAACAAACCTTCGGAATTATGAACCTTCGGAAAAACGACATGTAACCGATATATACGTCTTTATAAAAATGAAGTGATAAAATCTCGTTTGATTTCTAAATTGTAATCGTTGTGATTTTAATTGTGTTATAATATGTCTAATAATAAATAAGTGGACCTACTGAAGAACAGTTTTGCTATGCTAAAAAAGCTTAGTGGACTCTCTAGACATTCACTATTTTATTATTTCTATGTTTACTTGAATTGTTGTACTATTTCTTTTGCGATGCTTTTCATACTGTACACTGGAAATAAATTTACACTACTTACAATACAATACAATGATAGACCTTGTATCACAAAGAGTTTGTTGGGCTGAAGGTTGTTATTGATCCTAACCCGTTGATAGGTCGATTGAATATTATAATAACAACAAGACAGAAATGTCACGATCATAGACATACAAGGTCATATATAATAACCGTTATAATACCATGTGTTTCAATATAACACAATATCTCAACACAATACAAATGGCAACAATAAATGGCCATTGATAATGCTACATATTATGGAGTATTCTTAATTCATTATTATAGCAGTTGCTCCTTTCTCATTATTATCTAATGATATTGTTTTGATTTAAACAAAATGTGAAACATTGATACATTATTTAATTTCTAATCCTTTGAAATAATTTTGCCTAATTTTATAAGGTATTAGATATTTGGCCTGAATACTTGATATTAGAAAATATGATAAATCGTGTTGATATAGTGAGTGGGAGGTTGCTACGTATTTAAAATTTAATGTTAAATTTTGACAAGATGTGTAACAGCCATTTTGAAGATATTCTATAGCATGTTTGAAAGTGTTAATAGATATAGAAGAAGAACTGTCTTGTTTTCTCTATATTCGTTTCCAAAGGTGTTTTTCTTTTAAATTCTTTTTCAAGTGCATTAATTAGAAATAAATATAAACATCAATTATGTCTTTTCTTTTTATTTAGCTTTTTGAAAAGTGGGGCGTTGAGCGGTACCTTTAGTAGTACTACCATCCCCCAGTTTGTCTGGGAATTATGTTTCTTCAATTTTGATATTCAATCATATATCTATTTACCAGGACGGATGAAAACTGCAAATATTTGCTTATCACATTGAACACAATGAAACTGGTGCGACATGAATTGAAAGAAAACATCTTTTATAGGCAGTGAAAAGAAAAACGAGGCACCTGCCAAGAAAATGTAGTGGGGAAAAAAAGAAATTTTACCACTCCCTTCTCTAGCATGTTTAGTGTTTATTTCTTTCTCTTTTTACACTCTGTTTCACTATGTAATCCCGCTCTCTTTCTTTGTATCTTCCCCCCTCTCTCTCTCTCTCACTCTCTTTCTCTCACCCCATTTCATTTTCTGTTACTATGATTACGTAGAATTCCTTTTCTATGTTCTTTTTGGTGTCAGCTGACTTTGGCGACTAGCATTCGTTGTAATATTTTCCCTTTCTCCCCCCCCCCCCCCTTCATCTCTCACTCTCTATCTCTCTCTCTCTTTCTCTCTCTGTCTTTCACCCATCGCATTTTATAACCAAATTCAGTTTACTGACACCCCCTTAAAACAGACACCTACTTTTCTGATGTCTTTCTCTCTCTCTCTCTCTCTCTCTCTCTCTCTCTCTCACTCTTTACTTAACCCTCACCCTCTCGCTCTCTATCTATGTATTATTTTGTATTTTTATATGAGTCACTGTTATAAAACGGCCCTTTCTCTCCCACCCCCACTTTTTCTTTACCTAGCCCCCAATACTCAGTATATCCAAACCAAACCACATCATGCATTCCTTTTTGTTGCCTCCACCCACCCATATTTTTGTGTTCTTCTTTCCTTTCTTCTGTCAACCGAATCATTCTGTATGTCTTTTGAGGAGTGCCTTTCCATTGAAAAAAAATCATGGATCCCATTATACTGTATATTATTACTCTTTGATGCATGTGTGCGTATGTCTCTGTGTGTTGTGTGTGTGTGTGTGTGTGTTTGTTTGTATGTGTGAGAGAGAAAGAGAGAAAGAGAGAGAACGAAAGAGATAGATAGATATAAAAGGAAAAAGGGGGAGAGAAAAACAGAGGTGAACGCGATACAGAGTAACCATAAAGAATTAAAGCGAGAGACACGAGAGCGAGGAAAACAAAAGTGTCTGTGGGTGTGCTTTTTCCCCATTTTATTGTTCATTTTTTATTCATATCCAGGAGCTCACTGCTTCATTCAATTGCCTTTTAGTATTATTCAGTCCTAGGATTTAGCAACGCCTTGTTCTGTCTGAATACCACATGATCCTTCGCATAGGTGTAGCCTGTGGGGGGGGGGCATATACCCCGCCCCTCCCCTCTTCATGAAAAAGATCATAAATAGAACTTAGCGGTCAAGACACTAACAATAACCCTATCCCTACCCAAGGTGTATGGAGGTCACCTCCCATCTCTTCCCCGCCCCCCCCCCTCCTATACAACAAGTCTGTCTACGCCATTGATCCTTTTCATGTTTGTGGGTTTATTATGTCTGAACAAATCCAGACTGCGAGCGATCCATTCAAGGTCTTAATATAATGATCAACGCGCGTTTATCACTTCAGTGTTGATATAATCAGTCGGGGTTATTTTTTTTTTTTATTGAATTCGGTAGGCGATCAGGCAAAGATATATAATTATGCTCATTCAGTTATATTCCCATTCGTATCAAACCGACCTTCTCTTTCTCTCTCTCTCTTTCTACGTCTCCTTTCTCCTTATCTCATTTTCTCAATCTCTGGCTCTATTCCTGGCCCCAATCACCCCCTTTGCATATTTTTATCTCCCAAACCTTAGCCCCCCCCCCCATTTTTTATGTTCCTCCCCCTCCCCCCCCCTCTCTCTCTCGTACTCTCTTTTTCTCTTTGCATTCTGTTACAATTCTTTTCCACTTTTCCACTTCATAGGTCCGTTTATATTTCCACCCTCTTTCAGCTTTTCTTTCGCTTCCTTCTCTTTCCCCCTCTCCATCTTTATATATAGTTCTATCTGTGTTAATACCCCCCCCCCATGCCATCCTTCCTTTCTCCGTCATTAGTGTTCTCCTTGTTGCAATTTGTTTGTAGTGATTTAAAAGAAGAATTTTGTTCGAATAAGACCCTTTTCATGTTTTTTTTTCTTCTCTTTGTCCCCTTACTTTTTATCTTTTCTACTTATTCGAATAAATTGTTAAAAGAAATTGCCCTGAGTTAATTAAGAATCATAGAATTCATACTTTTTAAGAAGTAGACGCTTGGCAGGAAGAATAATGTTTCTTACTTATATTTCCTAGGGTGATATTCTAAAAATTCTTGTAACTTTTGTTGAAAATTTTTGTGTATCTTCCGGAGATAATACAGCGCTAATATTGTTGTAAATTGATATTCTGAAAGTTGTTTTAGCGGGATAATTCTCTCTAAGGACCGCCTTTATATTATCTTTGACACGCCTATTTTTTACACTTTTCCAATCAAGATGGATTTTATATAGGTAGGTCAACCAATATGAGCACCCCTTACGTTAATCATGAGGATGCGCTTTGCGCGTATATCAATATCGGGCGAAGTTATTAAATTATGGTTTTATAATGCGCCATGCGCTATAGGACTGCAATATTTAATTAACAAAAGGGTTCACCCTCTTCTGCTCGAACCAAGTCACACATTCATGTAAAATCATTGAATCCCATCTGTAATTTCTTCAAAATATCTCCTCTATGAGATCTTCAATCACACACAGTCTCCACCTTGCTATTCGGGCATAGGGCCTATACAGTCTGATTCGGAGCTAGAAAAATTGCCGACATCATGATATACAACAGCTAGAAGCTGTTGTGAGTTTTGTTGTAATTACCATGGGAGATAAGATGTAACAAAAGGTAAAATGATTTTCAGAATACGAATTATCTCATGATATTATCTTAAGTTCGCATAAGTAAATTAGGATCATGCGCAGAGTGAACAAAGATACAACAGAGGTTACAACAAAAGTTACAATAATTTTCAGAATACCTGTGTTGTTATAATGATAAAGATACAACAATATTTGAGATAAAACAATTTTCGGAATATCGCCCCTGGAGTTTACTGGAAAGCGTGTAAGTAGGGTATAGTCATTCGCCAAATGTCATGATCTGAAACACATGCAATACAGAGTGTCCCTGATGAAGAGGAAACCCACATTTAAGCGTAAATTAATCAATAACTCCAATTCGTGTCTTTATGTATACATCATTGAAAAGCTCATTTCCCCCTTCCTTCTTATGACGTCAGAATCATGATCAATAAATCACGCATGACTGGTTTGATATCGCAGTCACACCGCCAAACCGACCCCACACAGACTACAAACCGACCGATTCTTGGTGGTAATGTAATCGTCTGTTCGGTCTGTTGTCGGTCTTGTTGGTATGACCAGTGGTATTAAGTGGCACTGTTAGAAGTTTCCCAAATAAGTGGATAGCGGCTACATTAATTTGGTTCATTATGGTTTTGAAAAGAAATGGAATGATTTGGGATTATCAATTATCAGAAATAGACATGATTGAAAAGCTCAGATTCTCATCATTCATACAAGACCGTAATTAAGATGGAAGGAAATGCATGACTGAGCAAGCGTGGTATTGGTAAGGCATGTTTATATTATTTTGTTGAACTGCCTCATTTAACTTCCTCGAACAAGTTGTCAATGTGCCTAACCAATTGCAAACTGTGCTCTGTCCTCCGCCAAGTGTGGTCTTTTCAACATGATTATGACGTCATATGAAAGAAGAGAAAATGAGCTTTTGTAAAATGTGTATTTCGAATAAGTAATGATCCCATAGCATTTCTTGTCTCATCAAATCACAATGAACCAAAATAATGTAGGAGCAATATTTTTGGACAATTTAGTTTCTGACAGTGCCACTTCAGACTGTCTCAAACAGTCATGCGAGATGTATAGATCATGGTTCTGGTGCCATTATGAAAGAAGAAAAAAATGAGCTTCCTTGTGATGTATACGTTAAGGAAGAAGTGATTTCTAATTATTGGTCAATTTACGCAAAAATTTGCATCTCTTTTTTTTTCAGGGGCACCCTGTATAATGTGCTCTAAGTTGCTGCAATTAAATGCCTAGCATATATAAATAAATGTTAAACTTCTCGGTATGGACTTACCTCTCCTTCATCTCGAATAATTATTGTTTTAACCCATTGCCAACAGGGACCAGGGGAGCGTTTCATTAAGTGTTTTGTCAGTGATTTTTACCAACAACTGTTATAAGCTACTGAAGTCCTTGCATCTGATTGGCTAATAGCAAATTTGTCGGTAAAAATCACAGACATGACGCTTGATGAAACGCTCCCCTGGTGGTTCTTCTATCAAGTATGGGGAGTGGGGGAATTAAGTAGTCAATGGGTTAATGTGATATAAAAAAAAAAATCCTTTCAGCGTAAAATGATGGACGAGCCATTTTCCGTGAAACATTATGTTATTAACCCTTTCAGGACAGGAATTATTTCAGGGCTAAATTGATCACATTTTGATCTTCAAATTGGCAACAATAATATTTTTCTTTCAGTGCTACATGGTTCTAATATGGTGTAATGTCTTTTAGAATAATAAACATGGTTAGTGTTTGTATCGATACGTTGAAAAAATTGCCAATTTTGATGAAAAACAATGATTTTTAATCTCTCATTGTGTTGCCAATTTAAGGATTTTGAAGCTTATTTTCCTTTTTAAAATTCCTAACATCAAACGCAATATGGTCATGTGACAAAAATGGACATAGTATGTGCAGAAATTTTTGCTCTTTCTACTCATACATCTGGTATATTTTTTAGAGCTCTGAATCAAAACTTATTAAGCTAAACCACAAAATGTGGTCAATTGTCTTGAAAGGGTTAAAGCAGAGATGTGCTTTTCTCGTGATGAATATGCATTTCAGTCATAACACGTGCTGTGCACGTCACAAACTTGTGCCCAACATAATATTCCCAGAAAAAATCACAGCCGTATCACACTTAAACTGTATTTGTTAAAAAAAATATATATAGATAGATATATATTTTTTTTTTTTTCTTTTTCTTTTTTTTTTTTTTTGGGGGGGGGGGGGGTAATGGTGAAGGATCAATCTTCAATACAAAGACGACGTGGTGGAAAAGTGTCACAAAATATCTTAAGCTTAATAATAAATTTTGTACGAGCAACTTTTACTGCATGATCTTCATATATTCAAATGAATACTGAAGATCGTATAGGCGAGAGACTTCACGGCCACGAAGTTGTGTTTTTGTTCAGCTTATAGTGCGTGCATAGCATTAGACTTTCTTAAATGACCGATTTACCTAATTGAATGACGTCAAGAAATTTTGGAGTATTACCGATTTTATACTTTCAAATATAAATATTTTTATATATAAATAAATTTCTGAAGAAGTCGAAAGACGAAAGCTTAAATTTCCTGAGTATCCTGCGTCACCTTTGGTTTGAATTCATCCCACTATGTTCTATATCACCCAAACCAAAGCGAATGGTAAAAGTAGACTCAACATCATCACATTTTATATATATATATATATATATATATATATATATATATACATACATATATTTGATCTTGTACCTGTTCGAGTGTGCGTTAGGGCATGTGGTGTGTATGTGAAGTTGTATCTGAGCTTGCATTTATGTATTACCTTTAAGAATGATATATAAATACACAAAGTTTATCGCTTCAGAAGTTACTCTATTCAATAATTTTCAAACGTCAGCCCCACAATTTGCATTTTGGTGCTTGAAATAACCACAATTATTGTGGTTACATGGGATGTTCTTCCACAGCATGGGAATAATAGAGCTGAATAAAAGCATGAAATAAGCCCGACCGTCAATCACATTTGATTCTTATATATAACCATGGTGTGTTGGTTTAAGATCTAACCATGCTAACTCTTGCTGTGTCGCTGTTACATCCATGACTAACAGACTATTTATTTTCAATTACACTTTGCTCCTCCATGTCCAACAAGAAATATGTATAAGATGATCAATTTATATGTATGTTTAGAGCATGAATCGAGCATTCTGAATATCTAAGGATTATTATAAGCTGCTATAGAAATCGTTTGAGAAAGTTGCTGATTCTGTACAGGACCTACTCTCACTTAAACAATGTTTAACTAATGAGAAATAAAAATGTTAAGGCCTAAAAGGAAAGTCATTTTTATTTTACCGTTTTCTCCATACACTGAATACTTAAAAGTTTGGATGTTTGGTATTATTATAACTATTAGAAAGGGTAGGATATTTCTTACAACTTCTGTACACAATCCAATTTTGTAATCCAAGACATGGTTAAAGAAGCGCAGGCGTTTGGAAAGTGTGCCTTGTTCGTATTTTGGTAAATCTTGAAACTACGAAACCCCTTGGCCAGTATGTCCAAGGAGTTATCACAGAACTCCTTGGTATGTCTCAGCTAACGATAATTATTTCAAACACTTGGCTGATAGCAAAGAATGTGTATACAACTGATTTTTCTTTTTATTTTTCTTATATATCAGATATTTGATGACGGAAAATCAAAATGAACGAAAGGGATGTAGAGAGACTTATGACGCGCATTATTTTAGATTTCATGTTAATCACGGAAAGTAAATGTATGCTCTTCTCTCTCTCTCTCTCTCTCTCTCTCTCTCTCTCTCTCTCTCTCTCTCTCTCTCCCTCTCCCTCTCTCTATCTATCTCCCTTTTTTTCTCTCCTTTTCTCTTTATGCTTTTTCCTCTCTCTTTCTCGGCATTTCTGTCTTTCTTTCTACAGAAAAATGTGAGACTCGTGAAGTCGTCATGACCCAGCCAGGAACAGTAGTCCAGCATGTCCAGGTAATTTACCACGTCATGTTTTATACTATTTACAGAAAAGGTTGAGCTATCGTAATGGTGAAATATATATATATTATATCCTCTTTTTTTTATAACAAAAATGTGGGCTTTCTCACTTTTTTTTTTTTTTTTTTTTTTTTTGGGGGGGGGGGTTAGTTTGGAAGAATATCAATAAGAACTCAACTTTATCTGCATCCAATAATGTTCTTTTTCGTACTTTTTCTAGGAGAAAATACGGTATGAACAAAATTATAAGACAAATTATAACTGTGATAATGCAGTATTTTAATAAACGATATAAAAACGGCAAGATGTATATGATGTGTCTTTGGAAAGGGCATTTAAAGAAATTCGTTTTATAGGATTTGTGTTGCATGGTGTCTTAACATGTCATTATTTTGTTCATTTTATTTCCTCTCTCAAATTGTCAGGTGACTAGCATGGTAACCAATCCCCTACTGCCACGTGGTAACCCACGTGATTGGCACACTACTCTTTGTTCATGCTTTGAAGATATTCCCGTCTGTAAGTATGCCGTTACAGCTATGGTTATTATAGTCCAGAATCTGGCAGATTTTATTCTAAGAGCGATCTCCCCATTTCGCGACCTCCCGCTACCTAGCTACATAGATGACGTGTGTTCCCCAATTCGTATAGGGAGGTCGCGTAATGGGGAGATTGCTTTGAGAATAAAATCGATTCTGGACTTGGGTTCTTATATCTCACTCATACCTGCAGACTGACTCCAACCCGATTCCAAACAGACCATTCTTTTTCCATTGGGATTAATGTAATTGTTTGTTCGGTCTGTTATCGGTCTCGATGTGACTGGGGTATTAATCAGAGCATCCTGATCCTCATCATTTTGTTTGTTTTGTGTGTTTTTTGGTTAATGTTGGATTTTATTGTTTTGGTTTTTTTTTTATTTTTTATTGTGGGTGCAGAAAAACGCCATGTTTAGTAATTTTATAAACAGATAAATATTATCACCCCGGATTTGGCCAAGCTACCATGATGAGGCCCTCAAGCGTTTACAGAGTTCCTTCTTATCGCGGACCCATTTCCTTCACCCGGGTGGAGAGTGGCATGTCTTCCCAAAAGAACTTATCGCCTTGGTAGGGGTTCAAATCCCATATTTGTTGTCCATAGTTCGGCGACTTAGCCACTAGACCACGAAACCCAGTAGCGGATTCGCTGCGGTTGACGAAACTGACTAGAATCTATATTTTTTGCCCTCTTTAAAAGTTGGGTAAAAGGGGAACATGCATATTTGTGGGTAGAATATTACTCAATACTGGGTAAATTTTGGGTACATTTTATCCATTATTGTGTAAAATCTTACCAACAAACATGCATATTGCCTTTTTCGTAGTATTGGGTACATTTTATTCAGCTGTTTATAGTGTGTGGTATTAGGATAATGCCAGCTTGGGTTTTAGTACAGTAGTGTTAGCGGAGGATATTATTTTCTTCCTGAAAATCTCTTTTATGTGAACTCTGGTTACGACTGACCCTCCGTAATTAAAGAGGAGTATTAGGATTTTTTCAATTTATATTTTTTAACGGGAGGGACGTCCCTAAAGAGGCGCTTACTACTAATGGGTGTAAAGAGTCAACTGATATAATTTATTTCCATGTCTTCAACATAATTGTTGAAATGTAATAACGAAAACGAAAAACAAAAGCAACAAAAAAGCAACAAAAATCTTGTCCCACTAGTGGCCTATACAAGGTCGCCCATCCGCTATGACTAGCTAGGGTGGTTTTAGTTTTTGCGGGGATTTTTTTAAGCGCTTGATGTTAAACCGTGTTTAACTTAGCCAAGATATCACGCCTGTATTTTTTTTTTTTTACTATATAATACTACATATGTCAGTTCGTTTTTGTTTTTGTTTTTTAATAGGCTAAAAAGGCTTTCTTGTAATATACCGAGTGAGTCGAAAAACGATACAACTTTTCAATTTTGTTTTATTTGGAATGTGAAATTTCAATCTGGAAATTTATGATATATCTTGGCAAAGTACCCTTCCTGCATATTTTGGTACTATTTTTAATTGGTATCTCTGCTCGCATGACTGAACGACAGGCAGTGTTTAGGAGACTGGTTGTCTACCATATACACACACAAACACAAGCACACACGCACCCTCAAGTGGCGTATCTAGGTATTCTGGCGCCCGGGGCAAACTATCAAATCTGCGTCCCCCCCCCCCCCCCCATGCCCAAACTCAGATTAATGAGCGTTTTTAATTTAGAAATGATGGCACTACGTGAAAATGAGTTTTGATGCACATATTAACCCGGAGTTGTTAGCCCAAATTTGATGAATTATTGTACAGGCGAGGAAGCAACGCAACCGAGCCGGAGATCTTTTTTTTTCACCCCTCAAATTGAAATTTCTTATGTATTTTACCAGTAGAAAGACAAATCCAAGGGAATACAGCAACTTGATAATAGATTTTTTTTTTTTTTTTTTTTTTACTTTTGCAAATTCCTATTTAGAGGGCGCAAAATGAACGAAAACCCTTCTTTCGAATTTTCTATACTTTGAAAGTGCTTTTTATGCACTTACTGTATATCCCATCTGGGAGCGCAAAATTATACAAGCTCTTGCATTATGCGGGGGGGGGGGGAGCAACTAGAGTCAATTAATTGCTAACACTTTAAAAACGCCATTGAGGGCGCGAAATAGCTTGATCCTGAACATAATTATGCGAGGGAGCAAAGCGACCGAGCTTTAGAAAATTTTCGCATTTCAAACCATATCAAACACCATTTCTTACGCATTTTATCCTTGACTGGGGCGCAAATAACCCTCAAAAACCATACATTTTCTTGTATTTCTCCTCCTTTTCTTTCTCTCTTTTGCGTTTTTTGCCCCCCCCCCCTTTCAAGTGCCGCCCGGGGTACGTGCCCCCTCTGCCCCCCCCCCCCCGTAGATACGCCGCTGCTCACACACACAAAAACACACACACCCCACAAATAAACACTCACACACATCCGCCATACACATAGGTAGAATATGAAAGATTGAGCTTCAAAAAAAAAAAAATCTCAATTAACATTCAGTGCCAAATTTCATTTGTCTATTTTCACATTAAACATTGATTTTACCGATATACCTGTGAATTCAAGTGGCCATGATTATATCCATTCCCCTGGCACCATCCCCCCCCCCCAACCCCTAAGCACACATGACTCCAAGGTGCTTTCTCAATATTTACAAAAGAAATGAAAGTGTGTATGGTTGTATCTTTTGTTCAACAACAGTGGCAACTTACAATGAATATTTGTGCTTTTGTTGGACTCTCCTACAAAAGGGCTTGCCAGATTTGGCAGCGGTTACTGGAGCTTCTTTTTTTTTTTTTCAGTAGCACAAATAAGGTAAATCAGTCCTCAGTTTGCCCAACAGCAGATATCATTCTTGGTCACTGTGTTTGTTCTTCTCTTTGCAACTTGGCGCAAGTGGGATTTGCAGTCTCAAGAACATTGTCTGTTGTTCATTCGGCGGGTGCTCGTTTTTCCGAAGGTTCATAATTCCGAAGGTTCGAAATTCCGAAACATAAATTTCCCACAGAAGGGGGTTCATAATTCGGAAAATGAAATAAGGTTCATAGTTCCGAACATGTTATGCATTACTCCGAAGGTTCATAATTCCGAAAATGAAATAGGGTTCGTAAATTCAAAAATTTCAATAGAGCCCTCCATAACTTTTCGGAATTAAGAACCATTGGAAGTATGAACCCCTTTCCACTCTCAGAATTATGAACACTTTTTCATTTTCGGAATTACGAACCGTCGTCGTATCGAATGAACTTTCGGAAAAAAGACATGCCGTTCAGTCATGCGAGCAAAGATACTGAACAAAAATGGTACCGTAATATCCAAGAAGGATTTATCCGCCAAGAAATACCATAAACTTCTTGCTGAAAAATTAATATTTAAAAAACTACAAAATTGAAAAGTTGTAACGGGAAATGTGACAGACTAGTCTTCTAGCAATAAAACAAATACATATCATGGAATCTCCAAAAATAACTTGAAAATCTTGCGTTAGCTATAAATCAACAATTGTGGCAGGGCAAACAAGGCAAAAAGCACAATGAAAATGATAATAATAATAATAATAATATTAATAATAATAATAATAGTAAAAAAGTCAGTAATAATAAACATTACAATAATAATGCTGTACTGTTAGTGATATCAGAGAGAACTGCTGCGTATTAATGTTACTCCCACTATCATTATTATAATCCTCATCATTATTATTGAATATAATCATTATGATCATCATCATTAACCCTTTCAGGACAGGAAATATTTCAGGTCTAAATTGATCACATTTTGTTCTTCAAATTGGCAACAATAATATTTTTCTTTTAGTGTGCTACATGTTTTTAATTAGGTGTAATGTCTTTGAAAACAATATACATGGTTGGGAATTTTGTCGAAAAGTTTTAAAAATTGCCAATTTTTATTTTAAAAATTAATGATTTTGAACTCTCAATGTGTTGCCAATTCAAGGATTTTAGAGCCTATCCTCTTTTTTTTTTTTTTTATTCTTGTCATCAAACGCAATGTTGTCATTGGGAACAAAAATGAACATAGTGTCTGCAGAAATTTTTACTTTTTCTAATCATGCATCTAGTATATTTGTTAGCCTCTGAATCAAAAGTTATTGAGGCAAACAACAAGAATGTGGTCAATTGTCTCTAAAGGGTTAATATTCTATAACCTACAGGTCTTCTCGGGTTTTTCTTCGGTCCTTGCCATCAATGTTGTATTGCTACTGATATGGGGGAGAACTGCTGCATACCTTGCTGTGTACCTAACTCACTCATTACCATGAGGACCCAGATTAGAGGACGTCACAACATCCAGGTACATGGCTGAACATGTTCATCAGGATATTATTTAACTCTTACTGTGCTGAGTGGTTTTGCTTGTTTCAAGATTTTACTCGAACACGACCAGTGGTTTCTTTTCAAACACCTCCTCTTCTTTAACCATGTATCTTATCACGAAATGTTGTGTACAAAGGTTGTAGGATATTTAGTACGCTTTCTGATGATACTTAAAATCTCTAATTTACTCAATTGTATACATGAACATTACTGTAAATAAAAATGAGTTTTCTTTAGTGCAATACGTTTCTGTTCCTCATTTTTGTTTAGATATTGTTTAATATTAAAATGAGAAATGATCCTGAACAAAATATCTAACATTTTCTCCAAAAAAAAAAAAAAAAAATTATTAGATAAAGTATTTAGAGTCCTTGATGCATGCTCTAAAAATTGATATAAATTGACCATCATATACATAATTCTCAGCGGAGCAATGTGTGACATATGGACACCGGCACAGCAAGAGTTGAAAATAAGTTCTATAACTATTTTTAGAGTGACAAGCAGACATATGAGGAAGACCTGCCTGAATATCCAAGAGCAGAGAGACGTGTTTCTTCTTCATTTTGATAAGAAATTAGACATCATGATCTTACGGTATGCTCTGATGACTGCAAGACGAAAAGCTTTAGTATGTCTCTCTTCAACGCCATTTTCCGATTATGATAATAAAAATGACAAGATGGCCCTCAGTGATGACTTTATTTCTTTCTTCTTTCCTTATTTCTTCATAGGGTACTATCATGAGTGATTGCTGTCTGTCGACATTCGTGGGACCATGTGCACAGTGTCAGCTTGCCCGTGAAGTGAAGGCTATCAAGGCTGGCAAAGTTCAGGCCTAGGAACACCACAGAGATCCCGTAGAGATAGCTCCTTGAACACTAATTGCACAAATTACGAATCGACTACGACTCGATTAAGACTCTTCTCCGACTTGAATTTGACTTGACTACGATTCGACTCCGACTTGGTTACGATTCGATTACGACTCAATTTTCAAAGAAATTACAAAGCGATAAGACATAAATATTTTAAATTTAGATTACTTCTGACAGAGCTGAATGGTATAGTTGAAAAGGCCAGACTGTTATAGGGTTAGAATATCTGCGACAACACTAACGTACTTTGGCAAGACATTAATGTAAATTTGCATCTCTCCACCTTGGTGAAGTACTCTACCCAGTAGGAAGGATTTCCTGTGTGCCTGAGCACCTCATCAAGGTAGCTCAGCTACAGCCTGGGTAATATCAATTTAGTGCTTTGTATACTCAGGATAAAGCGCTTTTTAAAAACTAGCTACATATCCAATTATTACTGGGGTTCCAAATTGTCATTTAGTACCGAAATTAAGAGTTGTTGTGAGCCTTCAAGTCGGAGAAAGGTTCCGATCGGTCGTTTATCGCAGTAACGTCATACCAGTCGGCTTAAAATAGTTATTTCCCTATTTCACTGTACTATTTGTATGGCTGGTCAGGATCTCCATAAAGGAGAATTCTGAACTTTAGAAAAATCATGCCTAATCTTTCCGTAATTTCTTTGAAAATCCAGTGGCACTCCGGTCGTGACGTGTACGGCGGTATTTAGTTCATTAATATATCAAGGACTATCTGCTACGTAGGGGAGACAGATATTAAATCGGACAATAGTAGTAATGCGATTTTATGTATCTAGTAACCTCTAATATTAAGAATGATTTCTTCATCTTGCTCATTTTTATATGAAAAGAAATACGAATGCTTAGCCACATAATAGCATTTTAGCTCGTTTGTACATATCTATATAAAATGATCATAAAGAATGGTTTGCTCTTGACAACAAATGGCTGAGAGTGTGGACAAGAAGAAAGGAAACCTTATTTAAAGGGTTGTCAGTTTACTAAAGTAAAAAACAACTAATGATTGGGACCAGTGTATACACGTATAAACACATACACACACACAAACACACCCCAACATACCCACACACATAAACATAGGGCTTGTACTGACATCTAGAAACTTGCGCAATTTATTCTAACACACACTATTATGTAAACATAGTAAAGTAGTCACTTCTTTGTAATTTTGCGTACTATAAGGGTTCTTTCACAATTGAGATTGGTTGTAAAACTTCATCTTTTCACTTGATATGAATAGAAAGACGCATCAGTAGTTTAGATGTAGTTGAGATGTTTATAAAATGTGGACGTGTCATTGAGCTGAAATAAAGAACATTTGTAGATCGTATATACTTATATATTGAATTATGTAATACCACTGTGAAAATGTAGGAACTGTAGAACGAGATATTGCATTATTTTATTCATTGCCTTTCCCAAAATCAATGATAATAGTCCGGTAGTTTAAATCGCAGTAATACGACCACACTGAAGTAGTGTTGATCAACAAAAATAATTCTCGAACAAATTAACCCGTTGCCTAGGGGAACCGGGTGGTCCCTGTATTAAGTATATGAGATTGAGAGAATTCAGTAGTGAACGGGTTAAACAGGCAGTTGGGGAGTATAATTTGTAACTAAGAATAGTGAAAATGACCCTTTTCTCTGACAACAGAGACATTGTTATTTTCAAACACTAAAAGTCTTATAAACTTGCCGAATACAAGCCCAAACGCAAATGACAATACGCACTTGTGTATAGAATTCACTTTGTTTTCCGAGCTGCCTCCCCTCCCCCCCCCCCCCCCAAGTTGACATAGTTTAGTGTGTCTTCGCACAATATTACAAGAAATACTTTGTGAAACATATAACGAAATATGTTTTTCTAGGTGGAATTGTTAGTTCAAATAGTTAAGCTACATGTATATCAAGCATGGTTTAAAAGTATCATTTAAACTTTTGCCGCGTAGAGTTCATTACGAGAAATTAAAAACTTTTCATGTTCTTACCTTTTGATGGCTTTTACAAATGTACGATAATTTTCTAAAATTAGTTTATGATGCTCGCTTTGGTTATTAGGGGTTAAGAGATTAGGGTACTTATTGGTTTGATAACTATGTAAAAAATCTGAAGACTTTGTAAACTTATAGTTTATTAGTCGAAACTCGAACGCCAGAGACTTGAAAGTACTTGTAATAACTGGCGTAGACACGGAAGAGATTGACTTTTTCCCACCCCCCCCCCCCAATCAAATGACGAAAAAAATAATCGTGAAAAGAGGAAAGAGAAAATGAGAGAGAACGAAATGGAGAGGGGGAAAGTAACATTGCAGGAAGACGATAGTAAGCTTTCCAAAACACTCCCCTTTTCAGTGGCCTTGCTAATTCGTATTTTATCCTCCTAGCAAGATTCGTGCTCCCCCCCCCCCCCCCCCCCCCCCCCCTCCTCATGTTAGTGCCCCTTCAATGTCTAGACCAACATTAGGCAAGTGGGCTCATAACCCCTTTCACCATAATCGCCGTTGACTAATGATGTCAGTAAACAATAACCGATAGTAAATATTATTTTTGTCATAGTTCAAGAAAACTGAAAACTGATTAATGATTTGCCAAAGTATCGAAGTATGTAAGTTAAGAAAAGCAAAAAAGAAAAGCAAATTGGTCAGGTATGTCAGGCCATGTATGTTGGACAGGAATTTTGCCACAATATTGTAAACAAGAATTAGATACAGAGATTTATTACTTTTGCTATCCACAAAACAACATTTAAAAAGAAATTTTCACACAAGTTAGGTGGTGTATCAATGAACGTTAGTCTTTATTCTTCTTGACTTTGGGACATTTTTACCAGTACTATGTAAGTACGTATCATATCTCCTGATTTCTAATGTATCTTTCCTTTCTAAATAGTGTTTAGTAGGCGATTAACTTCATATTTTCTCCTGAAACTTTGTACTCAATAAAAAAAGATTCTCGAAATTTTAATACCAAGTTATGTACCGTATACATTTTTTGTCAGTTCATTACTTGAATGTCCACTCATTAGTAGTACATGAGCAGTCCAGCCTTTGTAGCATGTTGAGTGGTGTGAAAGAAGAAAGATAAGCGAAACATGATGGTAACAAGTTTATAATCCATAATTTGAAAACAAAAAACAAAAAACAAAAAAACCCATTATGGCTATAATATTTTGTTGATAATTAACTGATAATTTTGTGTACATTACGTAAACAGGGATCGTGGATAATACATCAACATTAAATGTGTAACTTTTCTCAATAACCATATTTATCAAAATTAGAGGTGCTTAATAAAAATTATGGATAGAAGCAATTTCAAACACTTAATCAAGCACAAATACCACTTGTTAGCCACACTCTTTGAAATACTGGGCTAAAATGCCCAACGTGAGGTTAATTATTGTAGAACTATAGCTTGAGGCAATATTCTGCCGAATTTTGTTTATTTTCCCCCAAATCTCAATCATCTTTTTGTTTTAATACAACAAACTATTAAAGGGGGTGACCAGGGTGGGGAATAATTCCACAAAAGCTGTTCCTACATAATTGCGTAGGGCAATTGTTTTACTGCAATATTTTTTACAATACACCTCCTATTCATTACTAATAAACACAATCAAAACGTAATTAAAACACTTGGAATCTAAACTTATTTGATTTGCTCTTTTTTTATTGCTGATTTTTAAAGAGGCAAGAATAAGTGTCAGGAGAATATCTGGTTATAATGGTTTTGATATAACACTATTACATGCTGCTTAACTAGTACTAATGCACAAATCCATTTGGCCGTAATTTATGCTCATTGATATTATTTTTTTAGATTTATAGTTCATATTTCTATTCATTTAACAAAGAGGCATACTGTCAAAGGTTATGAGCGCAATTGGACCCTATCTGTTAATGCACAAGTCTCGTTAATTATACATGTTCATAATAATACAGTAGGCAATTCTATTCCTGGGTCGAACATCAACAAAGGTTGTTCTAACAGGATGTCCCAAAACGATGCCCCTAAAAATATCCAAAGACTTCACTGACCTCTTTGGATTTACAATAATGATGTTAATAATAGAAGTAATGATAATGATAATAATAATAGCATAATATTCATAATAATAACATGAATAATGATAATAAAAATGACAATAATAATAACAACTATTATAATAATAGTAGTAATAATAATAATAATGATAATAATAATAGTAGTAGTAGTAATAATAATAATAATAATAATGATAATGATGATATGGTGTATATTAATGACAATATGGGTATATCCTCATCAATATTGATCATTCTCTTTCATATGGTCCTGCGAATATGATTACTCCAGCTTTTCTAGGAACTCATCTCATTGGTCCCCTTTCAATTGCTCCTGTAATGGCCAGCAATTTGGCAAACCCCCTAATTGCTACAGCCCACGAGATCGACAGCCCAAGAGACCAACAATGTCGGTCTCGCGTTCTTTTTTATTCATTTTTTTTTTTTAAGGTAACGAGACCATCATTTCTACCCTATATATTTCTAAGTTTTGTCGGTCTCGTGGGTTGTCGTTCCAGTAGGCCGTTGGTCTTCTAGATCTTTTAGAACTTTCCTATATTTGCTTTTGTATTTCTTTGCATTGTCTTTCTCGTCTGCCGTCAGTCTTGTGGGGGTTGTACAGCACAATTGCTCAGCGGTCGATATCGTATTATAGTAAGTGAATTCCCTAATGCAACCTTGGACCAAACTCTACAACTACTGTTACCCTAAGCCTAACCATATACATAACCGGAAACCCGATTTCAACCCTGACCCTTTATCTCTGACGAAATAAAAACCCGTAACATTGTCGTAGCAATGTCGTAGGAGCATAAGTCGGAACACCCTCGTGAGCTGCCAGTCTACTAGGAGGTCTCCTTTTTCAATCAACTTTTTCGTTTCCCTTATCCTCATCACATCTAGTCCAGTCTGGATTCCATGGCAACGGGTAGATGTTGACCGAGATGTTGGTAAAGAGAGGATGAAGCTCTATGATCGGTGTCTCGTATACTAAATTAGATAACCCGTCGGTCTTCATTCGATTATAAGTATTAGCAAACATGCAATTCCTTTGGGTGTAAAGAAACAAAGATATGGATAAATTATGTTATCTTTATTTAAATGAAAAATGAATTTAAAATAATTTGTGTATCGATATCAAAACGCTTTATCCAACATTCTATGGTCCAACGGTTAAGGAGTACAAAGAAATTAAGGAATGACACTAAACCCCGCCCATGGACTTGGGTTCCTTGCGCGCTCTATCCTCTTCAAGCGCGTACGGTTGTATCGACTTGTTTACATACAAGTCACTTTGGCCCGTACTCTGAACTCCGGTTTAAAGGGCAATCCAACCTTGGTAGTAAGATGATTTGTGTGAAAGCAGAAAAATAAGAAAAACAGGATGGTGAAAGTTTGACAGAAATCGGACAAGGACTAAGAAAGTTATGGATGTTTGAAAAACGAGATCACTACATCTATGCCAATCTCAAATTGGCAGTTTGGTGAGTCAATTGTGACATTTCTGTGGACAACTCTCCCATTTCTCGTACACAAAAATATCACTAATTTGCGGTTTTCTTCGAGGCGCTTTTACCTCGGGGCAGTACTCAAAATATATTGGAGATACCATATTGTTATAGGTCCTCATGAGCGAAAAAATCCTAATGAGTAATGCATTTTGGAAAAAAGTGACATTTTAGTCATTTTGTGTGTTAGAGCGAATGGGGGAGTTGTCCACAGATACATCACAGTGACATAACCTATTCGGCCAATTTGAAGTGGTTACAACTTTCAAAAATTCATAACTTTCTTATTGCTTGTCCGATTTCGTTCAAACTTTCACCAAACTGCTTCTCTGATTTTTCCTCTTTCTTTAAGAGCAACTTGCTGTTAAGGTTGGATTTCCCTTTAATTCAAACTTCAGTTGAAGTTAAACCAGAGGTTTAAATAAAACTGAATTAAACCGTAAGTCCCGTCTAAATTTCTGTACAAAGTTAAGCCATACTAGACTAGAGTTTAAGTAAAACCAGATTTCAGAATGTAATTTTCTAAAACCCCGGTTCAAAGGACAGATTTAGACTGGGTTTAAACCACACTTATACCGCGGTTGAAGTTAAACAGCAGTTCAGAATACGGGTCTTTAAACTTATTGAAAGTGTAGTCTAACTTGCAATATCTCTTTATAAGTAATATTTGAAGCTCATATTTCGAACATAGTAGCGACATAGAACCCCTAACATAGGGAGCAAAAATTGTTTTTAGGTGATTGGTACCATTTAGGTTTTCAATATTGGTGTCTTGCATGATTAATGTACATCATGTATAACATCTATTATTTGACATTTAACACAATAAATGCGATAGCAAAGACTTTCGAGAAATCAACGTGGGCAATTTCAATACCCTGTTGTATATCCTATAGAAATCATGTTCGGATTAGGCACATTTCAAAAGAATTGCTGCGCAATTGAAATTGTTTGAGGATAATTTTTCGAAAGTCTTTGCGATCATGATTAATAATAATAACAATTATTATAACTCAAATACTACTACTAATAATAATAACAACAATGATAGTAATAATAATAATGATAATAATAATAATAATAATAATAATAATAATAATAATAATAATAATAATAATAATAATAATAATAATAATGACAACAATAATAGTAACAAAAATAATGATATAGATGTGAACACTATATTATTAAAAATGTTATTTGGTACAGTTTGCTCGTTTATTGTATTGTCCATGAGAAAGTTACTCGAAAACTTTTTTGGGGTTAATTTTCGTACCACAGTGAGTTGTGATGTAATGTAACGTGACAGCTCGGAATCAGGCATAGGGGATCTACATCGGCTTCAGGAAAAACAGAGCCATCTATACACAGAGTATGGCCAACTCGGCTGCAGTAGGTAACAATATGGCGCATGTTGATTTGTTAGTCAAGCATATAAAACAAAGGAAAATACGCCCTCACCTTGCTTTGTTCACAGTCGTCTTCTCATCCGTATGATCGATTGTGTCAAAGAAACCGATTTCATCTCTCGGTCGTGAAATGCTGTAACCCTTGGATATAAGCCTTGCTGCAAAGTCATCGTCTTCTCCTCCCCATCCCCAGTAAGCGTTCGGCATTCCATTCACTGCATAAAACTGATGGGTTCTTACACCAAACACACCTCCAGAGATATAGTCGTATTCAAGTCTGAAAATGAATCAGAACACGTGAACGGTTACATGCCGGTTTTCCGAAGTCACAAATTTCCATTTTCTCTAACAGAAAATATTAACTCATGCACCCTAGATATAATCATTCCACATGTATTTTTACACAAAACCTGTATGAAACAAATCTATTCCTTTATCAACAACTAAGAAAATGAAAATTTTCTGATCAGAGCAAATGGTAGAGGACTTCGCAAGATACGTCATGGAGTTGCCAGTTTGTGTTTGACTGACTACAATTTCAAAAAATCATATCTTTCTTATTTTTTATCGCATTTAGCTGAAACTATAATTCATCTTTTTATCTCGGGTTTTTTTTTCTTTCTTTTATTAAAATCAACTAAAAACCAGTGTGGATTTCCCCTTCAAAGGCTTTAGGCCAGGAGCCTGTCTCGAAATAGTCACCCCATTTTACATATGAGATTTGACCCCTTAAAATTACTTAGACCATCCATGTCATTCACAAAAAGCTTGTCAGTTCGAACGAAGCTGTCGGGTTCCCCCCCCCCCCCCCCTCAAAAAAAGGGCCCTAAAGTCGGGTCGATTTAAACCCATCTAACTTATGCGCCAAACTTTGTCAGAAGGAAGGTGTATGACTATACATTAACAAAACCCCCAAACTTACGAAATTTTCCGTAGGAATGGGTTGTCAGGCGGCTCCTAAAAATTGGGGGAAACTTTTCCCCTTAAGGCCCGTGGACCAAATTTTGTCAGAAGGAAGAGGTATGGAAGTAGGCCTACATTACAAAAATATAAAAACTGACAACAACTTTCAATCGGGAAGGGATGTAACAGGCCCCTGAAAAAAAAAACCTCAAAGTGCCCCTAAACCAAGCTTAGCTGCCCCAAATTCTCTGGATGTAGAGAAAATCCTTTTTTTTTTTTTGCATTATAACCTTAATAACTCCAATGTGTCTAAAAGTCAATTCAGGTCAAATTTATATAGTATAATCTTGAGTATTGTAACTTTCTTGGGGTGCGATTTGGGGTCGAATGATCATTTCAATAATAAGTTATTAAATTGTGAAAATTGTATTGCTTTCTCAAAAGTAGTCAAATGATATTGTCAGGATTATATGTGAACACACCCATAGTCCATCTGCGCCTGTTTGACAAGGCATAATAGACAGCTTGCAAGGTATTTGTGTAATAAACACATGAATGGTAAATTTCAGCATGGCAGCCACATAGCACAGATTCTTAACAAGCCTATTATGTCTTCTCAAACAAGTGCCTACGACAATGGGTGTGTTTACATAATCCTGATAATATCAATTGACTACTTTTGAGAAAGCAATACAATTTTCACAATTGAATAACCTATTATTGAAATGATCATTTGACAACAAATTGCACCCCGAGAAAGTTACAATACTCAAAATTGTACAATGTAAATTTCACCAGAATTGAATGACACACGTTGGAGTTGTTAGGTTGTAATGCAAAAAAAAAAAATTCTCTACATCCAGAGCATTTTGGGTAGCAAAGCTTGATGTAGGGACACTTTGGTGCTTTTTTTCAGGGGCGTGTTATACCCAGTGGTGGATCCAGGGGGGGGGGGGGCGGGGCGGGGGCCCAAAAATGCTGAGGACCTTTTTTTTTTTTGCTTGCTTGTCAGAGATTTTTTGAGTGAAAAGGGGGCCCAAAAATGCTGAGAATCTTTTTTTTTTTTTTTTTTTTTTTGTGCTTGTCAGAAAATTTTGTAAAGATTGAGCCCCCTCCCTCAAGCTATCCTGGATCCGCCACTGGTTATACCCCCTTCTCGATGGAAATATTTGTCAGTTTTTTTAATATTTTCGTAATGTACACCTATACCTCTTCCTTCTGACAAAATTTGGTCCACGGGCCTGAAGGGGGAAAATTTGCCCCAGTTTTTGGTGTTTTGATAATGTAAATAAATACACCTTCCTTCTGACAAAGATTGGCGCATATGTTAGATGGGTTGAAATCGACCTGACGTTGGGGCCCTTTTGGGGGCCCTGGGGGCCCAACTCAGCAGCTTCGTTCGAGCTGATAAGTAATGACATGGATGGTCTAAGGAACTTTAAGGGGTCAAATCTCATATGGAAAATAGAGCAGTGTTGTATGCCTCGAGGCTGGTCTCGTCCTCGAGGCCGATCTCGAGGCCGAATATTGTGCCCTCGGCCTCGGCCTCGGAAGCTAATGTCTCGGATGTCTCGGCTCGAGGCCGGATCGAGGCAGCGGCAAACGCGGTCATTTTCAGTGTGTTGAAAATGACTTTTTAATCAGCTAATATGAGAGTGAACACTCAGCCCGTAAGTAGTGGAAATGCGAGCTCAATATTCACTGATATTGCAATTCCGCTGTCGCAACGCAAATCACAGCACTGCATGTTACGGCCAAATACTAGTTATTTGCATAATGTAAGGATGAGATTGATGATGGATCGTCAAAATGGGTGATTTCAAGTACGGTGTTGGAGGCTGGTGTTGGTGTTGTGAGAACATCAACACCAGCCTCTATACCGAACTTGAAATCAGGCTGGTGTTGGGATTGACATCGTAAAATATTACGCATTTCCGGTAGTTCTTGAATGTTGAATGTCGTCTGCTGAACCGAGCTTCACGATTGGGGTTGACAATTTACATGAATTCACCCATTCGCCAACACCAACCTCTGGGGATTGGGAAATACGTGATTTCAAGTATGGTGTTGGTGTTGGTGTTCGGCTTTTGCACTCATTTTTATTGTAAAACGGTTTACCTCGATGTTATCATGCTGTTCGTGATGTTCAGATTCGTGAACAGTATCATTGGAGATATTATGTTTTTAAAGAGTAATAATATTTTCTCTTTTGATTTTTCGATATGGTTTTAGATTTTACATAATATATGAGATTTCACTGCAATTTCTGACTGATTTCGCTTCCGTCAATAGCCATGTCTCGGTCTTGGTCTCGGTCTCGGATAGTCATGTCTCGGTCTCGGATAGTCATGTCTCGGTCTCGGATAGTCATGTCTCGGTCTCGGTCTCGGTCTCGGATAGTCATGTCTCGGTCTTGGTCTCGGTCTCGGATAGTCATGTCTCGGTCTTGGTCTCGGTCTCGGATAGTCATGTCTCGGTCTCGGTCTCGGTCTCGGATAGTCATGTCTCGGTCTTGGTCTCGGTCTCAGATAGTCATGTCTCGGTCTCGGTCTCGGGCAGCAATGTCTCGGTCTGAGCCGGCCTCGGATACAACACTGAAATAGGGTGACTATTTCGGGACAGGCTCCTGGCCTAGCTAGCTGTTCAGAACCCAACGGTTACGGTAACAATAAATCCTTCACAAATCAACCCCCCCCCCCCCCTCCCTTTGTCCTATTTACTCGTATCTACGAGATCATGTAGAATTCACGACTTTTCCAGTATTTAAGCAATAGGTATTTAGAGATTTTTTTTTATTTTAAGGCATCTGTAGAAATTTAATTGTCACTTAAATGTAGTTTTTCCGTAGAAAATTAAAACCATCGAATAATGGCCCTGGAATAATGACCATCTTGAAAAAAAAAATCATTTGAAGCAATCCACGAAATGGTCAAAATTATATGAACATTATTTCATTTTCGGAGGAATACCCCCTTGTGTAGGAAGTTAGAGTGTTCGAAATTATGAACGTGCGTAATTGTGAACTTTAGGAATTGTGAACCTTGGGAATTGTGAACCTTTGTACTTGTGAATCTTCTGAAATGTTAACATTAGAAATTGTGAACCTTCGAAATCGTGAATCTTCGGAATCTTGTGCCTTCGAAATTGTGAACCTTGGGGAAAACGAACCTTCAGCAATAAGCCCCCCCCCCCCCCTATTCATAGGAATGTTGACTTACTCCCACTGCCACTTGCGTTCTCCTGAGAGGAAATGTCGAGGCATTTCTTCACAGCCGTAGTAATTCTGGATGTTAATGGCGAGATGATCGATATCATTGAATACCACACAGTCATAGCTGGTAAAATTGAGGGCCTCGATGAAACCTATCCCTCGCATCATCGCTCTGTTCATCAGAATATCAATGTTTCTCTGAATACGATTTCAGGAAATAACGATAACCATTACCCGGGAGTGATGACCAGTTAAACAAAGAATAATATCCATTATTGTACTACTTCTTTAGAACTGTCTTTTGTAAATGCACCAATGGTATTGTTTTTCTGAAAATAATTGGTAAAAAGAATAGTCACCATTTCCCAGGTTACTAGTTGAAGAAAATGTACAAAGGTGCATTGTACGTTGTACCCATAATATTGACCCCTGATTTGTTGGTTTCCTTGCTACAATCTCTTAGTCAACATACACACATTGCTCAAGTAGAATAAATTCAGAGAGAGAAATTTTCATTACAGCGTTGCGGTAATTTGGTTACCACGTGAATTAGTGGCGGATTTAGGGCAATCCCGGCCCCCCCCCTCCCTTAGAATGGAAAACGTTTTATTTTTTTTTTTCTTGCTCGTGAGAGAATTATGGAGGGAAATTTGACTCCATAACCCCCCCCCCCCCCCCCCCCCCCCCACTGAGCGACTTTTGGAGGGCTGGTGAGACCCCAAAATACGGATCTCCCTCCAAGCAGTTTCCCAAAGTTGACAATCCTGCATTTGTGTGCCCCCCCCCCCCCTCTATACAAAATCCTGGATCCGCCCCTGGCGTGAATTACATTCTAATACCTCTGGCGAACTATTCAAGTGAAATTTAAATCACGCAAAATGCCCACCACAAGTGTACCCTGCGGTTCGACTTGACCATTTACATGATCATTCTAAATCTCATTCAGGAAGGTTTTACGTGTGTGACTTGTTATATCTAATAACAGGGTACATGTAGTTTCTTCCAGACTTTGATGGCAGTCTTCATACCTGTTCTGCGATAAAGATGGAGAATTCAAGTCTCTGCCTTTTGAGGAAGGGAACCATGTGCCCAAGGAAGATTGGTAAATGATGATGTCGATTACGGAATGGTGTTACGATAGCCACCTGGAAAAAGAAAGAAATAATAGAATGATGCAATACAGACCGGAATTAATGTAAATAGCGAAAATACTTCGACATATTTGGTAAACCTACTGCATCCTTTTTTTCTGGACAAAAATATAGAATTGCATGAATGTAACTTTAAATGGACATGATGGCTGGAAATACCTTTTAAGAACTCCCCTCCCAATATATGCATGAACTCTTAAAATAAATTATTCACGAAATAATCACCCACTAGATTTCGAATTGAGTTTTAGGTTTGTCTCCTGATACTATTTGGGCTATAGGCCAGGGCGATAAAGGTATAAGCTGTAACAGACCCTGGATGCCGTTGACTTGCCCCATTGATACAATGCTTCTTTTGCAGCCGACATTTTCACATGAGACGCCACTGCTGGTATGGGACTGCGTCATCGACTTAAGCAGTCTTCGACACACCAAGTGAGAGCGATATCGTTAAAAAAAAAAGATGCCAAACGTACAGTGCAAATATGCGTTTGAATTACTACCGGAGCCCTAAGGGCTATTTTACTTCACAGGCTTTATTAACATGTTATAACATGATCAAAATGACGCCGCCTGTGACATAAGTCCGGCGCCGTTTCGATTGCGTTATTGGCTGCCCTAATCGAGCCTGAGAATGCAATTAACCCATCCGTAAGTTATCAAAAGTATTGTGTGCACTGTTCATCCTAACGTCAGCAAACGACGCCCAATGTGTCAGAGCCTGGCTCATTTCGTGGACATCCCAGTGGTTCCAATGTTATAAAATTAACTTGCTTTTTAAATGGGGAGTCGGCGAACATTATGGCGTCAAGGTTTCTTGAGACGCTGCCGTCGAATAAAACTAGCATAAAATAGTTTACCAGAAAATTTATTACGAATAGAATATCTTTCCCTTAATCACCTTCCATCTCGGTTTACATGACAAGGGAATCCAGTGACCACCAGGGAGAAGCCGGTAATCATCGACGTCGACCATTAAATCCAACCCCTTCATCATCTCGTCAATGGGTTTCTTCGTTGCCTCTCTGATCTTCACGAGGCTCGATATGATTTCGTTCGCAACGTCATTAAGTTTGTTAGCTTTGTGCAGCAAGTCACCAAAGATTTCGGAGTTCACCAACTGGAGGGTTGTCGCATCCTTCTTTGGGAACATCATTTGACCTTGGAGGGAGAAGAAGATTGATTGAAGTGAAAATGTATCTGTTGAAAACCATGACAGTCCAAAAGGTGAATTTACATGGAATATGAATACATCATGCAGTAGAATATAATTTGATTTTTTTTATCATAATCATAGTCATTAAGCATGGAAATACACAGAAATGAAGAGAGAAAATGAGGGAGGGTGACGATATATATATATATATATATATATATATATATATATATATATATATATATGTATATATATATGTATATAAGATATAGAGAAATAGAGAAATTTAATGAAATTGAGACAAGTAGCCGGTCGAAAGGAAATGAAAACTATACAACAGACTCTAGATCTGCTATATGTCTACAAATATTTTTTTTAAATGCCACTTTTGAATTGGCTGGTGCTTTGATTTTTTTTTAAAATTATTACATAGAACGATAATAATAATAATAGTAATAATGATAATAATAATATTAATAATAATAATAATAATAATAATAATATAATAATAATGATAATAATGATAAGAAGAAGCAGAGGAAAAAGAAAAAGAAGAAGAAGGATAATAAATATAATAATAAGGATAACAATTATGATAATAGTAATAGTAATAATAATAATGTATCTATATATATTTTCCAAATACATGTTCAAATGCGCTCTAAAATAATGCAAACATAATAGGTGGGTTTTGAGATGTATTTTGAAGGTATTGTGAGATAGCTGGTTGCGGAGAATCCTGGGTAGCTTATTCCACAGTTCGGGAGCAGCAGTTGTGAGTACTCTGTCACCAAGTGTGGGAAGCATCTTGGGAGATGGAAAGTTGAGAATGATTCTTTGATAGGAGAGAATGGAGTACCAGGATGGTTGGATGACGGTTATTAGTTCAGATATGTATACGGAGGAGCGAGATATTGGATGCACTGGAAGGTGAGAATAATCATTTTGTAGTCTGTGAATCTTGGACCTGAATCAATGCAATCGATGTAGAATTGGTATCATGGGACAGAACTTGGGTGAACCTGAGGCTAGTCTTGCAGCAGCATGATGAATTCTCTGTACTTTATCAATGTGTGTAACAGATAAAGTAGAAGAAAGTTTACTTTTTCAGGAAATGTAAAAAATTCAAGTTTGACAATGCTGACCAAAACATACACCTTTCATGAGCTGTAACTGAAAACTATAATGCGCTGCACAAGAACTGGGCCCTCTTGCATAAAAAGTTGCGATTAAACTCGATTTTCAACCAATCAGGATCGCGTATTTTGGACTTGCTTTTAATTTAATGAGTTGCGTTTAATCGCAACCTTTTATGCAAGATGGCCCTGCTCTATTATTATTCATAAATCACTGTCTTCCACTGTCTTACACACTAACTTACTAGCTTACTTACTTATTTACTTACTTACTCATTTACTTAGTAATACTAGCACTAAGAAACAATCACACTTACTTATATACTTACTTTCTTTCATATAATATAGAGTACATTTTTTTTTTTTTTTTTTACTTACAAGCATTACTTACCCTATTATTTGCTTCCTTACTTATATCTATCTATTAATATACATGTATCTATCTATGTCCCTTAGCTTGGGGCCGTTTTGGCGACAATGTGATGGATCTTGAGACACAGGTTCTCCATAACTATTTTGTCTTCAGATGTTCTATAGGTGCTCTAAAGACATTCCTGTCCACTACTTTATGTGTTGAATCCAGGTTTTAGTCAGTCTACCCCTACCCATGACCAAACCACTGCAGCGGTCCCCTTTTCACAATTGTGATAAGGTGATTTTCTTCCCGTATATAACTCTCCATTATTAACGCTCTCACTTCCTTGTTGGACGTATGCGAAGTGCAGTGGATATGCAGTAGCCTTCTCAAACAATTCATCTCATAAGCATTGGTTCGTTTTTCCATCTCTGCATTCACTTATATAACGTATACTGATTTACTTGTTTGCTTATACTCTATCACTTGCGTACTTACCTCACTTGTTTACCTACTTACTGGCTTACTTACTTATTAAATAAATTATCTATTTACTAATTTACTCACTTTGAAATGCCGAAGAATTGGGACATGGCCTCATATGCGTTGGAAGTTCTGTTACCATGACAACATTATGTACTTCATCAGGCACTTTTGAAGAATGCAGGTCTGGAATCAATTCCTTTTTGGTCAAGTCTTAAGAAAGAAAAGATTTTATATTCATTTTATTTTGTAAAAAATATGTTAATTCAGGATTACAAAGTCAGATATAAACACGCATAATACATTTTGCAATTTACATATTGGTCTTGACAAATTAAAAGACAAATTACCTCGCTATTCATAAGGACTTCCATTCATAAGGACTGCAGTTCATAACTATTCATAAGGACCGCTATTCATAACGAATGAATGAATAGCGGTCCTTATAGCGAGCGGACCCGGAATAATCAACATCACATATATAGCTAATTCAAATCAATGAACATTTCTAATTTCAGTCTAAAAACACTAAAAAATTAACAAAATAATATCCTTTAAAAGGGATTATATAGAGTGAGAGAGAGGGAGAGAGAGAGAGAGAGAGAGAGAGATAATTCGAAGAAAAGAAAGAGTGAGAAAAAACAAAAAGGAGACGTTGAACTTACCGAGTTGTTTATGTATGTTTGTTCCATTATAGTTGGTATATACATTTGTACCTAGTACACAGGCTAGCAGTATTATTGTGGTCAGTTTAATTAATTTGCCGCAACCCCGGAAAAATCGAAACCTCATCGTAAAGGATTCTGGGAAGACAAGGACTGTACCTTGGAAATAAAACGTGGTATGTGGATGATCTTGTTGTCAAAATGCACAGAACTGTCAAAAAAGGACATACAAAATAAAAATTGACACTAATAAAGAGGAAACAAAAATATCACTTTAAATCACATATTATTTACCACATCTTAACTCATCTGCAGACAGAAATAAAAGCTGACAATTTAAACTAACTTTACACACATTATGTAGATCCATTTAGGTATAGGGGATGGATAACTACTTTTCTCGGCAGCTTGGGGGTCAAAGATCAAAAGGGGAGCAAGATGTTCTACCCGTTCCCAGTTTTTTTTTTTTTTTTTTTGTGGTTTGGGGGGGGGGGGGTTTAAGTAATGAAAGAAATGTGTTTTTACTCCAACCCTCCCCCCCCCCCTTCTGGTTCAGGATTGATGCATCTAATATGTGATTTTCATTTGCCACCGTTGAGAGATTGCTTACTGAGCAAACAGACTGCGAGATCAGTCGTAAGGTTATTCCTTGTAAATATTGATTGTTCGTTATAGGTGGTCACATGTAATTAACTTAGACTTAACATATATTATATTTGAAGTGGAGATATCTCTCAGAAATATGAACGATATTAAACTACAATGAGTACTCAACAGTAGAGGAATTATGTCCATAATGCGACATGGTTCCAAATCCTGAGCTGTATTTCCATTAATTTTCAGTTTTTAGATTGGGTTATTTGGTGTGTCGCAAGCTCAAACGTATCCGATCGAACGCTACATTCATGTATCGCGATGTCGGTATCTTGTTTTCGACCGGATTGCACCTCAGAGCTCTTGGGTACGAAGCTGGCTCGGGCCGCTGGAATTTTGTTCAGCTCGCGAACTCTTTTTTTTTTCTTTCTTTCTTTCTTTTTAGCCCTTCCACAGGGTTCCTTTATTAACAAATATCATACATAAAAACATACAGGAAAGGGTATATATACATGCAGAATTTCAAAATGATATTCTTGGCCATTCTAAATACAATACAAACGTACATTTGCAAAAATAAATTATATGTATAGCAATTTCTTTTATATATATGTATTTATATATATATATATATATATATATATATATATATATATATATATATATATATATATTATATGTATATAAAAAAACACAATCAGAAACATTTAGTAAACTGTAACCACTTTTTCATAAATTTCTTATCTTTCAGATTTGTTTTACATATATACTTTTCCATATCATAATAACATTTTATCGCTGAAGCGATGTGTTCAAAAACTGGCAAACAGTTTTTGCATTTGGCTGCAAAAAATTCCTTACTACAATCATAATACAGTTGAGGGCACTATTATTATGTCCATGAAACCCAAACAATTTATTTTGATTTTTAAGCTTAATGTGTACAGTATTACGGGATAGCCAAAGCTCAAGTTTTGACCATATTTCATTTGAATAAATACAAGAACAAAATATATGCATAATTGTTTCTTCACTGTTATTACAAAATATACAGGTTATCTGTTACTAATTTAAATCTTAACAAAGCATATTTCATGTAAAGAATTCTATTCAGCATCTTGATTTGAAACCATCTCATGTTTATATCAACAGTTGAATGATAGGGAATTTGGTAATAAGAACTCCATATGATATTGTCTAGGTCAAACTCCTGTTTCCATTTTGTAAGACTTTTACATTCCTTTATCTTATGTTTCAAGAACGAATGAGAAATATGTGAACAACCTTTTTTCACTTTCAGTATTAAAAACAATGTATAAAGGGATAATACATGTAGGTTCCATGATCTTTGGTATGACATTTTTATTAAAACCAAATCGAATAGCGTTACAAAAGCCATAATATTGAAGAAAGTTTACTTGTACATTGTATTTATGTCGAAAATCAAAATATGAGAGAAATGATCCATCTGTTTTTAAAACATCGTTAAGAAATCGTTCCCCTTAGTACACCAATACTAAGGGATTCGGTAACTGTGTGGAGGCTTGATTTAATAAATTGTTGAATTTTGATATCTGTCTTGTACAATGATGTTCAGAAGGATAAATAAATAGCCAGGCATATATAAAGGTTTTCAAATATATAATGCTATTATTAAGATATCTATGACTGAATACTCCCATTTACGAAAGTGTATGGTCATACGCTTTACATACACTGATAGCATGTAAGGCCAGGCAGCTCAAATTTTTATCAAGCCTCTACAAAGTTACCAAATCACTTTAAAATAAACTACATTATTATTGACTTGTATTCTAGGATTTTTCCAAAGGGGTTGACATGCAATATCATTTACAATGGATTGAGTAAGATCTGAAAAGGCTACTAATACTTCTTTCCAAAATGGGTTGCGCATTGAAATGGCTAATTCTCTGTAATGTTCAGCCCCCATGAATAACAGAAGACATAATATGATAGAGGCAAGAATGATTGGAACATATGTAAAGTAAAATTTTCATTACATGGACAACAAAAAAATCTTCTTATCCATGATATTTTGAGTGATTTAGAATGCATGAAAATGTCAGTCATTTTTACCCCACCATCACTGTATAGTTGGCACATTTGTTTCCTAACTTATTTTATCAGGTTTACCATGCCATATGAATTCGTAAAAACATCGGTTGACATCATTCATAATGTCTAATTTTGGTTCTGGAAAAAATAAAAGCAAGTAAGTCAATTTGGGTACTAATAAGGATTGTACTATGGTTACTCTCCCTAAGGGAGTCAATGTTCTTTTTAGCCATATCGCCATCTGACGTTTTATCTCTTTTTAAACTTTTCTTGATAATTGTGATTAACCATTTCTGATAATTTAACTGAAAAGTCTATACCCAGGCACCTAAAATATCCTTCAGAGGTGTTGTAGTCTAGTGGATAAGTCATTGGACTGCAGATCACAAGGTACGGGGTTCGAATCCCACCACGGCACTAACGTCCTTTGGTAAGACTCTAATCTACATTTGCCACTCTCCACCCAGGTGTAAATGGGTACCTGATATGCTTAAGCGCTATTTACTTTGGCGGCTAGGCTATAACCAGGGTAATAATGTCTAAGCGCCATGAGCGTCACTGCGTGACGGATATGAGCGCTATATAAGTAGCCATTATTATTATAATTATTATTATTATCCAGTTTAGTTTGTACTCGTGTAAAATCTCTTTTTTGAAAGTTCTGTTCTCCCCAGTCCATATCACTTGAGTTTTAGTTATGTTAATTTTGAGGTTGGACATAATTATTTGCAAATTCAATAAGTATTGTAAGAGCACAGTGTAGATCCTGTGTCGAACCGTTGAGTGTCAAAATGGTATCATCTGCATATTGCAACAGTTTAAGCGTTTTCCCATTTATATGCAATCCAACTAAAGAATCAGAGTGTCGCATTAGGATACCAAGTATCTCAGTGACTAACAAAAAGAGGTATGGGGACAAAGGATCTCCCTGACGACACCCTCGTCCTATTTCAAATCTATCTGTACAGTGTCCGTTAACTAATACACAAGAGGATGCATTTGCATAAAATAACTTGATCTATTTCTTTACAGATGAACCGAAGTGAAAGAAATCCAGGACCTTAAAAAGAAAATTATGCGATACGGAATCGAAAGCTTTTTCAAAATCAACAACGAGAAGCATGCCAGCTATATCATTTAATTCAATATAAAGTAGCGTGTCATATAATAAACGTTGTCATATAATAAACGTAGCTCGCGAACTCTTCATTGAGTTTGTACATGTGGCCGAAGACCAGCACCGCTATGCCGAAAACCGGCTCCAGGAATTTGTGGGAATTTTTCTTTGGTTAAAACAGTAACAATATTATGGACTTCCTTGATTTGAGTAAAAAGTTAAAGTAATTCTGTAATAGAGTTCAAAAGTGGGATTTTGTCTAGGTGGGTGACGATCAGCATAAATAGCGGTCATCTTGGATAAATTAACACGATAAAAACTATTTTCGAAAAATCAACTGAAGGCAATTTCAGTAGCCCTGTCTATCACCTTTAGAAATGTGCGAACATTACAATGGCGTATTACGTAATCCGAACCAGTACAATTTTGAAATAGATCTTGAGTTTATTTTTCGAAAGTAGCTTTATCTTGTTAATTATAAATTATTGTAGATTATGAGAAATCATGGATTGGATATCACATTCCTACATTTTTATTTTTTTATTTATTTTTTTAATATGCGCGAAATATGGTCACCCCGTCATACTAATTACGAACTGCCTTATTGCACCACATAACTTACACATTCACTAATTCCCTTGGTAAACTTGATTAGTATAAAGCTACGGTCACAAAGGTTCGTACGAACTGCGTTCGTACGAATCTCACTGTTCGTACGAATAGAGATTCGTAGATGGGGCATAGAATCTTACGGCCTTCTTACGAAGTTCGTACGAACGCCGTTTAATTCGCAAGAACAACTTAAGACCTTGAGAAACGAAGTGATTTTCGGTTATACAATGGCCCTAGAGTTCGTACGTTTTTCGTAAGAATGCCTTGAGTTATTCCTTTGTCAGACTTACGGCCATCTTACTATTTTTTTTTTGTCGCAATATGGTCGTACGTGCATCCCACGGCACTCTCAAGTCATTCTAAGAAGATTTTACGAATTTTTGTATATTTTTTCGGGTTGCAAAAAGGCGCTGCCGTGTACTGTCGAAAATTCTGTGATTGCTGAAAGTTTGATACTTTCAAGATGGCAGTAGTGCTTTATACCCCCTAAAACTCAACAATGGCACAAATTGTGTGCCTACGCCTTACGAGCACCTTGTGACCGAGGCTTTAGGTAACGACACAATCGAATGATGTCTGGATGGTTTGCAACGGGAACACTCATTTAGACGGCTGGGAAATATGAATAGTGCCACCACATGTTCCCAATCGAAGCTCACTGTGACGTCTGGACTACCCTATTGATTGTCGAGATTTTATTGTTTTGGGACAATAGAGTAATTACTAATATTACAATTGGCACTTAATTTGATATGCTGTATGCGTTCAGTGTTTTAATACTGATCTGCGTATTGAATGATATATTAATTACGTATTTAAGATTGGTTGCTCACATGGATATGGCAAATATGTTAAAGAAAATATTATGCCTTGAAATATTCAAACTATTCATATTAGGACCATTACAGGAATAATATTTATTTTCAATCGTATCATGCTCATTTACATAAATGTAATAAAAGGCATCTATTCAAAGAAAGAATTAAAAAAAAGATTACTAAATAGACCTAAAAACTTACTAGAGAGTTTCCCCCAATTTTGATGCTATTGTATCATTATATATACATGTAGGTTTTATAAAAATCATACTTATTTGTACATTCTACACTATGTAACAAATAAAGTCAATGAAATTTGATCGTGGCATCAAAACATTACTCTTTTTTTTTAGATGATAGCTCGGGCAATGCATGTTTTATATGTTAAAAGCCAGTATGAACAGTCAATGTAAAATATTTTTTACCATGTCACGTTTGGTTGAGCAATCATTAACCCAAAGACTACGGGAACTGGGTGGCTCCTGTACTAAAGAATTCAGTAGTCAACGGGGTAATGATACAAGCTTCGTTTACTAGTCATTTCGTGACAATATTCCATTTTAACTTTTAAAATTTTTTTTTTTTTAATAAATTGATAGAAACTGCGAAAAAGGTCTCATACAGCATGTACAACGCAAAACATGTTAGTGTAATAAATGTGTCTTATTTTTTAGACATGATTGTCAGACACGAATATTCTTATCCTTTTCACTATATCATTTTTATCATTTCTACATACCGTAGATCGTATTTTAGTGTTATACTCGGTGTAAAAAAAGTTGACATTTTTGTTCGTTAATATGTTAAAACTCAGATCGAGGTTTTCAAAATATCATATGGAAGCAACCTCTTAGTTGGCGTAAGGTTTTTGCAATATTAATGCATGGTAGGTCCATGATTAATGTAAGTGATATTCTTTCTTTCGGGAAAAATTACGAAATTTCTTATTTCGGACAGATGATGATGAAGAGATTCTAATTCTAACGGAGAAATGACGTTTGTAACATAAATGGCTCAATTTGGATATCCAAGCGCTCAAAGACAATATAACCTTATTCCACCTTTGAATGATTCTAACAGAGAAATGATGTTTGTACAATCAATGCCCCAAGTTAGACATGTTAGATATCCAAGCACTTACATGTAAAGACAATATTACCTTAGTAAATAAAGAAGCTTAATGGCGGGAATTTTAATTTGTAAACAAATTTTTAGGCATTACTTCCCAGTGTTAAAGATCGTATGCTGGATCTGTAATGAAATTCGCAAGTCATATTTTTTTTCCTTTTTTTTTCTTTCCCCCTCCCCCTTTTTTTAAAATGACCCAATCTAGATATCCAAGCATTTAAAGACAATATTACTTTATTTCACCTTAATCTTACCTCAGTAAGTAAGTCGATCCACACCACTTGAAGATAGTAATCCACTTCTGCATTTCCAATAGTAATATGGTGATTATGGTAATATACAAGAGAAATTAGATTCTGCAGAGATATGGCTATATGGTGAAAAACAATCGATGATTTGACGAGCTGAACAGGCGCGATATCTACATCTGTCACCCCTCCTCCTCACTCATTCTCCCCCATTTTTTCTTTTCTCTCTCTATACTTGCTATATCCCTTTCTCTCTCTTGCTCTATATCTCTCTGTCTTATATCTTTCTTTATCGTTCCCTCTCTCTCTCTTTCTTCTCTCTCTTTCTTCTCTCTCTTTCTCTCTTTCTCTCTTCTTTCTCTCTTTCTCTCTTTCTCTCGCTCATAAGCCTTGTTCATATTTGATGTGGTAAATCGCCTCAGGAACCGTTCCTAGCAATCATTGTCGCCTGAGTATGTATCCTGCAATTCTTTGCATTTGGAGTAAGACTCAAGATCTTGATTGCTTTATGATAAGTAAACAAACGCAGGTATAAAAATTGATTATTATGTGATGAAATCCAGTTTAAAGGCTAAAGGCTCGTTCACATATTTGGTGGCAAACCGCGTTGTTTTTCGTTTTTCTGTGAGTTATAATAATACAGAAGATTAAAGCGCGGTACGTTTTAAAAGCTTCAAGGTAAATCGCCACGGTTTACCCATCGATGGATTTATCCCAACATATGTGAACGAACCTGCAGGCATATTCAGCGTGATTAAGGCACAAAGGGGGCTTGTAATTTTCACACTGATAGGATAGGCCAGGAGCCTGTCCAGAAATAGTCACCCCATTTTACCCATAAGATTGGACCCCTTAAAGTTACTTAGATCATCTAAGTCATTGACGAAAAGGTTGTCAGCCTGACAGTAGACTGATGGTAGTATGACTGGACATAGCAAAACACACACACGTCGGGATGGGGTGTCAGACGGCCCCTAAAAATTGGGGTAAATTTTTCCCCTTGAAGTCCAGGGACAAAATCTTGTCAGAAGAAAGAGCTTTGGGTGTACATTCCAAAAATATAAAAACTAACGAAATTGTCCATCGGATAGGGCCCCCTTAAACAAAAACACCAAAGTGCCCTTTGACAACCCTTCCCCCCCCCCCATGCTATGTATGTAAAGCAAAAAGCATTTTCTTACCTTCTGACTATGATAACTCAAAAGTGTTGTTGTGTTTTTTTTGATGTTTTTTTTTTTTCGATTCAATTCAAATTATCACAACATAATTTTGATTAAAATAATCTTCTTGGGATGCAATTAGGTGTTAATTATAGTCATTTCCTTAAAGTAGATATTCAAAGCAAATCACAAATATGCTCAATAATGTATCTCTAGAAACTAGAAAGCTTGCAGATGGTAATCGTATAAGTTTTACGTTAACTGCGTGTTTGATGATTAAAAAATAACACAAATAAAAACACTTCTCAGCATCTGGGATATCCGAGCGATTCGCCAGAAATATACCCATGTTTTCATGACGTCACATCAGGTGCCAATCCTGCCTAAGTAGACGACGTCCTATATCAAGTGAACGTAACTCCAATGCAATTATTTTTATATTATAAAGAGTTTGGTGTGTTTCACCATGACCGTATTTCACATCATTCTAAAAGGGAAGTGAAACCGTTTCTAGTAACTAAAATCTTTTGTTTGTAAAAAGTCATGATAAGGGTCAATGATCAATCAAAGAAATCACACTTTCGAATTGTAAAGCCCGCTGAATAAGCCAGTTCGTAGATACAATCTGAGCATGAGCAGATAAAGGTCATTTGTACCCAAATTGTAAAACCCACTGAGACGGGTACTGGATACATGCTCATGATAGTCATGTAATCATTATTTATGTATTTATCAGAGGGATATTCTTTGATACACAGCTGGAAGTATTCTTCTACAGTGGGCTGACAAAAGGTATTCATGAATCACCTTCACCCTTTTGGGCAGTGACTATTCTAAAAGGGACAAAGTAGGATGTCTCTATGTGCAAAAGATATGTGGATTTTGGGGGGTCATTTGTACCCAAGCTAACTCCGAACTGGTCTATTATAGCATGGATGGTATTCGTTCCCTCTCGAAACGCCGACATGCCGCGGTGCATGCAGCTGAAAATACAATGGCATCTTTTTTTGTTTACAAGCGATTGATTCCTTTATTTTTTTAACGCTGCATTTTTCATCAAAATAATACCATGCAGGAAATTTAGAGTGAGGCAACAAATAAGCATTTATACTGACGCTAGTGAAGTAAGAGAAATAAGTGAAGATGAGATGACAAAACAGGCACTGAAAATGTATAAGATGTTATGGGGCATCGTCTGCTTAGGAAGGATTGCTCCCCGGTATGACGTCACATATCTCAGCAGCGTTCAAAGAGCTCTATAGGTGCTATAGCGGGGCTGTGTTATATCATTTTATAATTGATAATAATCATTACTTCAAATGTTTCCAAGCGTTGAATTTTGATAACCTTGTTCAATCTAAGCTTCACCTATGCAATAATAAAAATTAAATCAATATTCAAAATCAATGAAATTCTACTTTAATAAGTTATCATATTGTGAAAAAATTGTATTGCTTTCTTAAAAGTAGTCCTCACAATTTTGTCAGGATTATGTAAACACACCTATCGTCAATATGCACCTGTTTGACAAGAAATAATAGAGGAGCTTGCCATGTATCTCTGGTATGTGCCTGCCAGGCTGAAATGTACTATTCCTCTGTTAATTACACAGATACCAAGCAAGAAACTTTCATATTCTGATCATTAAAGGGCAATTTATGAAATAATAGGCTTTGTTTTCTGTATGTCTTGACATATCCCATCAAAACTTTATGGTTGACTGAGAAAACCAGCTTGAATTATAACCTTGTCAAAACTAATATTTTAATACACTCCAAAAGCAGTTAAGTGCTCACTGAAACATGGCAATGATATTGATGAGATACGTAAGGACATACAGAGAACATAACCTCTTCTTTGATGAATTGTCTGTTATTAATCAAATTATTTATAAGCCTTTTCATGACACTCAACATTGCTGATACCAGCCAGAAGAACATTTTCAGTGTATTGAAGTGTTCACTGTAATGTACTATATCTACTTTTTATTATCACTACTACTGTTTTAAAAAATAACATTGAATTAAATACTTTAGGGGCTACAGTCTAAATTACTTTCAGTCCTATGAAATAATTTCAAGCTATGAGGAAACTGAGTTACTCGACAAAATCCAACTCTGACTAAATAGTTAAAGGAAACTTATCTTTTTCAATAGTGCAGGCAATTTACATCTTGTCATAAATCCGCTATGAAAATGTAGAAACAAAACTCTCCAAGCTTTTCCGTCTACTTCCTGAATAGTATTTTCTTGGCCTAAAGCTCACGATCAAACATGATTAGCTGATTGAAAATGCAACTCTGACTGAATTGTTAAAGGAAACTTATCTTCTTGCTGGTACTTTACATAATAAAATCTTAATAACACACTTCTGGAAATGTAGAAAACAAAACACTGCAAGCTTTTCCCTCTACTTCCTGAATAGTATTTTATTGGCCTAAAGCTCACGATCAAACATGATTAGCTGATTGAAAATGCAATTCTGACTGAATTGTTAAAGGAAACTTATCTTCTTGCTGGTAATTCACATAATAACATTTTAATAACACACTTCTGGAAATTAGAAAACAAAACACTACAAGCTTTTCCCTCTACTTCCTGAATAGTATTTTATTGGCCTAAAGCTCAAGACCAAACATGAATAGCTGACAGTATACAAATGCAATTTGACACATTGCGAAGAATATTGATTTCCTGCTGTTCAATTTGTGCCATTAGTTAGTTTTACAGGACTCATGGGAATATATTCAATATGCACACATTGTTGGTACACAATTCAATAACCGCAATATTATCTTCATTCCTCATTCTCTGTGTTTCCATGCTATTCCTATTCCTATATCCGGTTTATGGGAGTGAAGTACGTCATCCCCCCCCCCATTGTCGCTACCCCCCCCCCCCCCCCCTACTGAGCGAGTTTTGTAGCGCTGGCGAGAGAAGAAAAAAATACGGGTCTCCCTTCAAGCAGAATTTGCCCCCCTTGTAAAAAATCCTAGCTACGCCACTGCCTTAAGCCCATGTTCCCCATCTCTACTCCACGATTAGTACTGCATGCGTTTACCGCAATGGTAAATGCAATCACAAAGGACGTAAATTATATGGCTGGAATCACAATAATGGACCATTTCATGGGTGGCTTCAGGAATTTGCAAAAGGCGGGGGTACAATATTCCCAAACGCCTGGAAGAAGGGAGAGAAGAAGAAGGAGAAAATGAAAAAGAGGAAAGAAAGAAAAACAAAATCATCAAGCATAAAAAGGGGGTCCAGATCCCCTTAAGATTCTGAAAGGCAAAAAAATATTTATACACAAAAATATGACCAGATTTTTCTATTTTATTGTTGGTGGTGAATTACACCTCAAAATAGGGAGTCTGGACCCCCCCCCCCCCCCCCGCTTGCTCCACCCCCTGGATCCCTCCAGGCTGTATATGATCCAAAGTTCGTTGACTTATACACGCCCCTTGTTTTTATTGTAGAAGTACAGATTTCTATAATTTTCGGTTTGCATTTTAATAGTTATTCACATTCTCCAGGCATATTGACTTTTTTTTTTTTTGGTTTTATTCTTTCTCATGTTTTCTCCCCCATCTTCACTCCTGGCATCTTCCTTCCCATAATTCTCAGAAATTCTCGCATGTCTCATCTTCTATCTTTTATCATAAAACTTCATCTCCTATATTTGTTTCTATATCCTTCTCCATTTCTCAATACTCATTATATTATGTTCACACACACAACACACACACACACACACACACACTCTCTCTCTCTCTCTCCCTATTTCTCTCCCCCCCCCCCCCCTCTCTCTCTCTCTCTTTCCCTCTCTCTTTCTCTCTCTCTCTCTCTCTCTCTCTCTATTCATGACACCTTTGTAGTTTACCCTCAATACATCCACATGGGAGTAGTCTGTGAACATACATCGGTTTCCATTTCATTTCTCTTCCCTTTATGACGTAAAATATTTGTATCATACAGGAGCACCACTCTAATAAAACACGTGACCTGAAAGACTGGTACACCGTAATACAGGACACAATAGCCAGACGGTCAGCAATAGAGTATAATGCATTGTATACCAGTAGAAAATATTTTATGATGGTATTCGTTTCACACACACGAAGAGCTATTACAGTAACGCACTCACAGAATGAGGGTAAATCAGATAACAGATCGGATAAGTTATGTTCCATTCCTCTGTACCTTGTACCTTGTAAATGATGTCCCTGAAGACCTCCACCAGGAAGGGTAACTCAGGGCTGACGAGAGTGGGGGCACTACTTCATTTGGCTTTGTGAGGGTTTGGGCTTATTTAATTTAGTTTTGAAAACTTCGAAACTTTAATGTCCAAACACGGAGGTTGTGGGGATACTGACTTAATTCGGGAAAATAAAATTACCCTTTTCGAATGTATAATGATAGTCATAATAATAATGATTATAATATGTTTTGTTTACCCAGGGTAGCCTCATCAGTACTAAATTATCCTTTAGCCAAGGCACTCGGTGCTGTTATTTCCCTAAACGCGCCGGAATGATTCTAGGACAACTACCCCCTAGACAACTACCCCCCGGACAACTACCCCCCGGAAAACCACTCCCTGGACGACTACCCCCCTAGGACATCTACCCCCAGGACATCTACCCCCAGGACAACTACCCCCCAGGACAATTACCCCCCAGGACAACTACCCCCAGGACAATTACCCCCAGGACAATTTTTCCGGGGGTAGCTGTCCAGGGGGTAGTTGTTCGGGGGGTAGTTATCCGGGGTAATTGTCCTGGGGGGTAGTTGTCCTGGGGGGTAATTGTCCTGGGGGGTAGTTGTCCTAGGGGGGTAGTCGTCCAGGGGGTGGTTTTCCGGGGGGTGGTTGTCCGGGGGGTAATTGTCCAGGGGGTAGTTGTCCGGATACGGCCGGAATACATAGACCAATCGCGCGACAACTGTGATCCGTGGCCCGAGATGCGTCAGCAACGAGGCCTTTACTAACCTGAGTGGTTGTTGTAGTTTATTTCTTTTGTTTTGTATTATATTTCCGCTCCCAAATCCGTAGATAATTAGATGCCAAGTAGCTTACCCAGAAAGCCGCCAAACCACCCTTTCCGATCCGATGCACCAATCAGAGTAGACAATTCGAGAGAATTTTATGAATATTCATTATTAACATACATATTCATAAATAAATTTTTGAGCGATCATATCTCTGCCCGACGAACATGGCGAGCGGCGAAGAAGATCTATCAAAGAGCCTTGAATATGCGGCTGAAAGGTTGAAATTTTCATCTTTTTAGGAGTTACAATCAAAAGCTATAAGATCAGCATTGAAAGGGGAAGATGTATTTGTTAATCTTTCAACCGGTTATGGCAAATCTGCAATTTTTCAAGCCATTCCACTGGTGCAAGGACTTCTTCGTGCGCACGGCCACAGTCGCTGCGAGCACACCATCCCCATCGGCGTCTCCTACCGAAACTACCCAGAGTTCGGCGGGAGGGGCTACTTGCACTGCACTGTCCATTGAAGTTATCAATAGATCTACTTAAGTAGCAAAATAATGAATACTCTAGTCATTAAATACTCTATTGTTTTTAATAAATCCATGTTTTATTGAAAATTGAACTAGATATCATTAATTATTAAGTACATTTGAATACCAATTCCCCCATAATTTGATAAACGAATCCATGTAAAACACCACGGTTAAAACAATTACGATTGGCCACGATCGTATGGCAAGCCATCGGGGTCTACCTACGTCTACTACTACGCGTACCCAGTAGACGTCACGTAAAACCAAACGGTACGTCACGTCTACTCGTTACGTGACGTGTACCCAATTTCGTGTACTCTGTCGTGACCTTACGTCACGTCACGTCTGTTCAATTACGTGTGCTTTGCTCAATACGTCACGTCTTCTTTGAAATGGTCTAATTCCAGGCTTTTTTTTTTTTTTTTTTTTAATGAGACCGCTTCTATTCTCTACATAGGGGATGTAGGATATGAGAGTTTGGGAAGTCAAATCCCGATTATCAGGATTCCCCTCTTTGTTATGAAAATGGATGGCTCTATCATGATCAAGTTCAGGGGTCGCTGAACCGGGGGGGGGGGGGGGGGTGATCTAGCTAGCTATAGGGATTGCAGGCTTCCCCTCCACACACATACACGCACACACACTCCCCTTTGCTTATAATAATAATAACATATTATGCTCTCACTCATGCTCAACCTCCTGCCCCCACTTTTCAAACGCTCTGTGGCCCGTGAACTAATAATTATTATGCGTGTCTTTCCACGTATACCAACATCGTTTACAGGCCTAACCAACTTGATATTAGGGCGTCCTATTTCGTTTCAAGCCTTTTTTCAAAACATGTATGCTGCGGTTTGTGGTCTGTTATCTTCACTTTTGCATAAACTGAAAATGAGGGAAAGCTAACGGTTTCCTTTGTTTTCACAATAGAAGATCGGACAGGCAATCACTAAAAAAGAAGAAAATGAGAAAAGAAAATTATATTTTGTACTTGCATGATAGCCCTCTTGCCCTTGAGTTTGGGGGCAAAAACGATTTCCCCTCCCTTCCCCAATGATGGGCCCCCTCGCAAGAAAACAGAAAAGGAAAATTGCATGTAATAATTTTCCATTACAACGATGTATAGGCTTAATAAGCTTAATAGTGCTCTAAAATGCAAACTTTCACCAAAATTTTCTCACACGGACACCATCCTCCCTCGTGTATTTATAGACGCAATGTAGCAGATGCTTGCTTCCATTTATCGGGGGAAGGATTTTTGCCCCCACTCCACGACAATCAAGCTTATGCGATCAGCTTTCTAGTACTCTAAAAGGTGAGGCTTCATCATTCTAACCCCCCCCCCCTTTTTTTTTTACTTCCGGCGCCCCCGAAGGGTTCTAGCTTATTTCATTTATTTATTATGTTTGTTTTTCTTTTCGGGGTGGGGAAAACACTCTGAAGGCCCACCTCAAAAGCTTACTACTTGCTCACAGTTCAGCAAAACTCCCGCTATCATGAATGGCCATGCACTGCCAGACATTTTATATTGCGGCTGATGCCCGGATGCCCGCTAGACGCCCCCACCCCCTCCCTCACTGAGCGAGGTAGGCCTAGGTTGGAAAGGTATCAAACCCAATGCACTCTTACTAGCATAATAATATAGTCACGGTAGTATAATGTCGCACGTTATCTTAAATGGTTGCTTGTACCTGACAAGTACCCCCCCCCCCCAAAAAAAAAAAAAAAATAAATAAATAAATAAATAAATAAAAATAAAAAATAAAAAAAAATAAATTAAAAAAAAAATAAATTAATTAAAAAAAATAAATAAATAAATAACTAAAATAAAATAAAAAAATAGGGGTGAATGGAGGAGGGCAGAATTGAATGGATCAGTAGGAGAACTTCAATATTAAAAAAAGTCAGGGGATAAATATCAAGCATGATTCCACGTATTACAAGTGACATCTGGATGACAGTGTTGGGCTACAACAGTGATAAGACCCCCAGCCCCCCCCCCCCCCCGTTCCGTGGGCCATGTTATGGGATACACTCCTCCAACACAACTCGCCACTCCTGCGCTCCACTTCATTGCAACGGAAGCCCACAAGGGCCCCCTCCGGGTCCTCCCCCGCTCTACATCTTTCTATAACCACGCCTAATATATATAACCCTTCCTCCCACATCCATCCCGGATATATATTGCATTGTCTTATCCTCTGATTTTCTTTTTAAAGGCCCTCTCATATAATGACACACATCATAGGGATTTCAAAAATATCATTTTTCAGGGTTGGAGGAGAACCCCCCTTCTACATCCACACCTAGGTGCAGTGGCGGATCCAGGGGGGGGGCAATCCCGGCCCGTGCCCCCCCCCTTTTGAGGGAAAACAATGCAATGTGCCCCCCCCCCTATTTGCGATTGTGCCCCCCCCCCTTTTCGACCAGAAAACTTTTTTTTTTGTTTTTTGTTTTTGTTTTTGTTTTTGCTTGTCAGAGAATTATTGAGGGGAACTGGACCCCATAACCCCCCCCCCCCCCCACACTGAGCGACTTTTGGAGGGCTGGCGAAATTATTTTTTTTGCTCGCCACCCCCCCCCCCCCACCCCCCCCCCCCCCCACTGAGCGACTTTTGGAGTGAAATATCACTTCCAATGAGCTAAGCCCACTTCCTCTTTTTATAATGCCCCCATCCCGCCATTGCGCAATTTTAAAATCCCAGTGCCGTCACTGAACACTGAATTTCAAACTGAAAAGTGAAAATTCAGATACATTTATACATTTTTCTTTCTTACATTGTTTTAAAAATGTTAAAGAAAGGAGAAAAACTAAAATAACAGACCAATAAAAGTTTGAGTAAAATCTGATTAGAAATGAGAATGTTATGAATTTTTCAAAGTTGTAATCACTCAAACACAATTTGGCAACCGACTCCGTGACGTTTCTTGTGAGGTCCCATCCCATTTGTCCTGCAGTACTAAAAAAATAAATTTTCTGCTTTTATGCAAATCAACTAAATACCAGGGTGAAATTCCTCTTATATGTAGCTATTTGCGAGCGACTACAAAAAAATTTGGCCTCTATGTTTGATTAAAAGGTTTTTTTTACAGGTCTACATGACTGTTCTTTACAATAATGCATAAGCTACTGATTTGTTTGTTTCAAGTTAATATCATAGTTTATCTCAGTGAATAATATACAAGGACTTTCAAATTAGCTCTCAGACTGTTGGGCTCGACACTTGCCCAGGCCTGTCATATAAGCCGAGGAAAGGAGGGGGAGGGTGGGGTGGGGGCAGAGAATGGGGATTTGTAGTTCCGTGACTTCGCTCCCTTGCAGATTAATATAGATGCAGTGTTTTTCCACTTAACTAACACGATAAAAACTACCTTCGAAAAATAAACCCTGGGGCAATTTCAAAGGCCTATTGTACTGCCCATAGAAATCAGGTTCGGATTATTACGTAATACGCCATTGTATTGTTCGCACATTTCTAAAGGTGATAGACAGGGCTATTGAAATTGTCTTGAGTTTATTTTTCGAAAGTAGTTTTTATCTTTTGACAAACATGGCACAATATAAATGGTCACTATTATTATTATTTACAAATCCCGTATACTACAAGGCCCAAAAATAGAATGGGTAACACTGTCTTTCCGCCCACTCGCAAGGAAAAATGATGTGACATAAATTATTTTACAGTAAAAAAGTGGGAAATATTTATATTTTCTAGTGCTCTGATTTTTTGTTTCTTACTCGGTCTCTTCACCATTCCCTCGCGTATTAATGAGGTAGTGTTTCTAAAGACTGTTCTGTAGAAACGCAGTTTAAGTCAAGGCCTCGGAAGTAAGGGGCGGGCTATACTCAATTTGCCCCCGCCCATAGCGAGACAAGAACCTATATTGCACTTAATAATTTGCAGTAAACAATGAATAAGCTTTCCTTAGTGGTAAAAAGTACGAAGTTTTATGGAGTTCAACAGCCCAAAATATCAATAATCTTACTAGGTAGCTATAAGCTCCCTCTTATTTTCCGGTATGTCTTCGGGCGGCCGCGTGGGGCGGGGGGGGGGGGGGGAACTTTCCTCTTTTATTGGTCCCCCCCCCCCCTCCATCATGACAATAAATTTTGCTGTATCGCGATAAAAAAAAAAATTAGTGCTCTAAAATAAAGAGGCAAAATTTCACCATACCAAAACCAAAATTTTCTCACAAATCATGGTCCCCACGCTCCGTTACATAATATACTGGTGATGAAACAGCACTGGAAACAGTGCCTATGTTGATAGAATCCCGGTGGCGTAAAAGGGAGGGGGCAGAAGTTTAACTCTATCAGTTAGTGGGCTACAAAATAGTTTTGCCCCCTCCCAAACACACACAAAACCATAATTTTGCAGTATGGCAACATTGAAAAAAACTTAAATTTTTTCAATAGATGAAGTACTTATTATCGCGTACTATAGAAACTCAATCTACATGCGAGACCACGATTTTGTGGGACAGAGGCTCGATCTCTTCTATATAAAAAGGGGTAGGTGAGAAGAAGGATCGATGCTGATGATGATTTAAACATCAATTGAGTGAACATAATATGTACATTACCATGGCGGGGGAACCAGGGTTCGGCAAGGGGCTCGATGGGCCCTCTGCCGATTTCCGAAATCAAGCAAAGTGTCCTTGCTTTGACAAAAGAAAATCTCCTGAGTGAACAAATGCCCCTCCTGTTAATTGCCAATCCTGTGATAAAATTGTCCTTTATTTATCTGATTTAGACTGCTGCACGGAGAAAATGATCTCTCTTAATTTATAACATAAAAATGCTAATTATAATTATAATTTGCGTGTGTTCTTGTTCCATCCCAGCAACAGTCACATCCCCGCCCCCCCCCCGCCCCCTCCCTGTATAACGTATACGAACGTTCAGTCTTTAAAAAAATAATTGTTTTATCGAATACATTGAATTTATCAACAGTCTTTTCACTAACGCCTTTGCGACTAGAATATCCATTAGGCCTGTGTGACATTGACAGCCGATACACCCCCGGCCTTAGTATAGGCCGTAGGACGAAATTTAGTGGAATCTAGCTCTGCCTCCACATGGATTACAAATCTTCTATGCTTTTTCAAAGTTCAAGTATATAATGCCAAGGAGTGTAACAACCCATGAAGAAGATTTTTTTTTCTTTGTTAAGATAACAAACCGTTTGTTATTTTACACTATTTTTTTTTTTCTTCTTCTTCTTCTTCTTTTTTTTTTTTTTTTTTTTTTTTTTTGGAGGGGGAGGGGGTTCACATTTTTTCGCTGGGGAAGGGGGGGGGGGGAGGAGGACGAGTATGTCTCGTTTCAATGGTTATAGCAGATAACTCCTTGGTTATAGCATGGGAATGTATTAATGTAACTAAGATTCCCTGGTTATAGCAATTAAGGATAGGCAAGACATCTCCCCATTCATGTATTAGTACCCCTTATGCACTGGATATCAGCTGGTTAACCCTTGGGTAAACAGGCGGCCTTCCAGTGGTCATGACGAGTCCACAAGAGGTCATGACCCTTAATTGCACAACAGATGGAGGATAAGAGCGTGAATAGTGTCCATGTAGTAGAAGTTTGTATACTTTGCATGCACTATATAGCTTTGACTATATATAGTAAACATGAGCTGTACATGTGGGGAGTTCTCACTTGTTTTTCTTTCCTCCGCTCATTACATGGTATTTATGGATAAACTTTATACATTAATTTCATCATGACAAATTTTTGTGACAATAATAAAAACAATATTAATAATAATAATAATAATAATAATAATAATAATAATAATAATAATCATAATAATAATAATAATGATAATAATAATAATGACAATGATGAAGATGATAATTATGATAGTAATAACAACGATCATAATAATAAAATAAAAATGAGTAGTAGTAGTAGTAATGACAATAATAAACCAACTCTGCACGGTTTATACTTTACTTTGATTTTTGTTAGTTTGCTAAAAAGAGTGTAGGCCTACTACTACTACTCTAAAAAATTATAGGACGAATTAATAATCAGTCACCAACAGAAATATATTGAACACCTTGAGCCCCTGCCAAGCCCTATACTTCCCTTATTGAACAATATTATTAACGTACATGGTTTGCTTTATTGACAAAAAAAAAAAAAAAAAAAAAAAAAAAAAAATCCTGGAAATAGACTACCTCTTAGCTGACGTCACGTAACGACCAGAGCACACGTAATTGTATAGACGTCACGTAATGACTAGTCAAGGTACACGTTACCTAAATGACAAAGCACACGTTACATGAACTGACGCTTCTGAACCCTTTGGCCACCTATGGCCGGAGGGGTCAGTAACGTCTGTAAAAGTAAAGTACACGTACCCTTAAACACACGTGACGTGATGACCAAAAACAGTACGCGTACTGAATACTGGCTTCTGATTGGTCAATATAGGTACGTGTATCGAAAATCAAGTACGCGTGGTGAGTAGACGTAAGTAGACCCCGATGGCTTGCCATAGTATCGCCACTAGCTGCTGTATATGTAAGACCCTCATGCATATGCAAATATATGATGAGCTCCGCAAGTTTAATAGCAAAGGCCTCGCCGCTGACGCGGCTCGGTCCAGCGATCACTGCTGTAAACGCACACTGCATTAGTCTATTTCAGACCCTGCTCGGCAGACAAGCAGCGCGCAAGGCCTTGTCCAAAGGCTAGTACTAAATAGGCCTACTGTTCTCCCTGAGGGCCCTGCATTACTCAGGATTTAGCACGGCTACAGTAGCTCTCCGTGCATTCAAGGAATAAATCCTACCAGGTAGTTACACACTCACTACACCCGGGTCGAGTGTGGCAAATGTAGATTAATGTCCTGCCAAAGGACGTTAGTGCCGTGGTATGACAGGATATGATATTAATACTGATCTTAATCTTATTAACCCAGGATATCATCATGGTATTAACCTGTTGACTACTAAGTTCTCTCATTCCCATATGATTAGCACAGGATCCACCCAGTTCCCATAAACTAATGGGTTAATACTGCTCTTTCCGAGGGCCCTCAAATTATCATTACCCCCATTACTGGCAGTTATTAATATTAATAACATTGCCCCTATCGCCCGATTAATGCCCAAGTACCCCCCCCCCCGAACACACATGGATCGGAAGGGATGAATGGGTAAAACACCTTGTCCAAGGATGCAAGCACTGAGCAAGGATCGAAACTAGGACCTTTTGAATGAGTGTCGAGAGCCTTCACCACTATATCACAGTTCTACCGCCAGCGAGTGCACGTATACATTGAAGATTTATAGGATCATTATTTTTTATAGCAGCTTTGGAATCAAAGTAGCAGATTATTTCAAAGGTGGAAAGTACAACACATGCAAACACTTCATTCAGTATATAATTTGATATATCAATATAATATATGTCAATATAAAGCTGTATTAACAGATATCATACAAAGCTGGGGCACTCTGGCTGAATCTTTATACGAGGCTGTCAATGAAAAAGAGATCATAAAGCAAGAACTTTTTGGGATATGATCGTAGTGCCTTTTTCAGTGTCATCAATTTTGATATACAAACACGTATCACAATTATGACAAATAGTGACCCTATAAAGACGAAAGTTTTCAATCAAAGGACATTTTTGCGTTGTTCGTCTCGATACTCTCTCTAAAAAAAAATCGAGTGATCACTGACGTCACTCTTCGGGGGAATAAAATAGAGTGAAAATGGAGTGAAACTCCACTCTTTTCCTTTAAGAGAGCACTCGATAGTCACTCGATATTCACTCCTAAACAAGTGATCACTGACGTGACTCCCGGGGGAGTGAAAACATGTATATAGTAAAAATTCACCCTTTTTTAGAGAGTACAAACTTGTAGAAAATCATGTAGACAATCATTTACTATACACTTAGTTTATTCTCTTATCTATGGTGCTTATATTTGTCCCCATATTCGATAAGGTGGGGTTTCTCGTCGGTTTAATAACATATAAAGATTCCGAAATATGATACTTTTAGGCCAATATGGGCTGGATGTTTACACAAGCAAAATAATTTGCCTCGAATGTGTGTCTGCGTGCGAATTTACATCTCCACCAACAGTTTAAAGCTAAAAATAACTCAAATGAACTATTTTTTCCATACCTTTTGGCATTAAAGGAAGCTAGGCTTCAAAACGCATGCAGGCATTGAAGTATAACACGCCATTTTCAGTAGTGCGTTGTGGAACTGTAAATATGAATAGTGCGCACATCTATTGACACCACCCAATCGCCATATTCTTAGAGTTGCGCTTTCATATTCGGGTCATATTTTCAGCTCTCGCCTTCACTTGGAGTTATCTTATCCTGATAGACGGTGAGTTATGGTTTATATGTCATCACTATGTTGTAGTTTTTACTCAGGTAATAATAATAAGTTCATATTTAACATTTACTAAAACATGACATTAAGACGACAACGTGTTTTTGCGTGTTTAAGGTTGCTAAAAATTTAGTGTTTCACTGGGAAAGTGTCAAACTCACTTTGTATAGCGCAGACATTATTCAATCAACCGTGCGCGTATTAGGGAAATAGACCGGTTCGGTACTGTATTCATATTTCATTTATACCTTTCAAGCAAAGGTTGCTCTTGACAGCCTGAAAGCTTGCTGAGGCTTGCCGGACATAGCAACAAGTAATGTATGCAAACTGGATTCCAAGCATTGAAGCTCATTTATAAAATTTAAAAAAAAAAACAGGTTAATGGAATAGCTCGTCACTTGGTGCTCAGAGAAGAAATGTGCATAAATTTGTATACATTACAGAACCCGTCTGTTGCATGAAAGATAGCCTTGTTATATTTAAAATCAGTGGCCTAGCGTGGGCACAGGCATAGAAGGGCGCGGGGGGGGGGGGGGGGCTGATATTAATACAGGCACCGGTCTTATCTGGTGGATGAAATTCAAATTTTAGAGTTACCATAAAGACGGTGTTAATGAAGTCAGCTGTAGTTGTTAGGATTATGAGGGAAGGAAAATATTGGAAATAATTTGAGAAAGAAAAAGGTCAAACGAGGGTTTTAAAATCCCATCGCAGACGAGGCGTCATTAGCCTGACGTAGAACTGTCTGTAACTGGCGCTTTCTTTGACGCACCTCGTAAGATAGATATATATATATATATATATATATATATATATATATATATATATATACATACTCACACACACACACACATACACACACACGCACACACACACACACACACACATATATATATATATATATATATATATATATATATATATATATGTATACATATATTGTGACCCTCCACCACAAAACGACCAATAAGTAGCAATTAATGGTAGTTTTAGAGTAAACAGGTGAAAAAGGTGGTTTGGGGTGGTAATTTTGGTTTTAAGTTTTCTACCATCTGAAAAAATTTCAGGGTAAAACATTATGTTGAAATATGTTTTTACTGTCATTCAAAATGACCATGTTTTCCTGCACGTTCAAACTTTCTGTGTCAACTTGCTGGGATTGTACTTCACATCGCTTTTCTGGTATAGCTTAGAAACTATGCACTCTGTGATATTCAAAATCTAAAGAAACAAAGAAATGTGTATATACTTTGAAGCATAGGCGCCGGAAGTGGGGGGGGGGGGCAGGGGGCGGTCGCCCCCCCCCCCCAAACGAAAAAGTTGGGGGGCAAAATGCATTTTCGCCCCCCCCCCAAAGCCCCCCCCCCCCCATTAAAAAAAAAAAAAAAAATCAGTAGTAAAGGAGTAAAAATCGTGTGTATATTCAAAGCTTGATTGCTTTATTACGTAATTGTAAGCCTTTGTATTCATTTTTCGTATTCATGGAGATCACTGAAGACAGAAAAAGCATTCAAACTTTAAACTTTAACGTAGTGGAGGTTTTGTATTAGACGCAAGGTTGCCAGAGTTGGCAGAATTCTGCTTTCTGGCAGAATTTTGACCGCTTTAGCATAATTTGACAAAATTTAGCAGAATTTTAGCATAATTCTGGTGTTTTGTGTTTTTTTTGCTTGTCAGAGAATTTTCGAGTAAAAATACACCCCAAAAATGCTGATAACCTTCTTTTTTTTTTCTTCTTCTTGCTTGTCAGAGAATTTTCGAGTAAAAATACACCCCAAAAATGCTTGTCAGAGAATTTTTGAGTAAAATTTTGATTTAGCAGTATGATATGTATTGTTGTGAGAGGGTGGGAAAGCGTGTGTGTTTTTTTAGGGGTGAGAAGACATGAGCCCTTGAAAGGTGAGCCCCCTTGAATGTTTGCCCCCCCCCCCCCCATCCCAAACTGCTTCCGGCGCGCCTGCTTTGAAGGCATGGAAAGATTAACCCAATCCGATTAGTACTTCACAGTGTATGCTAGGGAGTTTTGACTCAACCTTGTGTTCGACAAACAATAGGACACAGATTAGTCGCTGTTAAATGGTCGCTCTTCTTTAAAGCTCGTTTTCTCTATTGTTTTGGTCATTAGCATGTCTGACACCTTCTCATTCTCATTGTAATTTACAGGGGTTTGCTTAGTCCATACAAAACAAGTTATATATAATTTTAAAGCTTAGAATATAAGCTTTCAAACTGTGTTGAAATTTTAAGAAAGCCAAATTCCCGACTTATTGGTCGTTTTGTGGTGGAGGGTCATATATATATATATATATATATATATATATATATATATACATCGTATATAAAGTTAATGCAAAACGAACATTCCAAGCTTTGAATAACTGGCGCATGCACAAATTTCCTCCATAAGATTTATAAGCTCAAGTAATAGCGCAATCAAAATGACTCGTCTGCAACAATCAAAATCGTTATCTAAACACAAGTGATGGTGTGCGTCCGTTTGTCTTTTTTAAAACTTGAGTAGTAAAGATGAATTCCCAAGCTCATTGTTTTGAGTTTGTTCATTCAACGTTGACTGTACATTCAGAAAGCTGAAAATGGGAACTTTATGATTCAATTTATTTTTAAAAGATTAGGAAAAGCAGGATGTATGACAAAACAATGAGTCAACTAATCTTCCTCAAAATGGTTTGAAATAGACGAACAAAACATTGCCAAACGTTGCATATAAGCTTTACACTCATTAAAAAAGGTCATTTGCTTTAAACTTTCCGTTGGCCATTTAGGTTCACATTTTATGCCTAGACGGGGACCCCCTTCCCCATAATGCGCACCCCCCCCCCCTTGAAACACCCTTGAAACACCCTTGAAACACGCTGAATTCGATCAGATACGACCAATAGAGAGGAATTTTTTGAAGCTGTAATTTTTTGTGCGTGTTTATGTTTGTCCATTTTTTTTTTTTTTTTTAATCTTTGTCATTATTGTTATTGTTGTTATTATTTTGTTTTATTGTTTAGATTAAGAAATCAAGATGGAGGCCTATCCTAACAACCAACCGGTAACCATCCAACCCACTGTCTCGCCATCACAAACCGTCATACAGGTATGTTCTCAAAGATTAGCTTCTCTCCTGATACCAATCATAAGAAATGAATAAGACGCAATGTTGGAAAAGTACAGGATTTGCAGATGATCATGACAACGTTTTAATGATAATGATAATGGTTATTAATTCATTTTTAAAATATGAATTATTGGACTGGTAATAAGAATGGCCCGTATTCTCGAAAGGTGCCTAACTTTAAGCCCGCGCCTAAGTATGTAGATTTAAGCCACTGAATTATGGAGAGCCAAATATCACCCACTATTAATCCTACAAAAAATCATCATAGACTCCCAGTAGTTCTGGAATTAAATGCAAATACAAAAACCTCACAATAGTAATGATTTTTGATGTTTATTTCAAGCCAGGAAATAATTTTGTTTCTTATTTTGTTACAAAAATATAGTTATTCATATGGGACTTAGGGGTTGATAAATGGCCTTCCACAAATCAGCGGCCTAAGTTAAGCCTGGCTTAACTTAGGCCGCTGATTTGTGGAATGCCATTTATAATGATAGTGGTAGTGGTGGCAGTGATAACAGTAGTGGTTAGAGCAAATCTGGGTTTTTATGGCAATGGTGATTATTAACACGCTTGATCATGGTGATGAAGGTGATGATAAAGGCTTTGGTTATAGGTAGAGTTCAAAGTTCATTTATTTACACTCATCATTAAAACATACATAACATTTACAATAATTACATTTACAAATAAATAACATACATCCAAACAAAACATGATGAGAGCGAAGGGAAGAGCTAAAAAGGAATAAAGTCCTTACACTACAGCCCATCCCTGAGATGTATATAAATGAATATAGAAATTAACTGTTGTACTGTTGGAGGCATGAAATTTAAACAAAAATGAAAATAGAGAAGTGATGATGCTTATAACAATGACAATGTCTTGATTGCTATCGTGGCAAAAATGTTGACAGATATGTACCCATTATGTGCTCACTAATGGACCCCATGATGACGATGACAGTAGTAAGGACAACTGTTTGATCGTATTTGTAATATTTCAGTAGCTTTAGTAAATAGTTTAGTTCGTTTTCGCGAATAAGCTCCTAAAAAGGCCAGTCCCTATTTAAAGAAACCCGTATATTGATCATACATAATGGCAACAAATTAAACTTGTTCCATCATTTCATTTCCGAATAACCGCCATTCTGCCATTCTGAAATTATGATTGATACGGCATTTTAAATAATCTATTAAATTAACGCTTATCATCAGCATATAAAACGATATTGAGGTACACTATCGCATTTATAATGGATGATAATACCATGCTACCATACACTTCATCAATCTCTGTTTCGTGTTGCCATGGTAACAACATCACCGTGGTGATGCCAAGTAGATAGATGACTTGCAAACGTGTTGCTGCCCCGGCATTAGGAGCCGATAAACAAGCCGTAAATTAAAAATCACTCTGTGGTTGGCACTTCCCATTTGCATTGCATTTTGAAAAGATCAATTTATTCGCTGCATGTATTTTCACTATAAAATGCGTTATATTATATTGCAGACAGTACAAGAAAAAACCCTAGCAACTGTAAGCACAAAGTGCATTTATCTTTTCACTTGTCTAACAGTTTGATACTTCTCTTTAAAGACAGAGAACTATGCTTCAAGAAAAACGGTTTGCAAACAAAAGTCATACGTGTCAGCCAAAGAATGATGAATTTGTGACGTATATATGTTATTTAAAAAAAAATTTTTTTTTAAAGTTGTTTGGTGATAAATGTTTTCTGTATCTCCTGCAGACCATGGATCGCTGTGTTTGTTCTATAGTGTTTCAAGGTTTTATTTTATTTTCCACAAATGTTATTTTACTCTCGTAATGTCGGTAAAAGTAGACATAGTAAAGAAATATAAGTGGACGAGTCTCGGCTTGTATCTTATAACATATATAAACCCTTTTGTGACCAAAGTACTTACAAATGCTCTGAGTATATACAAATATAATGAAATGAAATTATATCAAAGAAGTACACATACTTTACATTATCCCCCCCCCCCGTCCGTCTTTCCAGCCCCCCCCCCCATCTCTCTCTCTCTCTCTCTCTCTCTCTCTCTTTCTCTTTCGATTAATAAGAAAAAATGTAATGTGTAAAAAAAGGAAGAATGTATTTTTTCTTTATGGAATCATTGATCATGTTGATTAATGAACATGCATAATTCAATACATGAAGATAAGAAACATTTTGTTTCTCAGACTTATACAATGTTGAGGTTTTTTTCTTGATAGCTGTTGCGATAGAGTTGGGTCCTTCTTCATCTCGTTAATTCAAATACAAATACAGACATCTCAATTTGAATAGTGAATTTAGCATACACGTAGACTCCTACATGGCACATGTTAAACATAATAATCTATGATGAATAGGTAGCTGTGTGTCAACATAATTTTGTAGTATGGATAAAATGACAATCAATATCCACTCCTGAGTAGCTACATAAACAGCGCCTGTACTAGTAGAAGCAGTCTTTCCACAAATGAAAATTCCAATTTCTTATATGAGGACCAGAATTTCCTTAGATTTTGTTCAATTTCCTTAAATTTGGGTTTCAAGTTAACATTTTCTCCCCTCCTAGAAGGCTAGCCATGCAAGAAGCAATCGTATGACATGAATTGCAAGATAGGCTATGCTTTCCAAAAAACAATTTATGTAGCACTCTATTGGTTTTCATCCAAAATTTAATTTATTTATCCTGCAGTTGTGCTTTATTTTCCATATTTTACTTTAATCTTCAATTTTTCATTTCATTTCATTTCATTAAAATCTCTTCGATTTTCCATGACTTTTTTTCAATTTCTGTAAAATAAAAATCCTTGCCAGTTTCAAAATTTCTTATTTTTCCTTAAAATAAGTAAATTTCATTGAAAATGCAAGCCCTGAGTAAAAGTCTGGACGCGGAAATAAAATATATTGCATTTATCTTTATTCTTCAACTACCTAATCTAATACACATTCCTTTCGTATAGCGTAATATGTTAAGTATGTATGTGCGTTTCAAAATATTTAGAGAGAGGATATGAATTAACTTTTATGTATTACATTTCGAGGTATATTTACGATCTTTGTCAAATTGCTGTGGTTAAATTTTATCACTTTCTTTCGCTAAAACTTTTGTTTAATTTATGACGATTCCATTGTTATATTTGTGAATAATATCGGTTTTTCCACAACGCTGATTCTCAAATAAAAGTCATAGGTTCACCTTGTGTACAAAAGGTACATTAGCATAACTAATTAACGTGCAATACGAATTATTTTCAACTTACACACTTTCTCCCACACTGCCCCTGTATTTAAAAAACATAACGTATTAACAATTTATGATATACATAAGCAACAGATCGGTATCTTTATGTTTTCTTATTCTAATAATATACTTCCAAAGTTTCTAGACGATTGTTTTATATATAATAGAAATGTGTCTAATTATGAATCTCGTCAATCTCATTTTTTCCACCTACCAATGTTAACTTATGATTTCTCAAGAACAACAATTATTTATGCCGGGCCAAAATTATGGAACCAATTGCCTCAAGAAATTCAAATATGCCCAACACTGTCAATGTTCAAAAGAAAGCTTAAGAAATATCTTGTCAATGATTATGTTTAACTAGGTTTAATTTTACATAAATGCCCTTTCTGTGTTTGTTTTTTGTAATGGATTTGTCTGGTTTAATTCTATTATGTTGATGTTTTGTGTCATTGTAATCTTGTATTTCTATCTTATTTTTAGTATATTTAAGAAACATTTTATGTAAATTTAATTATCTTTGGGAATAACCTTGATAGGCCAATGGCCTTTGTTTTTTCCCCCACATTATGATTTCAATTGAAGATGTTTCATTTTAATGTTTTATTATTGTATATATGCATATAAATTGTACTTGTGTTTTTTAATCAGATGTGGAAATAAACTTGAACTTGAACTTGAACTAATTCAATATATAAACTGATCAACAGTGCATTTAAAAATGAACAACAACTTAGGCGAAGAGGCATAATTTCATCAGCAGCTGATGTCTGTTACCCGAACATCAACTTTACAGTTTTCAGTTTTCGCTAGCTTGCTTCACTCTCTCGCAGAAAGTTTGTCACTTCATTATTGTGATTTTTTATTTCGTCATTATAATTCGTCATTATAATATGCTTGACGCGAGAAAAAAAAGAGTTAACTACCTTTGCTACCTGAATAGTAGGTCACAGATGCCATTACATGTAAAATCAAAATTCTCAAAAAGAAAATGAAAATGATTATGATAAAAGTACATATGAATAAACTTCATATTGAGTTAATTCAATATTTTCATTTCGTCTGGATAAATCAAGCATAGTACAGCATGATCAATATTTCAGAAGAAAGAGATTTCAGTTTGTTCAGAACTCCAAAATTTTTCGAGAGCTTGTTATAGAGTAGATCAGTGTGTACTTTCCATTTCATTTTGTTTTCTCTTCTTTCTTTTTTTTTTCGATAGGGGGGGTCAATTGTTACACCTAATTATTTCAAGTAACATGTTGTATGTTAGTATTATAAACTTTGACAACAATGTCATCTAAATTTCATATTATTTTAGTGAATATCATATAATTTGTTTGTTGTTTTTAAAAAAATATATATTCGAGATTAAAGACTGGTGTGTTCCTATATGTAACCAATCGACAATCTTACAAATTTCGATTTTTTTTTTTTTTCATTTTTTTTTTAAATTTTTTATTTATTTTTTTTTTTTTGGGGGGGTCACCAATATCTATATTGTAAAAAAAAAAATATACGTATTTTTGAATGCTTATATTGTATCTTTTTATGAAATTGTGAAAATCAAGTTCAAAGTGATAAGGATCCTTTTCTCTGTCATGAACTTGATTTTGAATTTGAATGTTATACATAGGTGACCCAAGTGACTGGTAATCCCATGATGCCCCGCGGTCCACCTCGTGAATGGTCGAGTGAGATGCTAGCATGCTGTGATGACATGACTATCTGTAAGTGATTGCATTTGATGTTGATATAATATGCAAATTTGAAACAACGATTTTGGTCGGCCTTTTGAACAATATACGCATGCACCAATAATCTCGATTGGGCATTACCATTCTGCAATTGATGGCAAAACTATATTTTACGGGGCCCAGAAAAGGTGAAAAATAATCTGTGAACTTTCTCAATACTTAAATGTCAGTGTAGACATTTTCCTTGAAAGCGATTGCTCTTGAAATGCTCATGCATTTCAATAGAACAGAGGTGGTTGAAGACTTTGAACCAAATTTTAATGTCACATGTTTTTGGCATTCAAATATACCTTAATCTGCGTTCAGTGTTTTTCATGGCTTGTGGTCGATCAGATTTGATTATTCTAAAAAACCTCAGAGTACTCCTATGTACAACATGTATAATCAACCATTTATAACTTTTGAACTGTTTCTTTCACAATACTTTAACCTAGCCAATACTTAACATTATTTTTATCGCTTTGTAAACCAGGCAAAAACACTGGGATTTTTGTCTGGGGTTTGGGCAAAAATACATCAGTGGCATGGTATAGTAAACGAGTGTAACGTGTATGTGGCATTTTAAAGAGAGCAAGCAGGAATGTAGAATGGCAAGTAAAGGGTTTAGTGGGAAATGTTATCGTTACCCTCCAAAATTAAATTCAATAAAGCTGTTAAATCAGTAGGGACAAAAATAAAGAAAAGGGGTCTGAAGATAGTAAAAAAGCTGCAATCCTGAATATTTTTAACATTAATCAGTTTCAGTTTCACTTTCAATTTCATTTGGCTTCATATCGCATACTTTACCCAACCCGAAAATTCTGTATTAAAAAGCGGAAATCATGAAAATATCTTTTCGTTCAATAAATAGTTTATACATGTACTCTGAAAAAATTTCCCTTGTTTGCAAGCAAATTCACTTAGCCTATGCTTTTACCCAGGTTATATTGGGGGGGGGGGGGGGGGGTAACCATTATGCATGCACTGATGGGAAAAATGCCTTTCTTTCTCTTTCAGAAGCATGACAAAATCAGTATTTGTGGGTAGATTGTATGAAAGATTTATGTTTATGAAAATACAAATGTAAATATCAACATAAATTTGGCCAAAGGCATGAGAAATTCACTTTCTTTAAAACTATATGAGATTGAAATGCATTATACCAAAATAACAATAACGGCGTGGATATAATATAATGCAAATGTTTGTCATTTAAAAGGTATTTTATATCGTTCAAGGACTTTGAAGATAATTGAGACGCATCATTTTTTTTGATAAAAATATATATCAACAGCAAGATTTCCCATGCCTTTTGTACACAATTCCTGGTATTGAACGATGAGGGCTCTATATTCACCGTGCGTTATACGCCGGCTTAGGTGTATTTACCTGTGATCGGTTTTCCGAAGATGTGTCTGAATTGAAGTTATTATACATCAACTGGTTTGTCTACATCTATCATTCAATTTAAAACTCTATTAGTTATCTAATTTCCTCACTTGTAATATCAATCAAAAGGTTGTTATTTTTTGTTTGATTTGTTTGTTTTGTTATGGTTTCTTTTTATTCCTTTTTTTTTCTTTTACACCTGGTAAAAAACTAATTTTCATCATCTATGCAGGTCTGTGTTCGACATTCGTACCATGTTATCTGTGTATGCTGGCTGCTGACATGGATGAATCGTGCTGTGTGCCTATGTGTATTCCAAATGCTGGCATCTCTATGCGTGCAGTGGTCCGTTCACGACACAACATCGTCGTAAGTTAACATATTTCCCCCAATTATCTGCAGGGGTAAATACGGGAGGAATGTGGCCCTTCCCTTCCCCAAGCCCCCCCCCCCCCCCCAAAAAAAAAAACAACAACAACAACAACAACAACAAAACAAAACAAAACAACAACAACAACAACAACAAAACAAAACAAAACAAAAAAAAAAAAAACAAAAAAAACAAAAAAAACCAAAAACAAATGGCCAAAGGGGTATGCATTTATTTTGTATATTAAATATAATTCAACCTTTGGATTGCCAAGTGGATTTTGATAAATTCCATTTCTTGCTAAATCAAGTCGGACTAGAAGTATTAGTAGTAGATTAAACATAAGGCTTATCTGACACGAGGTCCGTAGCACAAACTGAAAACTATACATTAACCTATACAATGAAGAAACAAAAAGTTAACCATACAGTTACAAGAATGAAAATACTTAGAAAAGCGGATAGATTTTACTTTTGCACATTACAGAAAGTTTACATGAGAAGATGAAAAACACTATAACTAATAAATAAACTCGTGTCTTTTCCTAATGCTTTCAAGAAGAAAACGATTTCATAGTTCTTATACTTTTGTTTCTTTCTTTTTCTACTTCGTCTTCTACTCTCCTCTTTAAACTCTAATTTCAGACCGTATATAAAAGGAAATGAAAAAAAATCCAATATAATAAAGACTTTTGGGGAAACCCTTAAAAAAAGAAACAGAAAAATAATATCAGTGATATATTAAAATCATTTAATTTCAATTAAATATAACGACAGTTGATCAAATCACGCGATACGCATTGCAATTTTTTTTCTTTTCTTTTCTTTTTTTAAATGCAGGGAAACTTGATGAATGACTGCGTCGCTATGACTTGTTGCTCTGTCTGCGCTACATGTCAGCTTGGACGTGAAGTACAGAATATCAAAAATGGAAGAGCCATGCCATAGATGACCCTACTGTGACGTCACAAACACATCGTCACCCCGTCTAATTCAGATATACATGATTTCAATTTCCTTTTTCTAAATTAATACGCAACTCAACTTGGAGCTAAAAGACGGGACACATGCATAGATAAAATAAATTAGCATTTGAGTCGAATTGCTTGCAATTTAATGGCCCTGATTTGATTTGTTTTGATTTGATATGATTTGATTCTACTCTTTAAAATTATTTATATTAAAAACAAAACAATTATTATATAAATGAAAGGAAATCAGTTATAGGCTTATGCCTTGATAGGATAACCAGTGAAAGCTAACAAATAGCCGTTTTTCGTAATGTAAAAAAAAATATCGCCTTTTTATGAATTAATTTCGAATTATTTTCTTGAAATCCATACGAAACTGAAATGAAAACAAAAGACAGAGTAGTTCAACCAAAATGTCCGCACTTGAAATGGGATTCATGTTCCTTAAATTACAGACTCGTGGTCTATATCGTATAATAGAGGTCTTTGATTAAATCTAAAATGAACTATATTCAATTCACTTTAAGTTTTATTTCATAATCAAAAGCCCGAAGACTATCATCGTCATGTTGAAAATGAAAATACAATAAATATGAAGCAGGCTTAAAAGCATGTACATGAACATGTAATGTTTAATGTAATAAATTGAAAGGGGAAAATAGTTGAGATTGTTCATTAAAAACAACTGATGTAGTATGGCAAACATTATATTGAATATACTGTACTGGTGTAGTAAAGAGCAGATGGTATTTTCAAAGATTTCCATTGTAATTATTGGATTCTGTTCTCTTTTAGTTACAGTGCTTGAATTAAATCATGTTTATAGTTTACTATAATCGAATTCAATCTAACTGGATCGCCTTAGTAAATACTAGCCTATAGTTCACCAAGCCTAAATTCATAGGTTATGCTTTGGAATTCAGTGTATCTAGTCATGCATGCACATGTATCATGATGTCACGCACGAGGAAAGAGATTAGTTGTTACCAATAGACCGGTTCTGTAATGTATTCAAATTTATGCACATTTCTCTGAGCAGCTAGTGACGAGCTATTTCATTAGCCTGATATTTTTTTTTTTATAAATGAGCCTCAATGCTTGGAATCCAGTTTGCATACACCTTTGCTTGAAAGGTATGTATAAAATTTTAATACATTACCGAACCGGTATAATTATTAGTTGTCAACTTGGTATTAAAATCTGACAATACGGGAGGAGATCAACGATGGTAATGGCGGGGCCAAAAAAATTGTTGCATTCCTTAAAATGCATAAAGTAAAAAATGAAAATGTGCCGCCTAATAGATCTGACCACAATATATTCAGCTTCTATGCATACTCTTAAAACAAAGGTTGTTCTTGACAACCTCAAAGTTTATCAGAGGCTCGTCAGACATAGCAACAAGTAATGTATGCAGACTGGATTCCAAGTATTGTAGTTCATTCATTAATAACAGGTTAATGGAATACCTTGTTATGAGGTCCCCAGGAAAGAAACATCTATAAATTTGAATAACTTTGTGAACAGGTCTGTTGTGACTACCAGTAGCAAATATGTATCCAAAAGGTACCTAAAGATGTGATTCACATGTTTAGTGCAAAAGGAACAAGTACAATAGACCGGTTCTGTAATGTATACAAATTTATGCGCACTTCTTCTCTGAGCACGTAGTGACGAGCTATTCCATTAACCTGCTTTTTATAAATGAGCCTCAATGCTTGGAATCCAGTTTGCATACATTACTTGTTGCTATGTCCGGCAAGCTTTCAGGTTGTCAAGAACAACCTTTGTTTGAAAGGTATGTATAAAATTTGCATACATTACCGAAACGGTCTATTGCGATGCCCCTTCTTTCTCTCATCAGAGAATTTATGTATTAGTGCCCCCCCCCCCCACCCACCCCCTACAAGGCCCAGAGAATCCTGGGGGTCGTTTCATCAAACCGTCATAACGACAAGATCAGCGACATCTCGACGCTGTCGCTCAACTTGTCCGCTAACCGTTTCACAAAGCCGTATTTGCGAAGATCAGCGACAACTTCCCTGACAAGTGACTTGTCGGTACTCCAAACCTGTCATATCTTTTTAGAACGCCATCACAAGCCAGCTTTTAGTTAGTCTATGGGCTGCGAAAAAATGAAAAATGTAAGTTAAAAGAGAAAATTATTTCCTGATCTCCAAGCACATTTCTTTATCATTCTTTTTATCAAATAGTTTTACTAATGTTTTTATTATAATATTTTACAGACGGACAATATGTTTTTATGACTTCTTGACCCCCAACAAGTATGTGAGATTAATATTAAAAATACCCACATCGGTCTACCATAGAAAAAGCGTCTAAAACGGAACAGTCTGTATATACAGACCAATTTAAACGACGACAATTTATCATGTATGTATTTTACCTTTATTTTTCCCTTTTCACGCAATACTTTGATATAAACAATATTAAATGTATTTTTTATAACTGAATATTAAGAATTGGGTCATAAAATATCTTTATTTAATCATTTTCTCTAAAGTGTACACGATTTGGGTCTTCTTTCCATAATTAGTCAATTACGGTATCCTCTTATTTACAAATCTAGATTCGTACATCGCAAATGCATCCTCAAGTTTTCTCAATTTTATAAATTCTAAGATGCCACAAGTAACACATCTTTACATGTAAACGGGATGTTTGTATCACCAGTATTAATTTTCGCTGCCTTTTTTGACATTTTGGAACAGTTTGGAGAAAACTGAGCCTCAAAGTCTGTTTGGGTAATTGACGATAAATCCAATGGACTGTGATATAGACTATGTTTTTTAGCCGATGAGTATCGATATCATTGAGTTGTCGTTTATCATGTCTTCGTGAAACAGTTTGTCAAGTCCATGACATTTCCGTAGATCGCCGACAAAGTTATGACTGTCGTGGAGTTGATTTGATGAAACGACCCCCAGGATCCTACAGCGATTCAATATCCCTCCAGTCTCGTCTACTTTACCATTTTCGCATGAATGTACATAAATAGTGCATCGGTTCTAATATTGTACCACTAGATGCTCTTTAAATTGACCCATTGATAACAGAAAGATTAAAAAAAATACAATATCATACCACAGATACAAACCGTATATGCACTACGAAGTGTTTGTTTCAAAATCAAAGTGTACCAATCCCCTGAAAAAATGATTTGCGTACAGCATGACAGCTAGAAAGTACAATATCAAGCTCAAAGAACTATATCTGGCATTCTGTAGGTCAACGGTTAAGGAGTCTGAAGGAAATAAAGGATAACATGAAGGTGCACGCGCGGAACCGAACTCCGAGTTTGGTTCCGCGCGAGCCCTTATCTTGGCAAGCGCGTACGGGTACGCCGAGTAGTCTACTCATGAATCGCTTTTACGCTTTTAGAGAATGTAATTAAACTTGCACTGTCTCTTTATAGAAGTAACATTTGAAGCCCATATTTTGAATAATAACGATATGGAACCTCTACCATACGAAGCAAAATATTTTTTGGTGGTTGGTACCCTTTAAGTTATTGTACAGTAATTTCAAGAAGTGTCTCTGCTGAGTTATATGCAACCATCTCAATCCAGTCGGTAAAGTCATTAATCTTCATTAGCTTTTCCAAGATATTTCATTTTGTATTATTTGAGAATCGTATTTTATTGGTTTCAGATTTACATATTTTAATCAAAACCTTTCCGGCCCTTTGAAGGGCTGATTCTTTTATTTGATATATTTTCTACCGTATTGTTTAAAGTTTACTTGATCTTTTTACTTATACTTTAAAATTGTTTCCCTTTTCCTAATTCTTTTAGAGCCGGATTTTTTTTCTTCTATGGGCTGTGTTGTGTTGTGCTATCTTTTTATATATTGCAAAAGGACGATTTAGGCCTAAACACGTTGCAGCTTTTATCCTACTATGTACTTATAACTTAAGAGATATTGGGAAATATAGATTTTTTTATCGTTTGTTGAAATTGGTTTGTGTAATTGACTTTATTATAAAATCATTTTTTTTTAATATATTGATATATTTTTAGACAAATATACATTAGGCCTGTCTGGTTGATAAACTGATTATTTTACGAAACACATTCTGAATGCGCTTTGAATATAAATATATACTCAACCCCAAAAGTAAGTTCCTCGAGAAATATGGGGTGGAATTTGTTTATTCAAATGGCAACGTATGCGGAAATTTCTTATCTACATGTTTACTGCTTCTTTGCCTTGGATTTATTATTTTTTCATTATGAATCCATGGTTTTTATTGCAGTCCGTATAAAAAAGGGTTTCACTTTCCTTTTCATAATACAAACCACAATTTTCAATGCAGTTTTATGAATTTGAATTTACAAAATAAGTGCCTGTATACGAACAAGAGAAGTGAATAGAGCACACAATGTGCATTCCGCTCTGGATTAGGAAAAGTGCAACTTTTGTGTGTGTGTAACACGATAAAAACTACTTTCGAAAAATAAACTCAAGGGCAATTTCAAAGGCCTATTGTAGAAATCAGGTTCAGATTACGTAATACGCCATTATAATGTTCGCACATTTCTAAAGGTGATAGACAGGGCTATTGTAATTGCCTTCAGTTGATTTTTCGAAAGTAGTTTTTATCGTGTTGTGTGTACTTAGTGTAATAAACACCATATCTTCGTTATGAAAACATAATCAAGAGTTGACTAAATAACCAATCAAATTGTTTGTAAGGAGATTCGGGATGCTTCGCTTTTTAAGTGAACAAATTTTATCCAATATTTACATACTTTTTTGGTTGGGTACATTTGTAGAGTTACATTTAACTGCAAGTAATTTTGAGTGTCGTTTTTGTGTTGTTTTTTGGCTCAGTGACATAAAGTTAAAGTTAGTTCATATCTGTCTATTTTGATGACATATACATCTCTGAAATATGAATAAAAGGCTTCTTTCTATTTAGATTGTAATAAAAACAAAACTAAATCAGATAGCTGATCTATTTGCATTAAGATGTTCTTTTGTTAAGTGTTATTCAAATTACTCTTTGAAAGGTAGTTTGAGTGTTGTAAAGTCTGTTGAACAGAGGGGATAAAACATTACTAGGGTGGAGGGTGGTACTACACATTCTCCGGCGACAATTACTCGGCAGTCTATTTCCTATGCTAACTGAACTCCTAACTCCGACCCTAGCCAGACCAAACACTATATCAGTGGCGGATTTAGGGGGAGGGGATCAATGCCCATGCCCCCACCCCTTTTGAACGAAAACTATGCATTGTGCCCCACCTCTTTTGAACGAAAACTATGCATTGTGCCCCCCCCCCCCTTTAGAACGAAAAACCTTCTTCTTCTTCTTTTTTTTTTTGTTGGCTTGTCAAAGAATTATGGAGGGAAACTGGACCCCATAACCCCCCCCCCCCCCTCCCGAGCGACTTTTGGAGGGCTGGCGAGACCAAAAAAATACGGATGTCCCTCCAAGCAGTTTCCCAAAGTTGACAATCCTGCATTGTGTGCCCCACCCCCCCCCCCCCTTATACAAAATCCTGAATCCGCCCCTGCACTATACCTAACCCTAAACCTAACCTGAAACCCGATTGCAACCCTACTTCTTTCCCTTTTTCTTTGTCAAAATAAAGACCGGAGAAAATGTCGGAGACCCTCAGTCGGTGATGAGACCGTCTGCATGCAAGCACATGCCACGAAGCATAATTTATGCCTGGAATATAGTGGTATAGTGTTGATCACAAATGTCTCAAGTATAGCAAGCTAGCTCAAATAACAGATAATTATATATATATATATATATTTTTTTTTTTTTTTTTTTTTTTTATTTTTTTTTTTTGCTTCCACTTATGGTACGAGAAAATATTAAAGACATGGCAGCTTTCTTTAGCACGTAACCCATTGTGAACATTTTTTTTCCTATATCAAAATGAAACTGCTATTACTCCCAATAGCAAGAAACAAAGCAGAAAGGCACATTTCCTGCTGTCATAAAGCTTGAAAGAAAATCAATGTCTGTGACCATTTTGAGGTCGAGTGTTTAGTATACACTACAATGACAATCGCGTTGTACACCTCCACCCCCCCCCCTCTCTCTCTCTCTCTCTCTCTCCCTCTGTGTGTCTGTCTCTCTATCTCTCTCTCCGTCTCTCTCTCTCTCTCTCTCTCTCTCTACGTCTCTGTTTATCTATCTCTATATAAATGTATACCTTTATCTCCCTGTATTTCTATTATTTCTTTCACGTTCTGCATATCTTTTCCATAGATCTATTTCTTTCTTTTTGTTTTTGTTCCTGCGACATCTACTGTTTCTATTACTATCTACTGCTGTTCCTGCTGCTACTAATATTACTACTACTACTACTACTACTACTACTACTACTACTACTACTACTACTACTACTACTACTACTACTACTACTACTACTACTACTACTATACTACTAGTAGTAGTCTACTACTACCCGACTTGGTTCAGTGACAGTGCGCTGTGCCGCTGCTCATACATCGCGCATTTACATTCAGAGTATAGTGCCGATCGTTAGCACCCTATGGTTAGCAGTGGTTGCTCTAATGTGCGTGCGTGAGCAGCACCGCGCGCCGTCATTGAAACAGGTCGGGTCGGGTGCAGGTGGCAGAGTTTAGGCGCTAGATAGGCCGAATTCCCCCGTATAAGTACGGTACACACAATATGCATTTGATCTATTGCGTGCATGCCCTTGGGTAATTTTTTGAGCTAAAGTTAGAAGTGGAAAACAGAAAAAATGCCGGTCTCGTCGCCGGTCTCGACCCGATTTTCGCCCGAGTCACGAGTCATCATTAGTCTAGTCCGAGTCCGAGACCCAGCTGTGGCTCGTGTCCGAGGGCCCCCTCCCCTGGAACCCAAAAAAGGGCCCCAAAAATGCTGAGGACCTTTGTTTTCTTCTCCTTCTTCTTCTTCTTTTTTTTTTTGCTTGTCAGAGATTTTTCGATTTAAAAAGGGCCCCATCCTGGATCCGCCACTGACTACTACTACTACTACTACTACAACTACTACATATTACCAATTTTCTACTAACACTTCTACTACTGCTACTAATACTAATACTGCTGTTGTTGCTGCTACTACTACTACTACTACTACTACTACTACTACTACTACTATTTCTACCACTACTACTACTATTTACTACTACTATTTACTACTACTACTGCTACTACTACTACTGCTGCTGCTGTTACTACTACTATTACTACTGCTACTACCACCACTATTACTATTCCTCTACAACTACTTCTACTGCTGCTACTGCTGCTGCTGCTGCTACTACTACTACTACTACTACTTCTATACTACTACTACTACAACTACTACTATTACTACTACTACTACTGCTTCTGCTACTGCTGCTGCTACTACTACTACTACTACTACTACTACTACTACTACTACTATTACCAATTCTCTACTAACACTTCTACTTCTGCTACAACTGCTGATGCTACTACTATTACTACCACTACTGCTACTATTTACTACTACTACTACTACTACTACTACTACTACTACTACTACTACTATTACTACTACTACTACTGCTGCTGCTGCTGCTGCTGCTGCTGCTGCTGCTACTATTGCTTCGACTGATGATGTTACTACTACTATTACTACTGCTACTACCACTACTATTACTATTCCTCTACAACCACTTCTACTACTACAACTACTACATATTACCAATTTTCTACTAACACTTCTACTACTGCTACTAATACTAATACTGCTGCTGTTGCTGCTACTACTACTGCTGCTACTACTATTACTACCACTACTATTACTACTACTACTACTACTGCTGCTGCTGCTGCTACTATTGCTTCTACTGATGATGTTACTAAAACTATTACTACTGCTACTACTACTACTATTACTATTCCTCTACAACCACTTCTACTACTACAACTACTACATATTACCAATTTTCTACTAACACTTCTACTACTGCTACTAATACTAATACTGCTGCTGTTGCTGCTACTACTACTGCTGCTACTACTACTATTACTACCACTACTATTACTACTACTACTACTACTGCTGCTGCTGCTGCTACTATTGCTTCTACTGATGATGTTACTAAAACTATTACTACTGCTACTACCACTACTATTACTATTCCTCTACAACCACTTCTACTACTACAACTACTACATATTACCAATTTTCTACTCACACTTCTACTACTGCTACTTATACTAATACTGCTGCTGTTGCTGCTACTACTTCTGCTGCTACTACTACTACTAATAATAATAATACTGCTGCTGCTACTACTACTACTACAAGAGGCGGCGCTCCCGGGGACGGGGGTCGCAGGGGGCACAGTGCTCCCCCCACTTTTTCAAGTGCCCCCAAAGTTCCTTTGTATTTCTGAAGAAATTCCCCCTTTTGCTCTGATAAATGCCCTTTTTACTACTAAAGGTGCCCCTTTTCAAATGTGATAACTTACTCATTGTCTCTCTAATAAGCGCCCTTTTCTCCTGATAAGTAAATTTTACTTAGGATAGGTACCCCTTTATCTTTCTAAAAAGTGCCCTTTCCCCCTTCTGATAAGTGCCTCTTTTCAAATCTAATAATTGCCCCGTTTTCTCTTTAATATGTGCCCTTTTCTCCTTTGATTTTACTTCTGGTAGGTGCCCCTTTTCCCTTCTAATAAGTGCCTCCTCTTTACTTCTAATAAGTGCTCATTTTCCTATCTAACATGTGCCCTTCTCCTATTCTCATAATTGCCCCTTTCCACATCTGATAAGCCGCCTTGATTTGATTTGCTTTGATTTGATTTATTTTCTTCTGCATTCATATAAGTACATTTTTCGGTAACATAATTGTATAAAATAGAATAAAATACAAAAGTGCTTTTGGACAATGAATCATGAATAACAAGTATATGCGACAATCATTTTTCAAAAACAAACACGAAATGATAAATTGTCAAATTAGTGTAATTCATCAAATATAAAGTCTTTTACGGAAGAAGGACTACCATTGTAAGCAATTTGCTTGAGAATTTGCTTGAGAATATGGCAGCCTTCCCTCTTCTGATAAGCGCATACCCCCTTTTACATATATTTCTCCCCGTTTCTTACAAAAAGAGCTAGATCTAGCGTAAAAAGATCGGTGCGGCTTTATGTAGTATAACAAGTATCCATATTACTACAACTATAATGCAAGGCAGTGGAGCTGGAGGCAAAAGTGGCACAATGTCCATCCCCCTAAGCAAAGTATTTCTCATTCCAATCGCTCGAATGTGCCCATAATTTACATGACAGAAGGGCAATATTTTCTGGAAATTTCTCCGCAAATTGCTCGCGACGCTCGCTCGCTCTTATGGTATAATAATGAAATTAAGCAGATCGCATAAAGTATACTGATATCGATGTAATCCTAAAGAAAAACGACAGGGTTAATGTACGAATTAAAAGATCATTCGACATTCCCCCAAAATTAATTTGCCGTTCTCATTTTCATTATAGCGCCGGAAATAATGCACAACCCAAGGACTTCAGAAAAAGTCTGAAATTTTTTGCTAGCTCGCTTTGCTCGCTCGCACATGAATAATTAGACCATTACACACGATGCTAATTGGGAAAGCTGAAGCAGTGTCCAGAACCACAATAAAAAGGAAGACGATGATTCTTGATAATGTATTAAATTGTGGGGTAATACCAATGTCACAAAATGGTATCTTTTTTCGCTTTAAGTTCACGCCTTGTAGGTGCCTCTTTTTGCTGGTGCCACCCCCCCCCCCCCCACTTTGAAAGGCTCTCCGCAGCCCCTGACTACAACTATAATCTACTACCACTGCTACTACTGCTGCTATTACTACTACTACTATTACTACTGATACTACTATTACTATTACTACTGCTACTAACTCTGCTACTACCACTACTATTTATGCTATATACTACTACTACTATTGCTCCTACCGCTATACTACTACTACTACTACTACTACTACTACTACTCACTAGTGTACCCAAGGGGGTAGGGAGCAGACTGCCCCCCCCCCCGACAACTTTTGAGAGGAAGAAATCCCCCCCCCCCCTCCCTTTTAGCTCTTTTTTTTTTTTTGCCAAGTATCAAAGAGATAAACTTGACTATTGTTTGAATTTGTCATGGAGAATATGCCACGGTTGATGTAACCCTTTCGGCTCTCTTTGTTCGCGGTTTCATGGTAAGAAGCAACCTAATAGAAATAGCATCCCAAAATATGGACTTTGGACGTTCATTGTCTGCCTTTCCCCCCTGTAGATTACTGCACTGTTACATGCACTACAAGGAAAACTAAGGAAGACAATATAATTTACTTTGCTCTCCCATAGCCCACTGCACACTAGGCCTACAGTTAGACTGCGATCTGATTTTCAAAAGAAAATGCAATACTACATGTATAGTGTAAAAAGAAACACTTGACTATTAGATTATCCATGGGGATCCGGGCTAACTCGTTACTAGGGAGAACTCGGCCTTGGCGGAAAATCGCGGCTGAGTGAGCCCAGAGCATTGATCGCAAACAGATTTGTTACGCAATTCTATTCATCAGGGGGGACGACCTATTGTTACGTCCCCCTCTGATGAAAAGAATTTCCTGCATATTTACGCCCATGGCATTAATTACACATTTCAAAACACTTAAATTCAAATTATTTGATATCAGTGTGTAAAATGATTATCAAAGAAGTAATGATGAAAATTTCAAGAAGTAAAATTATACAAAACATGCAATTTAAGGCTAAAAAGGGTACGGTGTGTAGCGTGGACTTCAACTCTTGAAACATAGTCACCGCGCAGTGCTAAACATAGTCACCGCGCAGTGCTTAGTTCGCCCTAGTGCCGAGTTAGCCCGACCCCATCCATGGCTATAACTTGTATCCGACTTAGGTTTTTAAAATAAAAATTTAAGGTTGTCAAATTAATTTGGAGAAATTTGTATGACATTTCTTTGAAAAGTATTATTTAAATAAGAATCTAAATGTATATATATTCACTTTTTTCGGGGATGGGGAGGGGGGTTCTTTCGATCAGAGAAAATGGCCCGACCGGCAGTAAATTGAAGTGACGTCAGACCAGTCGCAATGCTGTGGCCGATTTGAAAGTCTGCAATACCACGTACACAAAAAGTGGTATAATATCCCCCTTGCCCTAGTTACTTTGCAATTAACAAGTTCACTACAAATATACTTTTCGCCTGTGACATCATGAAAATATATACTCAGGACAATAATACCCAAATCAATAAATGGATTATGAAATATTGTAATATAATAGGTGATTAGAGAGAGGGAATGAAGTTTCCCACAGTACAAAAAGACATAACAAAACTATGGGGTAATGTAGGGATTTTTTGAGGGACAGATTAGATGCAATAATGATTACAGCGATTCATTGCCGATAAACATCGAGCAGATCTGCACATTTGACACATGTTTAGTTGTTAATAACTGAAAAGTGAAACTCATATTAGAGTGAAATTTTCATACCGTCAAGCTGAAGGATTTAAAAATTACTTGGACTAAGTTTTATGACATTTCTTAATATATCTCATTATTCTTAATAACAATGACTTGAATGTTTTGTGTGTGTGTGTTTTTTTTTTCCTTTTTTTTTCTTTTGATGAAATCAGGCCCTTAAAATCTATGTGTATTACTTATTAATTCAGAACACAACAATCATGACAATACCATTATGTACTACCACTGATATTGCAATTCACCTATTGTAACCCAGAGCAATGAAACATTAATGAAATGAAAGTTAACTGGTTTTGCACGTTGTCAAAATCAATGGAAGAAAATAAACATTAATTTGAATTGATTGAACGTGCAATGAAGAATTATGCATGTATTGTGGTGTCCTAAATTAAAGATAAAGTTAAGTTCTGGTCATGCGATTACATTGTGAATAAACTGTCCCAAAGCAATTGGGAAAGATTGATCATGTCTAAATAAGAAGTGGTGTATACTGTAAGGTTTTGGAATCATCAAAATGATAAGAAATTGACCTAGTCTTGCTAGAAGCATATGCACTGGACACAGAAATGGGTTTATGGGACTGTACAAACATGTGGTATGAATGTTCGGCCCGAACATTTCAGATATCTCTCGTCATATTTCGAATATGAGGGCATTTGAAGAGCAATCCTTTTTAGGAAACATTTCTACTATGATGTTCTTCCAGACTGACATAAAATGAATGAGAAAGCTCACAAATTATTTTTGACCTTTCCCCAGAACTCAACCTTCCCTTTAAGTACTGATGTGCAAAAAAACCCAAAAAAAACCAAAAAAAAACCCAAAACCAAAAAATTGTTACCCCAGTTACGTACCGAACAGAAAATAATTCAATACCAGGAATGTGAAATAATTGTGGTTTGGAGTGTGTGTGCAATCGATATGGCGGAGTGACTGAGATATAGGGAACTATTATGAGTTCAATGAGGACGGTGTAAAACTAGTAAATGCCTAGAAAAGTGCTTTGTCTAACCTTTTACTTGCAGCTTCAAAAAAAAAAAAAAAAAAAAAAATCAGAAGTAATGGGCAGAATATGAAAAAAAAACGAGCTTATGTGTACGAGAACAAAACCTTTCCTTTTGATGCTGAGTAAAATGTGAATAGGAATGTAAGTGTTAGCTATAGTCAGGGAAAGCGGCTGCTAGTAAGAAAGCAAGCTTCTGCTTGTTTTTGCTGGCTTCTACGAGTCCGAATATCTGAAGATTCAAGAAAAAGATTAGAAAAATTAGCTAGGCCTTTACTAGTTTTTATAGATGACCCGTTATTGATACAGCGCTTTGATCTTTTATTTGTAATAGGCCATTTTCGTATGACATTCAAATTGAATGCCTTTTGTTTGGTAAGGCTCCTGAGTAATAATACAACGAACTATTGAATTCGATATTCACAAGAAAAGAGATGTTTGTATTAAAATGAAGTTGTCAAATGCAGAATGCAGCTTGCATTATACATTGTATGACGCATTTTGAAGTGCGTTGATCTGGAACCAGAAATTGCCAGACTCGTCAACTTGACTTGGCCAACTCGACTCTAGCAGGTCACAATATCATTTTGTTTGTTAGGCAAGCATGCAACAAAGGAATATACGCTATGTTATGCCTAACTGAAAACGATTTGGCCAAACTCTGTGTATGCGGATGGCTCTAGAAATAGAAGAGAAACAGCGCCATCTAATGGTCATATTTTAATGGCTTTTAAGTCATGTCAAAAATTGAGGAATGCTGCAGAGGTACGAATCGAAATAATTTAGAAAATCACATATACCATGAGAGGTGTTCTTCTTTGATCTACACCCCACCCCCTCCCCAACCCCCACCTTTTTTTCTCATTCTCACTCACTCGTCTCTCACTCGTATCCCATTTTCTCTATGTGGTCGTGTCGTGTGTGTGGGTGCGAGCTCATGTGCGTGTTTATTTTTGTACGTGTTGTATCTCTCTCTCTCTCCTTCTCTCTCTCTTTCTTCCTCGTTTCTAAATCTGATTTATCTTTTTTTTGGGGGGGGGGGATATATAAAGATTTCGGTTCCAAAACATAATTTTTTCATTATTTTCTCTTATTACATTATTACTGTAGGACCAAAATTCGTGCAAATCAATAATGCAAAACAGGAGAATTATAAATGATTGTTCTTGTTTTTTCCAGCATTTAGCTTTAAATTAATGGATGTAGAATATTTTTTTAACCGATCTCTTCAAATGGATGTCTGCGCATCCAGTCCTGTGTGCATCTATCTCTTTCTCTCTTTCATTCCCTTTTTCTGTTTATGCCTTCCTATATTTTCACATCAATTAATTATTTTGCCTAATTATTAATATATACAGTGTTGTAGCATGGGTGGTTGAACATATTTCAAGGGGGGGGGGGTGCTCATTGTAAAAAGACACTTACAAAGATCTGGTGGGAAAAAATGTACTGATTTTCATAACCCCCCCCCCCCCCCCCCCTCTCTCTTTTGACCTACTGTTTGTACATGTATTGTTATCTTCCTGGACATAACTGGTTATGTTAGCAAACGAAGTGAGCTAACTAATCAGGTGGCCCCCTGCAAAACAAAACACAAAAACAGATGTAGGCCTATACCTAAAACTTAGTACATGTACCAGTTTTTGTAAATGACAATGGAATGAAGGATATACATGTAGCAGAAGTCTTTGACCAATCTGTTTCAACAAAATTTGCAAATACTATTAAGTTCAAACTTTAAAAATGTTCACAGAGAGACAAGGATACAAGTACATCTGCCCTGTATTTCATAATTATGGTATCACTATTATTATCATCATCAGCAGCATCATCATCATCATCATCATTATCATTGTTATTATTATTATTATTATTATTATTATTATTATTATTATCATTATCATTATCATTATCATTACTATTATCATCATTATTATTATTACTATTATTATTATTATTATTATTATTATTATTATTATTATCATTATTATTATTATTATTATTATTATTATTATTATCATTATTATTATTACTATTACTACTACTACTACTACTACTACTACTACTACTACTACTACTACTACTACTACTAATACTAATACTACTAATACTACACTTTTGTTATTTCTACGACTCATTCTTGATAGAAAAGCTCTACTAATCTGGCCTTTATCGCTTTTGCTAAGTTTTTTATTTTTTATTTATTTTTTTAAAACCATTTTGAGATGTCATCAATCAATTATTCATACTTATTGAATAACATATAATACAAGATATTTATCGCTGATGGATAAAACCTGAAAATATTGCATCAAGTAAATTCCGGAAATGCAAGCATTAAAAGGGAACCTTTAAATGGAAGTGATGACTCTAAAAGGTATATCCCATATGATGAAATTAAGGAGATGCGTTCTTTGACCCCCAAGACTTTTACCGGCATGTTGTATTAGCCTATTCCAAAACATTAAATTCTTAGAAATTAATCTATATTCTAGGTTATTATATATTTTACTTTGACCTTTTGAATAAATTTATATGAAAAACACTTAAATAACATATCTGGCGCCAGTGTATGAAAAATATATCTATATTCCATTGCATAATCTAGTTTGACCTTTTTACGTATGATGGAGAACAGTTATTAAAAAAGCACTTAACTTAACATTTAAAGAGAAGGTTGAGTACTGGGAAAGGTAAAAATAATTCATGACCTTTCTCCTTCTTTTCATCCTAGTTTGGAAGAATGTCACAATGCGACTGCATTCCCTTTCATCCTAAACCCTCATGACCATGCTTAGTTCAATAGACAAAGAATGTAGTAGGCCCGGTTAAATTGAATAGGATTTGTAGCCAAGCAATGTAGGCACTATTAGTCTTAGGTCAGCAAACTTTGGTGGGGCAATTGGGCAAGTTCTTTTGTGTGTGTGTGTGTATGAGGGGAGTAAAAGGAATTTAGATGGGGCAATTTTGTATAGAGGGTGCAGTATTAGGGGAGTAAGAAGAATGTTGGGTGGAGCAGGAGTTGAGTATTGAGAGAATCAGTTGTGGGTTAGAGTTTTTAGAGTTTTGGTGAGATTGCTTTGGAGATCTCAAGAGAGTCGGACCTTGTCTGATGTTGACTGAGTGATGAGGGAGTGTAGGCCGCCAAGAAGGTGATTGTTGCAGGCTATGCATGCTGCTGGCATAGCAGAGTTTTTCCTTACCGGCAGGTTCCAGGCAGTACAGGCCGTGGTAGAAAATTAAAGCCTCCTCAGATCAGATCAGCCCTCACCTCACCTTGCATTATGGTTTTCATCTGAACTGGACGAGCTGGGCTCGTAGTCACTCGTAGATACTTAGATTGGCTCGTAGTCCTAATTCATCGATGGATTGGTGCTCAAGGTCTATATACCCAGACATCGTAGCTAACTGGTAGTCTTCAACTCAAGTCTTCAACTCAAGTTCATAAAGTTGCGGGTCAGGGACACACCGGTCAGACTTCGCACGTTACTTCACACATCGGATTACTTCATACATTGGTCACTTCATGCATCTCTTCAATGGACTCAAAGAGGAGGTTGTCCTCATGAACCCTTCACATGGACTCTAGAGCGGGTGTTTCTTTTTAGTGTGTGTACACACCAATTACTGGTCCAGTGTAGGTAGTTTCATTCTTTCATAATTAAATAATAATACTCCGAAGGATGAAATAGTCATTGCTGGCAATATATTGTTTTTTCTTTATGATAATATTGAAACTTGGCACAATGTGATTACATTTGATTATACATTGATAATATTGGAACTTGTGAATTATTTAATCACCTTGTATACTCTATTTCCTGTTGACTACAAATTATTTTACTTTGTCAATTATTTCGCGTTCATACATTATTGAGCAGATGGCTCTGAATTAAATTTATTTTTACTATATATGTATTGGTGAAGTCGCCTGTTTATTTTGTTGTGCCTTTGATACATGTTCATTTCAATACAGGATCTAACTTATCGTCAGAATAGTATTTACAGGACAAAATATCTGACAAAGAACATCACAGTCATTAGAAATGTCCGATCTTCAAATGCCCTCATATTCGAAATATGACGAGAAATAGCTGAACATATGTGTGTGTAGTCCCATGTAGCCATTTCTGCGTGCAGTGCATGTGCTTTGCATTACAATAATTGGGTCAATTTACTATTATGTTGATGATTCCAAGACCTCAGAGTATACAACAAATCTTGTGTAGACGTGATCAACCTTTCCCAATTGCTTTGAGACAGTTTGAGACATGGTAATTGCACGACCAGCATGGACGCATATCCAGGGGGACAGGGGGACATGTCCCCCCCCCCCACCTTTTTGAAGATAGGCGAATGCCCCCCCCCACCTTTTTGAATAACCTTTTATTTTATTTTTTTTATTTGCTTGTCAGAGAATTTTGGAGGCGAATGTCCCCCCCCCCCGAATTTCAAAATGGATTTGCACCAATGACGACCAGAACTCAACTTTATCATTAACACTTAAAATTTCCGTGAAGATCACTAGAAATGTACTTCACTCGGAAATTACAATACATGTAAACACTTTATTTCTTTAAATTATTATTCAACACTCGATGCTTATACAAGATATTTTCTACTAAATCGTTTGCAGCGCAATAAGAAGTGTCATTGACATTAAGCTCAAGTACTTTGGTGGACTCAACAAAATGTCAACATTTACATCTTGACCCCGTTTCATAAAACTTATTATCAATAACAAGTTACGATAACTGTTTATACAAGCAACTACAATCGATGAATTCAATGGGCTGTGAGCAAATTTGTCATAGAAATGAAGCAGTTATTAATAACAGGTTATATGAAACAGGGCCCTCATGATGTTTATGGCGCCGGATGTATGACATTTGCTCCGGCGACAATTGCTCCTGCGACAAATGCTCCTAAAAATACGACAATTGCTGCACGACAATTGCTCCTGCGATAATTGCTCCGACGACATTTGCTCCTGCGACTATTGCTCCTGCGGCAATTGCTCCTGCTACAATTGCTCTGTCGACATTTGCTCCGATCGAGTGACAACTGATCCGTGACAACTGCTCCGTCGATAAAAATGGATATATGCTACAATTGCTCCTGCGACATTTGCTCCGCCGACATTTGCTTAAAAAAATCGATTCTTGCTCCTTCGATAAAAAATGAATATGCGACAATTGCTCTGCGACAATAAACTCGTTAGAAATGAATATGCGACATTTGCTCCGGCGACAATAGCTCCGGCGGAAAGCGCTCGATCCGCCGACATAATTTTCGCTCCATTCGAGCGACAATTTCTCCGCGACATTAGCTCCGTCGAAGAAAATGAATATGCGACAATATCATTGCTCTGCAACAATTGCTCCTTCGAAATACATGGATCCTATGTCGAGACAATTACTACGTACCTCTAACTGCTTATCCCACGAAAGTACAATGAAAGTGGCGTAGATCCATTTCGAGGAGCGGATGGGGGGGGGGGGGAAGAACGTTTGGAGGGAGACAATTTTGGAGGACTGATGACACCGGCGTAAATCCATTTCGAGGAGTGGGGGTGGGGAATGAACGAAATATTTTGCCGAAATTTCTTGCTCACATTTGAGTATATACACCCCCCACCCCTCACACCCCAACACACATACTTTTTTTATTCATTTTGCGAGCAAGTCAAAAATTACCACTTCTTGCTTTTTAAGATTTCTTATTTTGTGGTCAAATTACACTCTGGACTTATAAGCTACTTGAATGGTATATTTGGTCACCTCACTGCCAAATATTATATACTTCGCTAGCTGTTGCAAATGTTTGCTGTACAAAACCACGTACCTTGTTTAAAAGGGGCTTTCACAACGGGATTTGCGTAGAGTTGCGTAGAGTTGCGTAGGGAGTACGCCAAAATTCGCTGCGTACTCATGAAAAAACAAATGATGGATCGGCGTAGTCCCTGCGTAGGGTAGCGTAGGGTTGCGTAACTTGTCCACGTACACTTACGTAGGTCAGGCGTTAAGTCTGCGTAGCGTTGCTTACGGTTGCGTACGGATTCTGTGCGCAAGCGAAGATGAAAAAAAAAAAAAAAAGCATTAGGCCTATAGCATTTCCCGCCTTATGAACTTCTCAAGCAACTCTTGCCTGCTGTCCGGGAACACTGTACTGCTCTGAAGTAGAATCAAAAGATAATGAGTTGTTTAAGTCCATTCCAAAAAAGCTGTTATCCTTCGGCATTTGGAAGCCCTAGAAACACTAATGGCGGAGCACGAACGACTGGAAGAACAGGAAAAAAGAAGGAAGCAAGCTCTCGTGAGAATTAGAAGACGTGTGTGGGTCAAGCCTTGGATCAAACGCAGGCCCTTGCTAGGACAATATGAACAGTTGATGAAAGAACTGCATGCCGAGGATGTAACCGCATTTACCAATTTCATGCGGATGGAGCCCCAGGCTTTCCATGAACTCTAATTGACCCGCATCGCACCAAGAATAACCAAACAGAAGTACCGAATGTCTTTAGAACCTAGTTTGAAGTTAGCTATAACCTTGAGATTTCTGGCCACCGGGAACAGCTACAAGACACTTCAGTATGGATTTCGAGTGGCCCACAACACGATTTGTGGTTTTATTCCCCAAGTGTGCCAGGCTATAATTGAAGAGTTATCCGATGAAGTTCTCATGTGCCCAGATACACAAGAGGGATGGAAACAAGTGGCTCAAGATTTCTACAAGCGCTGGAACTTTCCTCATTGCGTAGATGCGATAGATGGCAAGCATGTTGCAATACGGAAGCCTGCAAAGAGTGGCAGCTTATTCTATAATTACAAGGGATTTTCCTCTATTGTACTGCTTGCAATTGTAGATGCTCAATACAGATTTATGTATGTGGACATCGGACAAACTGGCTCTGGATCTGATGCTGGTGTGTTTAACGGGAGCCCTTTCAAGGCAGCAATTGAGACAGGAAAGCTGAACTTGCCTGAAGCAGACCCTCTCCCTCATGATGACCAGCCGCTGGAATACTTCCTAGTGGGAGATGACGCATTTGCTCTTAAGACTTGGTTAATGAAGCCTCTGCCACTTCGCAACATGACTCATCAGCAGAGAGTCTACAACTACAGACTGTCAAGGGCCAGGCGCGTTGTAGAAAACGCTTTCGGTCTTCTAGCAGCTCGGTTCCGCTGCCTTCTCGTCACTTTGCCCCTATCTCCAGAAAGAGTCATCAAGATCACCCATGCTTGTTGTGTCCTGCACAACTTCATGCGACTCAAAAACCCTACAGTCGACGTAGCAACACTTGACCAAGAGGACGCACAACATAATCACGAAATAATCCCTGGCTCGTGGAGACATGATGCACAACTGCCAGACATGGAACGCTTGTATCGTGGCAACACAAGCAGAGCAGCCAAAGAGCAAAGGAACTACCTGGTGGAGTATGTCAACTCTCCTCCTGGAAGTGTGCCGTGGCAAGATGATATACTCATGATTAGTAATTAGAATAGTGTGACACTTTGCCTGACAATACAGCAACTTCCTCTACCACGGCAACACGAACATTTTTGGACCATGTTCTATTACTGACTTAAATGAGTGTTTTATTTTTGCTTAAACGAAGATGTTTCCTTTAAAAAAAAAACACTTTCGAACTTATAATGAATAAATACACAAAGAATATGTTTTATTTTGTTCAAACAGTTGAATTTATTGTGTAAACAAACTGTAGAAAAACAAAGAATCTTACATGAATGTGACCTTTACTTTGTCATGGAGAACAGACTTGTATACAAGTAATAATAATTGGTTTCTTTTTCAGACCTACATGTCTGAAGTATGACTGGAACAGCAATTTGCGTAAAACAAGGGGGATAGAAGAAAATAAGATTTATGAATGTTTCCACGTGTTTACTGCTTAAGAGATGAGTAGTTGGTAGGATTCTGACTTTTATATTTTAAATTTTATATTGTTTACTCGTGTCTTGAATACTAGTCTAGATTCTGCATTGCATATATATTCTTTAGTGAAAGGTTTATAATATGTACCCAATGAAACAACTGAACTAGATATAGTTGTATTTATTTAACAAAACACTCTTTTTTAACAAATCTGCTTTTTGTAGATCATACCACAGCTATTTTAATAAAAAGACTGTTATAAGACTGCCTTGCGATCTACAGAGCAATTATAAGGTGTGATACTGTGCTTAAATCAAATTCTGGACAACTTTTGACTGTCTACTACAATGTTTCTTACACTTTGCTCCAATACAAGTACATTGTGGCTAATCTTTGTTTGCATTGTAAAGGTTGACAAAAGAGACCCCCTTAAACCAAGTCATGTTGCCTCACTGTATTTTAATTGTTTTTATTAATCAAATATAATTTTATCATATAGTAAAGAATAACAGTCTGAAAGCAGTGGCATTTTAACTCTTGTTCACTGACAATTTTAATGTAATGTTGCATGATTGATAAAAAGAAGCTTTGAATAACTTCGACTTTGAAGTAAACTAACAGCTAAAAGACAGCAAATAAAACAAACAAACTAAACTCCTGCTTACACGGATCTTTTTTTTAAATTGTGAAGTTCAGTGAAGATAACAAGCACAATACTTAACTTTAATGGATCATAATAATAACTGATGAAAAACAGTAGGATCCAGCATGAGTACGCCAAATTTAAGTAACTATAAGCAACTATACGCAAATGTACGCCAGGTCTACGCAAGTCTACGCAAGTCGACGTCGGTCTATACGCCACAGTACGCAACACTACGCCATTCCATGCGCAAGTCTAAAAATGTGTTTTGAGAAACCGGGGCATTTTGGCGTAGTGTTGCGTAGGAATGGCGTACAGTGGCGTAGTGTTGCGTAGGCTAGCGTATAAACTGCGTTCTCTGGCTCTACGCAGACAGTACGCCAAAAAATTAAACATGTTTAATTTTTTTGAGCCCCTCCCGCGTACCTATTTTGCGTTCCTCGGCGTAGACTTGCGTAGGCACAGCGTATGGCAGCGTAGTGTTGCGTAGTCGCTACGCAACACTACGTAACTCTACGCAACTCTACGCAAATCCCGGTGTGAAAGCCCCTTACATTACGAGCCAGCGAAGCGAGCAAGGATAACACACTCGTTTGGTGATGAAGTATCATTTCGTCATCAAAATACACCACAGACCTAAAACCTTTCTAAAATGTATTCTTCCGCTTTCCGTTGCATGCCCAATTTGTTTGCCTCCCCAGTAAGTATCACTATAGATTTTCAGTGAGCGCAACTAGGGACGAAAAATATACAAAACTTGATACACTAGATGATTTATAATGTACACCTATACTTGCAGAATTCGAGGATATATAAGTCGGACACCTCGCTGCAAAAATATTATGATATGCGGGCATCCGCTGCTGGAATATGATTGCTGATCGAAAACGTCTTGTTTCTAGATTTTATAAGAGGGCAAATATTGATTTTTTTTTTTTTTTTAAATACTAAGAACAAGTTTAAGTGTTTTGTTACGATCCCCTCTCGTGATTTTAGTAACATACATTTATCGGCTTTTTCCGTTCACACAGAGAGTATGATCAGGGTGTGATGATAGGAATAGGCTAATGGTCACAGGCGGTTATCTCCAGAAAATTCATCTATTTTAGGTCAACTTCTCACTCGAATTCTTGCAGTTATATAACTATCACTTTGTGAATTAAAGAATTTAGCATAATTGGATAGAGAGACAAGATGCAAACCTATTCCCTTTCTTAAGAATATTAATATAACCGGCATAGGTTAAGATAGTGAAATTGTAACCTTAAAAGGTTCCAAATGTGGGACAAGAAAGATAAGAGCCACTCCACCCCTTCCCCCCCCCCTCCCACCGCATCTGACATCCGCCACTAGATTTTACTTGTCTTATTTACTAGCACTGTTAAATCTTTGTGTTTTAAAGATGCAACAAAAAATGATAATTAAGGCTGTATGTGACATTTAACATATTTTAAACCTAGTTTATCCAGTGAGGTATTATAACCACATACCGTGCTTGAAATGAATGGGATTGTATTTCACCAAACATTATCATGATTATTGACATAATACGTCAATGTTTGGTTTTTAAAAAGAAAATAAACAGCATAAACAAACATATAAGGCATTAATAACTTATATACATTACAACAACGCAACGTTTCGTGTCCTTAGGATTATCATGCATGGCTAAAATAAGTGAACATATGCTTTGAGATACTAGTAACATTTTACGTCCTAAGGTTTATATGAAAATATAATCAGTAAAAATGACGGAATTTCATTTTTGATAACCCTAAGACCATAGCAAATCCTCGCGTTTAAAGGTTAGAATTTTCTATTATGAAGAGACATGTATGTTATGTATCACAAAATGTCCAGATGAAAAAGTTTCGAAGAGATGCATTGCTAGAAATAGTAAAAGAAATGTAACAGCATTTACAACATAGAGAATAAACACAAAAGCTAAAAGGATGGTTTAAACTTCACAAGCGCTTTTAATAATGTAATCTCTTCAGGTGAAGGCAGAGTTTTATCAACAATACATCACTTGTTTGGATTCTATGACGTTGTGAATTATACATTTATTTATATATAATGAAATAAGCCACTTCAATGAGAATAATTACGAAATAGAATACGGACTACGAATAATCAAGATGCCTTAACGTCTGTAAATATCAGATAAAACTCTTACGAATCAATTAATTAGGAATATGAAATTATGTAAATATAATTGATCGGCACATGCAAAAATGACAAAAGAAATTGAAAATAAGGCAAACATTATCAAGAAACTTAAAACGAGATCAGATGATTATTACTGAAATAAAGTGACTTTACCATAATACATGCACGATACCGAGCCTTAGAGTTTGGTTTTAGATGAAGAAGAGGACACTGTTTCATAAAACATGTCATCAATGATAAGTTGCAATATATGAAGTGCTGTAGGCATTTTGATACCAGTGTGTGCATGTGTGTTATTTGAATTTTAAAAAGAAATGTGTATTATGATTATAGTCCACGTATTGGCAAAATTACTAAACAAGAAGAACACAATAGAAATGCATTAATTGCCAACTGATCGAATAAATTTCAGTTGGCAGTTAATTATATATATATATATTTATATATATATTTATATATATATTTACAATAAAAAATATATAATCTGCTCCGGAATCGTAAATGAAGAGATGATTAGTAAACAAGTAAATAAAAATTCTGTTAAACTCAGAAGTTTTCAAATTTTCGGCCATAGGCCTCCATCAGGAAATGATGAAAATCTATCACATGTCAACAAAAGAGCGCGAAGCGCAAACGCGCACCAAGCTCCAAGCTCAAAGAAATGAAGAAAGAACAGAAAAAGAGGGAGAGAGAAAAAAGGAAGAAAGAGGCGAGAAAGAGTAGAGAGGAGTAAGAGTAGAGAGAGTGTAAAAGAGAGAAAAGGAGAGGAGAGAGAAAGAGAAAAGAATGAAAGAGGCAAAAAAAAAAAATAATACAAGGAACGAGGAGGAGAGAAGAGAAGATGAAAAGGAGGAGGTAGAAAGAAAAAAGACGAAAAAGTTCTAGGGAGTCTGAAATGAACGGAAAGTAACGTTAAGCCAGACGGATGTAATGTCCCAAGTTGGAAGATGATTTTCTCTTCTTGGGCCTTCCTGTCCATGCTGTCGGCATTACCTCCCCTGCACTTGAATACGTCGCAGACTTTGAAATTGTCCGTGGTGGGTCCGGGTAGGTCAATTCGACCCGTTGTGCGGGATTACCCAAAATGACCACACATGGTTATACATTTAACCTAAACGTGGTCAAATTGTAACCACGTTGCGTGGTTACATCGTGATAATCTCATCGGACGGGGTTATTAATTCCTACCACGCAACATAGTCGAAACGTGGTCATTTTCTAAAGCCCATTATTACCACGAAAAACGTGGTCATCTCTGACATTGTTGATAACAAAATTAATGACACAAATTCACACCAAAGTATTTAAATAATTTTCCCGTCAAGGCAAAGTAATGGCAGGTTTATGTTACGTTTCCGGCTGCCACGGCAGCCCCGTTTGCCCGAAACGTAGTGCATCGTGGGATTTTGGCCATTTTTTTCTCCGTATTAAAGTTTTGTTAGGTCTTGCTTAGTTTTCTCCCGGTCCATCACGGTATCCGTGACGGGCCGTGGGGGGGGGGGGGGGGGGGGGGGGGGTTGGCTGCTGAGTCCCTGAGGCTCAAAGGTGCACTACGGTTCGGCCCGTGGTCTACTACGGATGCCAGTACATTCCCTCCCGGCCCGTCACGTTCTGATGTGGTCCCTCACGTACGTTCTCACGTTCTGATCAAGGTCTGACACTTTTTTCACGTTCTGTTAAGGCTTTCTCCCGGGGCTTTCTACGGATGAAACGTGGACGCCGGGTAGCTTTTGGAGCACGCTGTGCCCAGGGTTTAGAAAGAAGGCCTTCCAAGCAATAGCAATCATTGTATCCTGAGACTTTGACGTTCTCGATTGCTCAGACTCGAATGAAGCTCCCCTGCGCGCCGTGTCAGATCCGTAGAACGCTGCATGCGCCGTACCGCACCGTCGCACGCCGGGACGCGCCGTAATTGAACGCGACGAAACGGCTACCATACACCCTAGCTTGCCGTGAGAACCGTGACAAAACGCGCAGCAAACGTGAAGCAACCGTGACAAAACCCCGGGGGGGGGGGGGGCACTCGAATTATATTTTGACGGGGGTGTGCCTCACGAATCCCCGAAAAGGGGGTCTAAGGAACTGACTTCAAGGTGTAAAATACGGGGTCTTGGGAACTATGATCTATTGGGCAGAGTGAAAAACAGGGTCTAGGGAACTACAAAACTAACCTCGTTTTATCGGCGGTACACCTTCGCTATCGCAGGATCTCGGGACGGGCCGCGCTGGGGGCCGCGCCCGCGCCGTGTAGCGCTAGTAGCTAGCTAGCTGGAGCAGTTTTCAAGGCTCGCGCGACAAAAGGGCCTAGGGCGCGAGACCAGGTCGAGCGACCACTGCCTCCGCCACGCTCCCGGCCGCATGCGAACAGATATGTTTCTTAACGGGGGTCTTCAGAGCGGGGCTGAGCGGCTCCTGAGCGGAACTGAGTATCTAGAGAACGGAAATCGGGGTCTGAAAAAGGGGGTCATCAAAGCGGCACGTCCCGTACCACCAATATACGTGAGTGCCCCCCCCCCCCGGGGTTTTGTCACAAAACGCGCACTGAACGCGGCAGAACGTTACAAAACTTGAAGGACCGTGAGATGCCGGGAAATACACATGCTTCCTGTCCCACTACGGACAGCCTCCAAGTTTTGATACGGCCTATTACGTATCATACTGTCACGTTTTGTTGCGTTCACCCCGTTTTACTACGGCTTACTAGGTTTCTCATCCGCACCGTGACTGCCGTGACAAATTTTTTGACAGTTTAAAAATATGGCCCAGCATCCACGGCAATCACGGCCTGTCACTTTTGCCCATCCCGCCCCCCCCCCCCCCCCCCCGCGTTGTCACACGTCCATCCCGTTTTCTCCACGGTGGCCTGATCAGACGTGACTGCCGTGGCCGCCGGGAACATAATGTAAACCTAGCATAACATGGGAATTCTAATCTGATCCCCCAATGTCTGCTACGCTCAGCACTGCTGTACAAAGTGAATCTAGTTACTGTTGGTTTTACGGAGACATAAATAGCTGATATCATCCGATGTTCCTCTTGTCTTGTCCTCACATGTCTTCAAAATAAAGTTGAATAAACAAAGAAATAAACCATGCAGAGAAGCCCGGAGATTCGAACTTTCCCCATATACATTACACATAGGCCTACACACACAGAGTTCAGGCGGTATCCAGGGTTAGGTTACCAATGTGCGTTGTGTCATAATTCGCTTACACTGGACTTGATGGAATTGCCAATAACATGTGTTTACAATCTCATACGCAGTACCACTCGATGGCCCAACGAACTTGCAATTGCCTTCGAGCCTTGCAATTGCCTTCGAGCCTCGGGTAGTATTCGGGTAAGGGAAATTTATGATGATGAGCTTGCTTTACGGGGCGCCGTGGGCAGTAATGTTGTTCTGATGTCGGTGGAGGATGTGCACATGACCTGTCAGACGTTAAATTAGCCCCTGAGGATACTGATGGAAACCATTATGTAGGTGCTGGCTGAAGACAAGTGTCAACCGATGATGTTCAGATGGGTGAAGCCACTTGTTCAAGTTCAGTCAGAACACCGGTCAGGTTTGGTGATGCTGGGTTGGTGATGCATAGCACCTTCGAGGATGAACGGGCTATGATGATGGACTTCAGGCGGCAGGTAAGGTTTGTACTCTCTTCAAGGTTGGCCTGAATGGTGTATATACATGTATATTGGCCAAACTCAGTTGTATCTTGAACCAATCAGGCATAAGAATAATCCTGAAAAGAATACGTTCTTCTAAATATTATAGGGTAAGACGAGACAGTGTTTCTGGAGGCAGTTGCAAGGTTCAACCAATACAATACAATCGTTAACAGATTAAGTGATGACATGGTGAATACCTCTATTATATTAGCAGTTTTCACCAGGGAAACGATTTGAGGAAATATTCTTTCAGCAATCTCTTACACGTTCTTCGGAACCTTGAATTCATTCCTATATATACAAAGAGATTAGCAGCATGTATAAGTTCCCGGAGACGAATCAACAAATAAACCGCTGTTAAAAGGCCGGTAGGGTTTTCCTGCCCTAATCTTCTTCTCACTTGAGAGGACATGATATTAATGAGGATATATGGCAACCAAGCGAGAAAGATTACTAAAGTCAAAATGACAAACATCTGGGTTATCCTGTTGTGATCCCTCGGCTGTAGTCTCGACTCCGATATCCGCTTACTCTTGCAATATCGAGACATTCTGCACTGGGCTTCGATCCTCCCCGAGACTGTGGATATCCCCAAAGCAGATATTGTTGGATCCCTTCTTTGTGTATTCATATAAGTTCTGTTTCTTCTAGGAGGAGAAACACAGGTGATCTGCTTTCTCTCGCTGGCCAGGGATTGCAGGATTTCTAGGTTAGGCAATTGTTGCCCTTCTTCGATGACAGCATTTCTAATTGGGGGAAAGGAACTGGTGTCATTTGAGACGAACAAGTGCTGATCAGATGACGGATTCGAGGGTACAGACCTGTCTAAACGCCCCATGGGAAAATGACCCCCGTGTGTAGGTAATGGAGAAATATTCATCGAGCTACTTGTGAGATTACCCTGTCCTTCGTCAGTAGGACAAGGTGGAGAAAGATGTGGACGTGTCGTTCTACACCTCTTCTTTTTCAAAACCCACAGGATTCTGCAATACATAATAAACATGATACTAAGACAAAATACATACAACCCCGCCATCAAGTCGTTGTAGTTCTGAAGGTCAGCTGATTTTGTTCCTAGTGGGTAACAGATGGAATCTGCTTCTTGCTCCCTTCTGAGGCGTTTAGCGTAGAGCAAGGAAGGCACATTGCACGCTCCAGCAAAGGCAACGCAAATGAACGTGACGATTGGAACAACCTTTGGCCATTTTGACGTCGAACCCCGACGGATTATGATATCGTAGCGGTATACCGTAATGACGACAGTCAACAAAAGAGATGCAAGACATGTGGAGCGACTCATAAAGAAGGTAAACTTACAAGCCCAGTCCCGGTCAGGTATTTGGATAAAGGCGATAGTAAGTGGTGCGAAAAAGCATGCAGTGAAGTCCACCATCGCTAGTCCACGGATTAGAAGGTTGGTGGTCTTGAATCCTTTGAGGGCGCTGTTTTGCTGCATTCTTTGTTTCTTGGCCATCCGATAGGAGACCCATATTAGGAAACCGTTGGCTGGAGCTCCAATAAGGAAAATAGAGCCGTAGAGAAGCCAGGCTACCAGGTAAGTCGATGGCATTGTCTTCCAGATCTGAAAGCAAACAAGCAATGTCTATACATACTGTTTTATCGTCAAAGATTTTCCAGACTTCTGACCCAGTGAAAATGTGACCTTTCTTCTTCTCTCTTTCCCCCTTCTTCTTCTTCTTCTTCCTCCTCCTCCTCCTCCTCCTCCTCCTCTTCTTCTTCTTCTTCTTCTTCTTCTTCTTCTCCTTCTAATTTTTCTTCTTCTTTAATTATTTCGTCTTCTTGTCAGCACTTTTTGAGAACTCGATCTGCTCCCTAACAAAATACTGCGCCTCTTGAAGAGGACAATTTAGAACACAACAATGCTTTCTTTATCAATTGTTTTATTTTAAACTCTAGACAAGCTTGATGTGATTCATCATAGTCAATCACAAATTGGGAGATTCTTAAAAGTACCTTTGATCTGCAATTGAATGGAAGAATTAAGTGGAGGATCACTCACACGGCATTAAACAGATTTATACAATAAATTTTGTGATTGTAGATTAGACGATTTACATCTTTTTTTCAGGCAACTAAGGTGCAACGTAAGGCCAAAATAATAGGGAGGTTTTTAAATAATTTGTATTTTTCCAAAAAACTTTAGCATAGATACTATTACAGCGCTCTAGCATTTTGAAGAAAATTACTTCCTAGCAGGTTCCCACATTCTTCACTTGGGTCTAGTATGAGAAATTTGTATATCTTGGAAGTTAGCTTTTGACAGAGACTCGAATCCCGTACCGTGTGCTGAACAGTGAATTATCCACTAGACCACAAAACTTCTACTCTAAGTGCAAAAAAAAAAAATCATTTACATTTTGATTAAATATCGTCCAAAACAATAGCTTTGACTTTATTAGCATCTGTATTAAACGTTTTTATGTTCTTCAAACGTCATTCTAATACGCTTTGTCTTTTACCCCTGCTCATTAGCAATATTTTGATCTCATTTAAACCATATTAACCATATTAACCATATTAACCATATTAACCATATTAACCATATTAACCATATTAACCATAACCATCCACTTCCAGTTCTATTGTGATTCCTAAAGTAGCAAAATCTTGGGGGAAAGATCATTTGCCCACGCATGTCCTAAATTATGGAATAGCCTTCCTGAAGACATCAAAAATTGTATAACTTCTGATTCTTTTAAAAATCATGTAAAAACATTTGTTTAATTCTTAATTAATTTCTACATGCGCCTTGAGCACTCCACAGAGTGGATTTGACGCTATATAAGTTACATGTATTATTATCATTTATTATTGTAATAAGAATTTGTTGTCACCAATTCCCTTAAACTTAGTATGAAAAGACCTACAGAAGAAATCAATTACTCACCTCTTCTCGACACGTATAGTCCGTATAGTCTAAGGGAGTATAATTATGATCTGACGAGATTCTGATGATTGTTATATGGATAAGGTGCTCATCTCTAATTGGACAGTAAGAGCAAGAGGCCAATGACGTTAGAACAATCTGATGGAGTGTTGTCTCTTAACGATATCATCGACAACTTAAAGCAGTAAGCCTGTATTTTTTTGCTTTCATGCCGAGTAATTAGATCGTACGATTCAAGGACTACATAATATCAAATTCTTTCTTACTTTTAATCTTACACAGAAACGCTCTTGCAAGGTTTCCATAACAGCTTATTGGAGAGGAAAAGACACGTGAACCAGCAAAGCTTTAGTGATGAAGACACGGCAAGGCGGCACCGGGGTACGTTTCCACCCCGCCCATCTTTGAATATCAGAAAAGGGGGAAATATGAAAGAAATATATGAAAAAGAAAGAAAAGGGAATGCTCAGGAAGATGACAGGACCCCATTCCCTCGCCGTAATCATGCCATTACACTGTATTAGTAGTAAAATCAGAGGCCCCCCCCTCACCACATGATGCAAGTGCCCCCTCAATGACGATGGCAGGACTCACGCTACGGGGGGGGGGGGGGGGGGGAGGCACTCGTTTTTCTGAAGGTTCGTTTTTTCAAAGATAATTCCGAAACAAATTTCACATGCCTGGGGGGTTCATAATTCCGTGCATTTGTTACATTATTCTGAAGGTTCGTTATTCCGAAGGTTCGTTTATTGAAAGGTTCATAATTCCAAAAATGAATTAGGGTTCATATTTCCGAAGGTTCATAATTCCGAAAATGAAAAAGGGTTCATAATTGCGAAAATGAAATAGGGTTCTTAATTCCGAAAATGAAATAGGGTTCATAATTCCGAAAGTGAAATAAGGTACCTTAAAAGGAGGGAGGGGGACCAAAACGACTGAGCAGCCCCCCCCCCTCCATATCAGGGGTAAAAAAAAAAAGGGAGAGGGATAAATGCGAAAAGAAAAACTATAAGAACCAGTCTTTCCTTATGTTATTCTATGTTTTTATCCTTCTTTCATTTCCCTTTTCTATCTTCTAATGCTATTCTTCGTTTTTCCTTCTATCTTCGTCTTTCTCTTTCCTTATGTTATTCTTTGTTTTTATCCTTCTTTAATTTCCTCTTTCTATCTACAATAGAACATAATGAAAGACAGAAGGCAAAGATAAAAGAGTAAAACACAGAATAACATAAGGATAGATAGAAAGTGAAGAAGATACAAGGAAAATAACATAAGGAATGACAGAATTATATGATAATTCTGCCTTTTCTTATGTTATCTTGTAGATAGAATGAGGAAATGAATGAAGGATATAAACAAAGAATAATATAAGGAAAGATATAATTTATTCGGCGGCCGCCAGATAATTCACTGATTCTTAATCTGTAAAAGCTTTCTTTTCTCTCTTTCTTTCCCTCCCCCCCCCCCCCCCCCCCCTTGATATGGAGAGGGAGGGGGCTGCACATTCGTTTCTGTCCCCCCCCCCCCTCCTTTTTATGTAACTTATTTCATTTTCGCAATTATGAACCCTATTTCATTTTCGGAATTACGAACCCTATTCCCCCCCCCCCCCCCCCCCCCCCCCCCCCACCTAGCAAGTGGCGGCTCATAAGATCAGTGACTGGAACCACGTTACCCCAGTAATATTATATAAATTGTTCAAAACACTTTTAAGGAAAAGGTTGAATTCTGGCCATGCTAATACATTTTGAAAGAAACTCTCTCTCAAGCAATTGGAAATGGTTAATTATGTCTACGTAAGAATAGTTGTTTACTGTCAGGTTTTGGAATCATCAAAATGATAAGAAATTGACCCAATCTCGCTCCAAAAAAAAAACAACAACACAGAAATGGGTATGGACTACATACACATGTGGCATATTTCGAATGTGGGGGCTTTTGAGGAGCAATCCTTTTCACAGGACATTTCTACTATGATGATCTTTCAAACTGACATAAAAGGAATAAGAAAGCTCACAAATTCCTTTTTCACCTTTATTCCCAGAACTTACCTTTCTCTTTAGCAATTATTCACAGGGATACCACTCATGGGTTTAGTTTTTATTCGCTGGTGTTGGTAGTGATTTTTTTTTTTTTCGTTCTTTTTATTTTCTTCCTTTACTTACCTTTTCAATGTTACTTCATGATGTTTAGATTCATATCTACAGAGAGGATAGACTAACAAAACATTTCATTTAGGTCATGCATGTTGAATCACTATTTAACATGAAAGAATTCGAATCGTTTATAAATCAGTCTCAAAATGTAAGAGTATCTATAAGAAATAACTGTCAAATGTTGAAAGAAAATCTATAACCATTTGTACGAAAAAATGTATATATATATATATATATATATATATATATATATATATACCCCTCAAAAAAAGTTTGGAATCTCAAGTATGAACAATTATACCTCTCTTGTCATGGCATAATCATCACTATGTTTAGTATCATTAGAAAGTCTGATTGTTCCTCTTTAGAATGATACCCCATTTGTTGTGATTTTGCATTCATGGAATGTACAGTACATCAAAGTAAGGGGCAAGGTCAAAAGACAAAAGTTCCAAAATGCACTGCTTTTGTTCGGGCTGTGCATTCGCCTTTCCTCCTCGTATAGTGCAGGGCTGCTGGGTTTTCAGATGATCTTCCATGAGCAACATAATACACACTGCACATAAACAAACACGCATGCAGTCGAACAAACATGCCAGCAATAAAACAATCATGCATTGTCATTCAAACATGCATAAGCATTCAAACAAATAATGCCAAACACATCATTTCACATGAATTCATCCCTGTAAAAAAATTAAAAAAAAATAAAAAAAAAGCACGATAGAAACTTCAAGGCTTGAATTCAATTTTAGGAATGATGCTTTGGAAAGTTAATGACCAAACAAAAGCGAATCTTGCCAGACATGTCACCATGTAGTGCATGAATTTCAGTTCATGATTTTACAGAATTGACATTCATGGATGACCAGCTGGGAACAATAGCCCCACAGTCATTTACAAAAATCACATTCTCTTATGTCAAAGAAACGAGTTCTCTGCATAACAGTACCGGCAGTGCTTATCAGTGCATTTTGCAACTTTTCACTTATGACCCTGCCCCTTATTCTGATCTACTGCTCATTCCATGACTGCAAAATCATTACAAATATGGTATCATTTTAATGAGGAATAAACACACTTTCTAATGATACTAAACAAAGCGATTATCATGCCATGACAAGAGAGTTATAATCGATTGAACTTGAGTTTCCAAACTTTTTTAAGGGGTTTATATATATATAAATAAATATATATATATATATATATATATATATATATATATATATATATATATATATATGTTTTGAGATACATGTATACATTATAATAATAATCATTATAATTATTATTATTTTCACGAGAGTTGCCAAAGCTGTTGTATATGTTATTTCCTTACATATATATATATATATATATATATATATATATATATATATATATATATATATATATAAGTCGTAAACAAATCAAGAAGGTTCTGCGTCGGTGTGTTGAAATAGATAGCAAACAATTATTTTGAAATAAAAACACTGCAAGGCGTAAAATTTACTGACGTTTCGGTCACAGACCTTTATCAAAGTAAAACTTTGATAAAGGTCTGTTTTACTTTGATAAAGGTCTGTGACCGAAACGTCAGTAAATTTTACGTCTTGCGGTGTTTTTATTTCAACATAATTGTTTGCTATATATATATATATATATATATATATATATATATATATATATATATATATATATATATATGTATATACATATACATATTAAATAATAAATACACTCAGCAAAAAGTAAACACTTATATATGTTCAGATTTATCGTACAAGAATTTAATACAATCCAGTAAATTATATATCAAATTAAATGAAAATTTACTATCTTTCAATCTGTTAGGGTACCATAAAGATAAATTTTAGGCATGAGTGAACACATTCGTTTTTCTCTTCCAAGGTACAAGAGTAAAAATTGCAAAAACGGACAATTTTCCATGCCCTTCAACATAACAATGGAAACAAAAGATCAAACTTACATGATGGCCCTATCTTTGAATGAGAGACTTGGTTGAAAGTGATCATGTTTTCGCTTTTTTTTTTTGCATCTTTTTTTTCTTTCTCTCTTTCTCTCCCTTTCTTTCCCACAAAAAAGGAAGAAGCTTCCAAAATTTAAATGGGATCTGGAGTTGCAACAATAATCCCATGATTTAATGTCCAAAATTTTAAAAAATTATGAAATTGAGGCCGAGTAAAATGTCATGACAAACAGTATATGGTTACTCCGGGAGAATGTTTCATCAAGTGTTTTGTCAGTGATTTTACCGACAAATTTGCTCTCACCCAATCAGATGCAGGGATTTCAGTAGCTTAACAGTTATGGGTTAAAATCACTGACAAAACACTTGATGAAACGCTCCCCCTGATCAGTCGCGGAGTGTGTGGGATTAAGGACACTGCATTTCCAGGGAACAGTTTTGGGTTCAATAACGTACCCCAAAATGCTTTGTCCTTAATCTCCTATGCTACACTACTTTGGCTACTCCTTGGCCCATTTTTAGATTTGGAGACTGATTTTCTATCCAAATGCAATCAAACTTTTATCCTTTGTTTTAATTTTCGGTGCAATATGACTGTGAATAAGTTGTTTGACTTATTATTTTTTTGTTGTTTTGCATTTTTGCAACTTTATCTTGGCACCTTAGAACAGATAAATGAATGTGTTCACTCACGCGTAAAGTTTCACTTTATATTCACCTACCAGGTTAAAAGACAATTAAATTTCCTTCAATTTGATATATAATTTATCGATTTTTATTAAAGTCTTCTATGAAAATTCTGAATTTGAAAAAGTTTTTACATTCTTTTTTTGTATCTATACCCAGCACAAAAAGTAAGGAAACTCCACTTTGATCGGTTATATTTCTTTGAAATGAGAACTAGGTCGTATTGAGTTTCATTCTAAAGCTTGGATAATTCCCTATCACACCATAACATACTTGATATGATTTGCTCAATGGGGCGTGTGCGGGCGGCGTAAATGAGGGGAAGGGTCAAAAAGGAAATCTTGCAAAATGGGCAATATTTTGGCTTTGGGTATACAAATTGTTTGAGGATTTGAATTCGGTCGTATTGAGCATCATTTCTAAAATGATACTCAATACGACTGAATTCAAATCCGTGCTTTTAATTAAAGCTTGGATGATTCCCTATCAAACCATAACATACTTGATATGATTTGCTGAATGGGGCGTGTGCAAGCGGCGTGAGGGGAGGGGTCAAAAAGGAAATGTTGCAAAATGAGCGATATTAATTTTGGCTTTTGGTGTACTTGATGATATTCGTACAAATTGTTTGAGGATTTGAATTCATCAAGCATTCACCACCTAAACCTCAATTTCAAAAGACATCTGAACATTGCAAACACAAAAGGGGTTAGTTTTATTTTACTATTGGATGTAGGGAGGGGGAGGGGGGTATTCAACATTCAAAGGCATCTGAACACAATAACACAACGGGGACACTTTTCTTTCTTGTGTATTAACACAGATTCCTTGGTGTATTTCTTTAATTTTTATTAAATGCCTTGTAGTGAGTGAGTGTCGATGAGTGAGAATGGATTAGTGGGGTCTCATTGTTAAAATTCCCTTGTTGTATTTCATTAATTTCATTAAATGCCTTGTAGTGAGTGAGTGAGCTTCAATCTGCCATATGGCACAGGGCCCTATCAAGATATGTCATTATTGGTATGATGTAGATGGAAGACAACTAGTAAATTGGACAATCACTCACTACAAGGCATTTAATGAAATTAATGAAATACAGCAAGGAATTTTTAACAATGAGAATGTCCTTGGAGACCCCTCTAATCTAATGATTAACACAAGAAAGAAAACTTTCCCCGTTGTGTTATTTTGTTCAGATGACTTTGAATGTTGGATATCTCCCTGCCCCCCCCCCCCATCCAATAATTCACAAAATAATAAAAATAACCCCTTATGTCTTTGCAATGTTCAGATGTCCTTTGAAATTGAGGTTTACTTGGCGAATGATTATGAATTCAAATCCCCAAAACGATTTGTACGAACATCAAATATACCCAAAGCCAAAATATTGCTCATTTTGCAAGATTTCCTTTTTGACCCTTTCCCTCATTCACGCCGCCGGCACACGCCCCATCAATGAGCAAATCATATCAAATATGTTATGATGTGATAATGAATTATCCAAGCTTTCAAATGATACTCTGTACGACCTATATTGTTCTCAAATTCAAAGAAATATAATCAATCAAAGTCGAATTTCCTTACTTTCAAGTTGTGCTGGGTATATATACGTGTATATACCTGTACATACAATAATGAGAGGGACAAATTCAGAAATTCCATAAAATTATCGCCACCCATATAATCTCGTTTTCCATGAATCAGTGAAATACATATAGTACATTAAATATGAATTGAATCACTTGAAAAGAAAAGAAAGAAAAAACCCCTAAAAATAAAACTAAAGAAGGCAATAAAGGATACATGAAAGGAACGGCAAACAGAAGTATGGCTAGTTGTGAATCAAAAAACAGAGGTCTGCTCTTTATTTCTTGCTCAATAGTACAATATCTTTATCAAAAACTATGAAAATAATATATACACATATCAAATAATTATCTTAACAGAAGTCAAAAGCATAAGGGTTTGATACAGTATAGTATTCAACTTCCCATACTGTTACACGTTTGTTCATTTAAAATCACGATGGTAGTGTTTCACATATTTCACTCTCTAAATATACAAGAGTGGAAATCCACTTTTGAAGGAGTACTTTAGGGATCACTACGTCGGGAGTGCAAATACATGAGATAGTGGAAATCACTCGCGAGAGTAATTCAACCTCTAATTTTGAGTGGATTCCACGATAATTGAAGTGGGTTCAACTCCAAAGAAAGTGATCCCCAAAATGACTCCTAAAACTAGAAGATTTCCACTCCTCTGTATTAAGCTATAGCAGTTTAATTATAGTTTAAAATTTTCAGTGTTCCCTCCTCAAATTCGCAAGAATTATTCTTACAACTCCTACATAGTTTGAAGAAAATAATCGAATGTTTATTAGAATCAATATGAACGAAAATCGCAAAATTTTACAGAAAATTGTCACAATTTGTACACGAAAATAATGACTTTGTATTATACACTGCGTTGCAAATTTAGAGACTTTATTCGTGAACGGCACAACGTACTGCATTAGAAATAGACTCAAAATTTTCTGTGATTATTATATGATAAACAACACAGTGGTTTTTCGCAGATGAACATGTTTTAAGTTATCTTTAAACCAATTTCCTAAATTAAATAGTGAATCTTCTATGATATTGGTGCATCAGCCAATCAGCATTCAGCTTTAATGAAGCCATAACAGAAAATTAGTCTATAAGCGGAGCAAGATTTGGTAAATCCGGTCCCAGACTAACTTGCTTTCAATAGTAGCAGAAAAATCTGACAGATCAAGACAAGGTTGGGCACGATCGAACAATAAAAAAAGTTATAAATACTTTGAGGACATGAAAACCTCTGGAAAACCATGAAAATCAGTAAGACATACAGTCATGTATTGGCAACTTAGTCGTTAGTATGTGATGTCATTTCCTCACTATTCACTAATTGTTTTCTTTTTATTAATAATAATGATAATAATAATGGCCATTTATATATATATAGCGCTCATATCCGTCACGCTACATGTGACGCTCATGGCGCTTATACATTATTCCCAGGTTACAGCCGAGCCGCCAAAATAACTAGCACTCAAGCATATAATGCAGGTACCCATTTACACCGGGGTGGAGAGTATCAAATGTAGATTAATGTCTTACCACAGGATGTTAGTGTAGAGCTGGGATTTGAACCCCTTACCTTGTGATCTACAATCTGGTGACGTATCCACTAGACCACAACACCATTAATATGTGTTTCTCATTTTTCCCGACGATCCTGATAACTTCAACAAATAGAGATACATGCAGCACCATACAAAATATGGCTGGTGGGTGTAAGCATTTGATTAATTCATGGAAATATAACTATTTTCATCCATATATAATGTCACCTATTATCTCCATTGAAAACATAGTGTATGAAAACGAATCTAAATAGTACAAGTATTTAGATGACGTCTAATCTAAGCTTGTATTGAAATGAGGAGAAATAAAATTTGGAATATACAGAAGTGTGATTGGTGCACATAAACTTTGGATCCTTAATTCGTGGAAATATAACTTCTATCAACCAAATATTTCTCTAAGCATCTCCACTGAAATCACATAGCATATGATAATGAAGTAGATCTATGTACGCTACTTGACTTTCATTATTAAAAGGGAAGTTTACAGAAATGTTTAAAAGCTCAGTGTAAAAAAGAGAGTCAACCCATTTTCATGCAAGATGTAGATTTGAACTTTTAACACCTACTAGGTGTATGAGCAAATTAGCATTTGACGTGGCTTTTTAATTGGGCTATTTACCCAATGGGACACATGTGTATTCTGTTTTAATTTGCTGTTACATGTAATAGCTGACTTTAGATAATTTTCAGAAAAAATTGAAAACACGCCTAATGACGAACATTTCCTAATGAACATGCATTATTGTAAGCGTCCCAGGTGTGTTTCATCAGGGAAATGTTAGTTACTGGTTTCATCGTTAATAATTATGTTTATTTAAAGGACCTTGAATAAAAAGTATGGTCATGGAGATGTTGCGCAATATAAATGTCTCCATTATCATGGCACAGCTGTATTCTTTGTCTTAATTGGCTAATAGGAGGAAAGAGGCTTAACCCTTTCAGGACAGGAATTATTTAAGAGCTCAATTGATCACATTTTGTTCTGCAAATTGGCAACAATAATATTTTTCTTTTAGTGCTACGTGGTTCTAATAAGATGTAATGTCTTGAAAATAATATACATGGTTAGGAACTTTGTTGAAAAGTTGAAAAAGTTGCCAATTTGGACAAAAAACAATGATTTTGAATCTCTTAATGTGTTGCCAATTTAAGGATGTTCAATCTTATTCTCCTTTTTAAAATTCCTGGCATCAAACGCAATATGATCATGCAACAAAAATGGACACAGTATGTGCAGAATTTTTTGCTCTTTCTACTCATGCATCTGGTATATTTTTTAAGGCTCTAAATCAAAAGTTATTGGGCCAAACCACAAAATGTGGTCAATTGTCTTGAAAGGGTTAAACATGTAAACATGAATATTCCAGCTGAGGCTGCTTTTCATGTACGATTAATATATTTGCTTCATGTTTGAACGCAACTCAGAAAAATCAAACGCAACTTTGTTTTCAGCCAATCAGGAGTGCACATTTAGGACTTGCGTTCGATTTTTATGAGTTGCGATTAAACGCAAGTTTTGTGCAACGGGCCCCTGAATATATAATTACTGCAGAACAGTATATACAAGAGAATTGAATTACTGAAAGAGGGATACAAGTACACTATAACTGATGTGTTATCAGACACTCATTTAGGATTATGTAAGACACTTTTGATGGTACGTAAAACACTCCAACTATATTCCATTTTCTTCAAGCACTCAAATTCAATGCATAATTATTTTTCAAGTGTCTTAGAGGCGGAGTATTACAGACACTTTGTAACACATAACATTTGTGTATGGTATATCAATAGACAAAATGCAGATATACACGTATGTAAGGTGTTGCCGAGTCTAACACCCTGTCATGTTTATCAGATGTATAACAGTGAAACCTGTCTATAAAGACCACTCAAGGGAGACAAGAAAAGAGTTTCTTCATGAACAAGCAGTCTTTATGTACATGTTTCTTTAATACACATTTCAATGAGAAACACTTTTCAAGAGAAACCAAAGTTATGGTCTTTATAGACAGGTGGTCGCTAAAGCAGGTTTGACTGTATTTAAATGCATTTATAAAATGGCTTAAACTGATACATCAAGTACAGTCGGAGCTGATTATTCAAGACGCTTTGCACAATTGGCATATCAAAAGTGGTAGCTATTCTTGCTCTCAAAAAAAAATGATAAAAATACATGAAAAATAGTTAGCAAAGCTGAAAATCAAGACTGTAATACCGACACATCAAAAATAGTAGTAGCTGCCAATTCAAGACCCACTTGCCATACCAAAATATCAACAATAGTTGGAGCCGATTATTCAAGATGCTTGGCAACATTGGCTCATCAAAAATTGTAGCCATTTTTGCTCTTTAAAAAACATATAAACGTACATCATAAACAGTTGTCAAAGCTGAAAATCGAGATTGTAATAAATGTATAGACAATAGTAGCTGCTAATTCAAGATGCACTTGCCGCTCATAAAATATCAAAAGTAGGTGTAGCTGATAAGCCAACATTTTGGCATAATATTTTCACAGATGACAGGGGCACCGATATTTTTTTTAAGTTGTTTTCAGACTAATCAACACAGGCTACTCGATTCAATACACATGTTCGCACAAATGCCTTACCAGCTTACTCTTTCCTTGTTACATTTGCGACCCTATAACAATTCACGGAAAATAAAACCCATGTGAACAAATGGCTAATATAGTAAGACGCTTCTGTAATACTAACATATCAAACATACTTGTAGCTGAATAATTCTGTTGCATAGTTGTACAGTTGGATGATTATCCGATTACCTTGCTATTGTATGTATTTAGTGTGGCTAATCATCAGTGTGATAACCTTAGATGACAGCTTTCCACTGAAAATAAAGGCCTGGTCAGACCTCACCGATAATGATAATAATAAACTACAATGTATATGCATATACATGTATAATGTATCAATAACAACAAAAGCAGTCAGACCTCACCGATTTTTGCAATGATAAAATCATTGGTTCTGTCAATCAAACACAATGTATACACAGCCTCTGTCCCTTCTTCCGCCACTGACATCATATCAAAGGAGTGGAATGATTGGTTCACAGATATTATCGTTGCGGTCTTTCCCTAATAAAATCTTTGGCCAAGCAATCTCAACAAGGTGATAAAATCAATGACGTTTACACATAAATAAAGAGTGGAATGATGTGAATATGATTTGCAATTAAAGGGAAATCAAAACTTAATGGCAAGTTGTTCTGAAAAAAAAGAGGAAAAATCAGAGAAGCAGATTGGTGAAAGTTTGAACAAAATCAGACGAGCAATAAGAAAGTTGTAATCACTATTCATATGGGAATTTCCAATTGGCCGAATTGGTAATGTCACTGCTCCAGCACACAAAATGACTAAATTGTCATTTTCTTCAAAATGTATTACTCAGTACGATATTTGTTGTTATGTGAGGATCTATAACAATATGTTATCTACAATATATTTTGAGTACTGCCCCTCGGGAAAAGACACTTAGAAGAAAACCACAAATTAATGACATTTTAGAGTGAGACAAACAACAGAGTTGACTGCCAATATTTTCAAGAAATTGTCATTATTATATATATCTGATATAAATAAGCAAGAAATTGCAACGTTCATGTATAAATATAAAAATAGGTTATTACCTACCCCCCTTTTAGGCATCTTCCTATATAGTAGTCACGTTCATAATTATAATATTAGATGGTCCATTATTAAAATCAAGTCATGAAGCTAAGTCAATGAGTTACATAGCTCCTAAACATTGGAATATTATTCCCCATGACATAACAAAATCACAATTTGTATCTTCCTTCAGGAAAAAATATAAAACATTATTAGTCAATAATTATTATCACAGTTAATTACACGATGTTATATTCGTATTCCCTTACATTTTTTTTTTCTTCTTCCTCCTTTTTGTTTGTCTTTTTTATTTTTATTTTTTCTGTTGTTGTTATAATGTAGGTGTTTGTGTGCGTTTAGGTGCATTATATTTTTTTTGTGCCTAAAAATAATTGGTTCTCTTTTTCTATTGTCTAATGGGCAATCCAAATACTACAGGTTTTTTAACCTTTATGGAAAGCCCCACATAATTTTGTAAATGTATTTCAATTCATTGTTACTATGTATATTGATTTTATCTTGCGAAATAAAATTGAATTAAAATTGAATATGTAATAATCAACTCACTAAATTGCCAATTTGAGATTTGCATAGGGTTAGTGATCTAATTTTTCAAACATCCATAACTTTCTTATTCCTTGTCCGATTTCTTTCAAACTTTCACCATCCTGTTTTTTGTATTTTTCTGCTTTCACACAAACCATATAATTATGAAGGTTGGAATGAAAGTTATATTTATCATCTATCAATATGAGTCAGGTCAGACCAGTCCTTTAGATCGAGATGCAACAGGGTTCATTTTCTTCCAATGTCAAACATCTTATAGTGTGTCCAAGCGGGAAATCAAATTTTGCTCCATTTCTCATCATTGTTTTTAGTTATATACTGAAAGGATCACAAAATGATACAGAGAGAAGTTACAACACATTACTGTTAATAACAATTTATATGATGATCAAACTTGTCAGTGGGGTGATAAAATCTCATAACTCAAAAAATGTTAGACTTTCAAGACATCAAAGAAACTTTAATGATAATAATAATAATAATAATAATTGGATTTATATAGCGCCTTTTCCAAAGGATACAAGGCGCTGTCACCTAAAGTCTATTCAAGTAAATTAAGAATTGTATAAGTAACTTATTAATATTATTATTATGATTAACTCATTAAGTGCAATGATGACCTTCCTTTTACAGTATGCTTGTGGTATTAATTTTTCAGATATGCACTACATGAGATTAATCAGAACATCAAAAATGTCCTTAGCTACAAAATTATGGAGAAAAAACATTTCACCAGAAAATGATTTGAAGGGATTTAGACCAGACAATTAAGAGGGCGCTGTTGGATGGTGTGATACTTGCCGCCATCTTCATTACGAAGATTGACGACAAAAGTTGCATGCAGCTGTCAATCAAAGTGGTAGATTCACCCACAGTGCAGTACAGTGTGTGCACTTGCTGTGTATATGTACCATACAGCAGCCAAATCGTGAGCCGAACTGTGATTGACATTATTTCGGTACACTTACCATGAGAATCTGCATTATTTGGGCATTCGGGATATGACATCTGCGTAAGCGTCGAATAATCTTGGTGTCAACTGGGCAACATGCACTGTCCGCCAGCACATGCATTTTGAAAGCGCCCTCTGGAATGTCAGGTCTAAATACCTTTAAGAGGTTTCATCACCTCATCAAAGATATGCTTTTTACATGCATATTTATAGTCAAAGAAAAATAAAGATTGTAAGATACAAATTTCTGGAAATGAACATCCGTTGGTCTAGCATCCTTCAGCAAGGCAAAAGATGACCAAACATTATATCTTCTTTTCCTTCATAGACCAGGCCCTGTTTCATAAAACTTGTTACTAATAACAACTCATAATAGATCTATGGCAAACCTGCTCAGAACCAATCAAATGTAAGGATTTCAGTAGCTTATAACAATTAATGTGTCTTGTTACTGATACCAAGTATTACATGTATGAAACAGGACCCAGTTCTCTTAACATTGCACATGTCCATGGTAAGGCTTTCATTCAATCACTGTCTTCTCCCAATTCATCAAATTCCTGCAACGAGGAAAAAAGAGAAAATACTGTAAATAAAGTTTTTTAGTCAAAATTGAAGATACAATATTCATTTCTACATGTATGAATCAATTACAGTTACCTCTGTAAAACTGTAATTCGCAATTAAGTCAAACTTTCAAGTCAGTCAAGACACTTTTTTTCACCAAACTATGCAAAACGTGTGTTCTTTACCGTTCCTAAGTCAAATTTTGGATAAGTCAAACTAATTTTTGCAGTTCCAACAGATTTTATTTATGCAAAGTAACTAATTTATTTAAAGCATAATAAAAACAAGCAAAGCATGAAGAGTTAACATTTCAAGCAGAATTTATTTTATTTCATGTTATAGAATGCCTTTGTACTATTAATTTTTTTTATAGTATGGCAATATAAAACATCATCTGAGTTGCAGTGAGCCAATTTGATTGGCCTATTTGGGACTCTCCTAGCAGGGACTGATGGCTTGACCAGATGTTAAGAATTATTTATTGGTACCTACAGTGACTACTGTTGCAAATGCATAATATATATTACCTCTCCCTCACCCCCCCCCCCCCCCCCCCGGAAAAAAAATTAAAAAATTAAAGCATGTAAATATAAGATAAGAACTACCTACTACGTGCTTCCCAATGTGGGTTTTATAACCCTTGCCGAGTAATAAAACAAAATTTTTAATTTAATCTAAAAATCAATGCAATTTTTAGTCGCCAATTTCTTTGAAGAAATCTACTGTACATTCTTAGTAAAGTGAAAATGACATTTCCTTCTTCAATAGTACAATGCCCAGGGTACACCTTAAAATTGGGCTTCTAGTTTCAACTTGTCTAGGGAATGTAAGTACAATGTACATACCAAACTTAGGCTCCTAGGTTCAATCATGATGCTATGCCTGTCTGAGTCGCTATCTCCTGAGCTGAAATCTAGTTTGTTCGGTGTACCTCGAGGTGTGCGTGAGAAAGAAGGGCGTGATGGGGTACGAATCCGAGCCGAGCTCCGCACCATGCTTACGTTTGGACTCGCACAGGGACTCATCCTACTCAAGAGAATAGTTGAAGACGCATAAACTTGGAATATCACTGAAAATTTTATACCACTCGAGTATTCACCCCCAAATAGATGCTATATATTGGGTTCCCCGAAAGTAAACTTCAATGTTACGACCGACAGGTTTTACATGATGTGCATTCCATTCGCAAACTTCAATAGAACAGCCCCTGCTAGAGATTAATAACAATATGATCTTCACCCAAATCATACTTAATACTCCCCAATCTCTAGAAGAACATGCTTCAAACAATCCAAGATGTTTTTTTTTTGCCCAGCAGCAATTTAAATATTTTTGCTGCTTGCAAGATTTATACATTAAATGGCGATTCTACCAGCTCCTGTGAGAGCGAACTGTGACACATCAGCTGTGCACAGGAACTCCCAAAGTTACTTTATCTGACCATCATTTAGTTCAAGTATTTCAGGTAGATTTAGTTGATCTTGGCTAATCTTTTTTCAGTTTGTTCAGTTTATTTTGCTAGATTCTTGCTAGATTTGGGCTACATCCTTGTTAGATTTTTTTGTTTTTTTAAGGCTACATTGTCATGAGATTTGGGCTACAGTTAGATTTGGGCTAGTTTCTTCTTGGTTTGGGCTGGTTTCCTGTTAGATTTGGTGTAGATTCCTGATAGATTAGAGCTAGATTCTTATTAAATTAGGGCTTACCTTGTTGGTGGTTTGCTGCTTATTGGTGAAGAGCTTCTGGGGGTGGGGCCACGACATTTCTTCATTAGCTTGGGTGTGGCTGGGATCACTACACTATTACTATGAGAGATATTAAGACACACACAAGCACATACATTAATAATGTCAACTGAAAAATACAGATTTTACTACCATCACTCTCTTTAACATAAAAAAAGACTTACAATGGTTAAAATCTATAGTATCTTCTTTTCCAATACAATTAACTGCATCTTACAATGAAGTGTATATTTCTGTAACATAAAATTGATTGTACATGTAAGCTTGAATGTGATTGTAAAGAGAGTAGCGATTGAAAAAGATTAATTTGGGGGAAATGCAATCAATGGTAACTCTTTATGCTAAGGGCCCCTGATATGACAAAGAAGTACATGTATCTCAAGCAATTTTACTGTAATAATAATAATAACAATAATAACAAGGGCAACGCAAAGCGTAGCATCCCCTCGCCGGGTACAAATGGCCTATATACGTCAGAACAAGTTACTTCCATTAGACTATACTATTACATACTATTATATTACTATGCAAGAAGTTACTAATACCTGGGGATTGGATGTACAGAATGTTTACTACTTTATGGAATGACCTATGAGAAGATCTGAAAACAAACTTTCTGATGTACATAATTAGCAATTTTTGCATATTTAATGAGCTGTGACCTTTGACCTTTGACTTACATACTCAACATTACGTATGTTATTGAATTGAAACCACATTTTCGCATATAATTAGCTTTTTTCACATATTTAATGAACTGTGAACTTTGATCTTTGACTTTGACCTACATACTCGAAATCAAACTTAGGCTGTATTTTGATACCATGTACCTTCAAAGCAAAGTTAATTTAAATCTGTCAAATATTACTAAAGTTATCTAACAGAAACCACATTTTCGGATTTTCACATATTTCATGAGCCATGACCTTTGACCTTTGACCTATATACTCCGAAATCCAAATTAGGCTGTATGTTGATACCAGGTACCTTCATATCAAATTTCATTAAAATCTAGCAAGTATTACTAAAGTTATCGAACTGAAACCACATTTTCGGATTTTCGCATATTTATTGAGCTATGACCTTTCACCTTTGACCTACATACTGCAAAATCAAACTTAGGCTGTATTTTGATAGCATGTACCTTCATATCAAATTTCATTAAAATCCGTCAAAAATTACTAAAGTTATTGAACGGAAACCAGCGTTCACAAGATTTGTTACGGACTGAAGGACGGAAGGATGAAAGGATGGAAGGATGGAAGCCAGCGTTACTCTATCCCCTCCGACTTCGATGGCGAGGGGAGAATAATATATGATGATGATGATGATGATGACGACAATAACACATGAGAAAAGACACTACTTATTAGAGCAAACATATTCATCATACATGTATGAATACTCCTGGTTAATGAATAAAAATGAATTATGTATCAGAAGATGTTTCATATCATGAAACCTATTTGACAGTTTAGAGGGCTTTATGCTATTTTAAAAACAGATAACAAAAAAATCATGTATGAAATCCAGGTCACAGGTTCGTAGACTTTTCACAGGTTGCATAGTATTTCTATGATTTTCTCTTTTTCAGTTGATGCCCTTTGTGCGCTGCCAAATGCAGCATTTGTGATTATATTTTGAAATATATAGCTCCAATGTAGATAAGGAAAAAGCCTGATGTACCCTATAATGTGAAGTCAACCCTACCTGCTTTTAGTAGGTCTTGCATTTTGAATGCTGCTGGTATCTTCCTCACTAGAGAATGATATGCTTCCCAATGGACATCCTAATGAACCATGAGATATATCACTCTCAAATATCTCATCTGAAAGAAAAACACAATTATGATAACTTTCCATTCTTTATTCATCCAAACATATTATCTCCTGCAAAGAAACACGGTTCTACTACTGCCAATAATATTGTAATCACAATAACTACAAATTACACTATTTCAACCAGCAACTAGTACTACCATCCTCAAGACTACAACAGCCTCCACTACCACTATTACCACTCCTTCTCCCATGAGCACCACTTTGATTTGTTGATTTGTAACCTACTATCTGAGAAGAATGTTTGAGCACATCACCATCCATCTCATCTACAATGCTACTATTGCCATTTCAATAGTTACATGCCGTTTTTCCGAAGATTCGTATCGTTACTCCAACGGTTCGTAATTCCGAAAATGAAATAGGGTTCGTGATTCAAAAATTTTTAAAAGGGTTCACATTTACGAAGGTTCGTAATTCCGAAAAGTTGTGTAGGGCTCTACTGCATTTTTTGAATTATGAACTCTTTTTCCTTTTTTTGAATTACGAACCCTATTTCATTTTTGGAATTACAAACCTTGGGAGTAATGCATCAAATGTTCAGAATTATGAACCCAATTTCATTTTCGGAATTATGGACCCAATGCTATGCGAAATTAGTGTTTCGGAATAATGAACCATCAGAAAAAAGAGTACCCCATCCCCCCCCCCCCCCCCCCCCCCATTTCAGCTACATTATACCATCATTCATCCCACAACCACCTACAAAACTGCCCTTGTCATAACTACCACCACTAATACCATTGTCACCTACAACTACCAGCACTGTATGGATTGGATAAGAACCTGTATATTCAGCATGGTACACTGAAAACAACACTACCAGTTCCAATAATAATGATAATAATACAATGCTTTTATAGCGCATATCACTGCCATTGCGTCTCTATGCGTTATAAGAAAGGGAAAAATAAGGATAGACAGGTGCTATAAAATGCACAATATAGCTCATTCAAAATGCTTTTTGAACAGATAGGTTTTTCAAGACGGTTTTAAACTGAGATATTGTGGATGAATCCTTCAAATGAGATGGAATAGTATTCCAAAGTGAAGGGGCATAGTGAGCAAATGATCGCTCTCCATAAAACTTGGTCTGAATAACAGGACAATGCAAGAGATCTTTCTGAGCTGATCTGAGATTGGAGGAGGGTATATACTTTACCAAAGATTCATTGTGATATTTTGGAGCATTGTATGAAGACAGTGATAAGTCAGTAAAAGTACTTTGAACATCATCACAATAACCATTGTTTCCATCAGTAATAAGCCTACCACCAAATCACTACCACTGTCATTTCAACTAACACCAATAATACCACTACCCTCTACCAGACTTCTCAGCAGGAAAAAGTTCACACATGGTTCAAATTGAAAGAAATAGGGCTTTAACGAATCCCATGGGGTTGATCTGAGAGGACCAAAGCAATTTTGCTGGTTGAAAGTATGCATTAACACATTTATTGGTCCATATTGAGTGAAATATGACCTTATAACATCCCAGGGAGGTGGTTTGGGAGGACCAAAACATCTTTGGAGATTGAGAGTATACATTCACTGACATTATTACTCTTGTCAGTACCCTTGTTTGAGGAATCTACAGATGGTGTTTATTTTCTGAAATTCCTAACCCTTGGTATCAACACCAAGGGTGTTGTATGTATTGGCGAGAATGCTGCCATCTACAACACTTTCACGACCTTTTCAACTACCGCCATTAATGCCACTTCCATTTACAACTATAATGGTGCTGCCAATGCGACCTCTGCCATTTCAATACAATTTACAATACCACTACCACAAACAACACTACCACTGAGATTACCAATACCACCACACAATCACGATAGCAACCATTACCACTAGTAATAGCACTTAAAATGCTACCACTGCCATGTCAACAAACCACTTACCATCTGAGAAGCTCAGATCCCATGATGAAGGATGTCTCTGTTTGAGCACAGGCCCCTCAATCTCATCCTGACTGGTGTTACCACGGTAACTCCTAAATGGAGCCAGGATCTTGAAGACGAGGCCACTCATCAGAGAGAAGAACAGTGACAGGAAACCACTGAACTTGTTCCACTGCAAGGAAGATACAACAAAGAGAATGAAAAAGAGGACGACTCAAACAAATAGCATTGGACTATTTTCTAACTTTGAATTCCAGTTAAGACAACTCATTTCATTATTTGATGTTATATCCCTCATTGAAAATTTCTTGCTCTTGGATTGGTCGAGAGCACTTCATGTGATTAATCATAATTCTACCAGAAAAAGAAATTACTCCGGGAGAAAAATAGGTTTGGTGACGTCAAACTTTTCAGAGTATGATAGTTTTTTTACTATCATGCCTCCGACTGCCCCTTGCTCCCTAGAATCATTTCTCTTGACGCGTACAGCGAGCAGCCAGTAGTCTCCCTCGGCTAACTCCCGCGATGGGACGGCGCGGGCACCAGTGAAATTACGCCGAGCCTGAGAATTTTCATGAATCCATATAAAGAAAAGTGAGGGGGGGGGGGGGGGGCGGACACTGAACAAAAAAATAGCCGTCAATTTTGCAAAATATGCTTGAAGTAACACTAAGTCCAGTAAATATTTGCAATGAATAATTCTGTCAATCTTTCTTGTCAAAGATTCTTGACAATTGGCATGAAATTGTGTTCAATTTACTGTTTAAAAGTGACCTGTCCGGACACAAGACGTGTTGGTTATGGAAATGTAATTGGATGTAGGTCAGTAAATCAGCTGTTTCTCATGCATGATATGCGCAATCGTACTGACTAAATGCGCGTCGTAACAATAACGCGCATGTCATCAGTCGAAATCAAAACATGGCGACCTATTCCTGTCTCTAGCCCAGTGTACGTCGAAAGGAAAAAAGGATTTGATTTTAATTGACGAGGACCAAAAACAAACCAGGATTGGAAACAAATGAAGTAGCCTATGGGTATTCAGTTATCAGGTAAACTTTATCTACCGTGTTCGGTTATCAGGTAACATTTAATTTGAGTGTAAACTGTCATAATTACCCGGTATGTCGTTTGACCCTTTTTAACTGTTTGTAACTTTGTTATTCGACGGTACTGTTTGTCTTACTTTTTATTTAGTAACGAAGTTAGACCTAAATATAGATCTATTTACCGTTAGCCTACCAGACTCTAACGGTAGTAGTAATTAACATTAATCAATTAGATACCGGTAAGTTTTTTAAATCTATAGTTTTGATCTAACTGTGCCTGTGCAGTTCATTATATAAATACTAGCCATATACTTTTCACTTTCGGATTTTCACCGATTACGTTACGGTATAGATCTAGATCTAGGCCTACCCTTTAACACTTTATGACAGGATTAAAATTAACTTGATGTTATCTAGGCCTAGACTACCTAGTCCTAAAAGTTAGAGGCCTATAAAAGAAAATTGATATACAGGGCCTTTATTCTGAAATCTACTTCGATCTACGGGGTCGGTCTCAGGCTCAGCGTCAATCTGTATAGACCTAAGTGGTTTTATTTTCGCGATTTTCGCGAGTCGGTCCTCGCGAAAATTTCCACTTCAATATATGGCTATTCATAGTAACAAAAACATCACAAAAATCGCGAAATTAAACCCTCGCGAATTTCCCTACCTAGAGGTCTAGTCCAAAATCGCGAAAATATCTGTACGCGAAAAAAACAGCTTATAGTACAGTATTCTAAGTAAGTTAGTTAGCGTCCACTGTGTTTTACTCTATCCGTATAGATTTAACAACAACGCGAGATTTATACCATCTAACATTAATTGTCATATCTAGATCAATGTTAAATCCAAATATATTTAATTGTTGATGAGGGATATAAAACAAACATACAGGGCCTTTATTCGGAAATCTAGTGCGGTCTATGGGGTCGGTCTCAGCGACTACAGTCAATCGTCTATTTCTCTCGGGGCTCTCGCCCCTCGAGGAAATAGACGACTGTAGTCACTTCGACCGACCCCATAGATCGCACTAGATTTCCTCGGGCCCTGTATATTTGTATATTATATTGTGTCAATGTTTTCCATACATTCATTGCATCTTTAAATCTAATCAATCACTTTAGTGATCATTTGTTTTCCATAATTTGATCTGGAAAACTTTTTTAAGCAATTTTGATGCACACCCTTAACTGGACAATTCCAGAGTCCTGTAACTTGGAGCTCTCCATTAGTCTTGATCACAATACTAGTGTAAGTTATTGTCATGTTACCAAAGTTTGTCAATACATGGCTCACTACTGCTTGTGATATATTTTCTTTGTACACTTGGCTAATTAACGGCATTCATATTTCTGGTTAAAAGCTTTTTTTTTAACCATTAGTTGGACTAAATTTTCATTGTGATGTAAATGTATACTCCTTCAAATTATTAAAATACTGAAGTTTTCATGCAATGTCTTTCCAAGTTTGTTTTTTTTAGATATGTCATGCCCAATGCAACAAGGAATCAAAAATATGATACATTGTTAAAATACTTGGAGGAATGAAGAGATCAACTACCATTTTATGTACCGCCCTCTTCCTTCTCTGCCAGGAGATAGTACGTTGAACCACGTTAGTCTCTATCAAGGCTGCAAGAGTTGGTCTCTTTCTGAAGTCTGGATCCATCATAGACTTTATTAATCCTTGCAGTTCTGAGGAGATACCTTTAGAATAGCGAAGATAGATTAAGAGTTCCATCATAGATTTGATAACTTATCATGATTCTCTTATATTGAAAAAGGAGACAACTTCAAAATCTCCACATTTTCATTATCATCATCATAGTCATTATCAATATCAACACATCACCACAGTCATCATCGTCACTATCAATATCATCATCAAAGTCATCATTATCACTACTATGAAGTTCCTTATCATTATCATTATCATAATCATCACCATCATTTATAATTGTCCTAATCATTACAATATCATCACCATAAGACGATCATCATCATAACCATAATCTACATTGCCAACAAGTACTGTGTCATCATCATAATCTTCATCAAGGTGCATTTTAGAAAAGTTTGGCTGGTAATATGACACATAAATTCCTAAGTTCTTAAGTTCCACCAAGGCTTATACAGTAAATGACTGACTTACCAGCTGTTAGTTGCCATGGTATCCGTCCCTGTCTGAGGTCATGCCAGGAATCTCCATTCCGTGGAAGGTCAAGATCGCTGGCTAGCTCTAGGATTGTAATCCCTAAACTGGAAGAGAAAGATAAATTACACATATATATTATTACTTTTGCATGATCTTTTAACGTCATCATCGTACTAAGAAAGAAATTAACCATTTGCTCTAAAGAAATTCTTGAAAAATTACATATATGCCAACCCGGTAGAGACAGTCAGTGGATCAACACATAGTCTTAAGTAAGTTTCTTGCAACACCCCCATGTTCTGTTGAACAATCATCAACAGAAGAGACTGCTTTTCAGACAATACCTTAGTCTCAGTGTTAATTACAAGTGAATGAGTAAATTACGCAATGCGTAATAAATGTCCCCGCCGGAAGTGCAGATCTGTGGAAATTAACTAGCCTGAACCTTAAAACTTCAGTGAAAAACTTTAGTGAATAAAATAATAATGTTACTGCATGCAAAAGAAGAGAATACCAACAATGCATGTATACAAGTGAAATATAAAACATGAAAACATTATGAACCTTCAGCCATTTTGAATAAATTTGCATAAATTTGCATGAATAATGAATTTCAAAATTCTGTGTAGAAGTTTGGAAGCCCCCACCCAGCCCTATCAGATAAAACAATCTGAATCAAAATCCGATGTGAAATAGAGGAGAAGTAGCATTTTTCATCAATTTTGAATAAATTTGCATAAATTTGCATAATTAATGAATTTCAAAATTCTGTGTAGAAGTTTGGAAGCCCCCACCCAGCCCTATCAGATAAAACAATCGGAATCAAAATCCGATGTGAAATAGAGGAGAAGTATCATTTTTTGTCAATTTTGAATAAATTTGCATAAATTTGCATAATTAATGAATTTCAAAATTCTGTGTAGAAGTTTGGAAGCCCCCACCCAGCCCTATCAGATAAAACAATCAGAATCAAAATCGGCCAAGAAATGACGGAGAAGTAGCATTTTCTAACACACGAACAGACGGACGCACGGACGGACGGACACGCACACACGAACGGAGCCCGTTTCATAGTCCCCTCACGAACTTCGTTCGGCGGGGACAATAAACCTAAGAACTCTGTTTAATTGGCAAAGTGTATGAGTTTTTCAGCTGAAGGATCAGAAGGAAGTCCCAATTACATCTACAAGAAAGAGTGTACAGGTAGTTACATAATTATTTTCTCCAGTTTGAATTGGAGTAACTGTCTGATATACGATCTAATCATTCATGTTGAGTCAAATTCTGGGTACACTTTTTCAACAGGAGCTGCAGTAAACGTCCAGGTGGGTCATGCGTTTCGCTGCATGCAAGATTTATACTTCCATCATATGTATGAGAACAATGATGCAATGTACATGGAAACTGCTTTCAATGCTAACCTAAAGACATCGGCATGCATTCCAAAGTGTCCTTGTAATAACTCAGGTGCCAGGTATTTAGGGTCTCCTTCTTGTGCATCTGTCATATCATTCTATTATCAAAGAAAAATATGCAAAATGATTCAGATTAAACAAAAAAAAACACTTTTGAAACTATAAAACAAACTTGTTCCAGCAACCACCTGTATAGAAAGATCAACTATCCACAAAGACCACATTTTGGGTTATCCTTGAACATCAGTATGTTCTAATTAAGGAACCTGTACAGAAAGCCCACCTGCATTTGAAGACTGTTTTAATTGTCTACCTTGAGCGGTCTTTCTATACAAGTTTCACTGTATATCAAATTCATATTATTCGTAGTATGGCACAAATCCATAACAACCTGCACATTAAGACCTCTCAAAGGAGACAAGAATGCTGGTCTTTACATGCAGGAGGTCTTTATTTATTATAGTTTCTAGATTTAAAAAATCATTCGCGGCTTATGGGATGAATTGCAGTTTGTTTTTTTTTACAAAATATAACACAACATTAATCATATACAAAGAAACATAAGAGTATGGAGCTATGATAATACATCCATAACATAAATAAGATAGAATAAACATAATATGCAGCTGGTCTTTATGTAGAGGTACTTTTAAACAAGACAGGTTTCAATGAGAAACAATATAAGTTGTGATATAGTTTAGGCCAGCAAAATGAAAACAACATAGCAAAAACTTTAATAAAATCTGCATAAACTGAAAATTTCGCCACAAAACCGCTGCAGGTAGACGACATACACGGCCTGGACATAGTCCTGACACTTTCATGTAATGCCTTGTATATTTTGGTTATTAAACAGCAATTACACATTAGTGTAAGAATCATTGGGCAGATGGTTTTTGTTTCTACATATAAATATTGGTTGATAATTGTGTTGAATTTTGTTAGAATTCAATTTCATCAGTACCAGAACTGAAGTATTGCTAGATAAAGTCCTTTACCTCTTGTATTGCTACAGAGAGCCCAAAGTCTCCAAGCTTGCAGACTTGGTTGAAAGAAATAAAGATGTTTTCTGGTTTCACATCAAGATGAAGAAGACCATGTGAGTGCATGTGATTCAATCCCTGATGAATATGGGAAGTGAAAAATCAGTGATTTATTGAAGCTTCATTGAGTAAATCATACAATGTAGCACGGAAGACATCATAATAAATCATAATAACTATTTACAGTATTTAGCACTCATCGGTTTCATGTATGTTGCTAATATCTTTAGTTATAGGTGTGCAAGGTGCAAATCCGACCTAAATTATTAGAACTACTTTACAGAGGAATGCAAAGAGTTCTTTACAAAACTGGTCATAGACAAGAACTGGGGAGCGTTTCATCAAGCGTTTTGTCAGTGATTTTTACCGACAAATTTGCTCTCAGCCAATCAGATGCAAGGATTTCAGTAGCTTATAACAGTTGTCGGATAAAAATCACTGACAAAACGCTTGATGAAACGCTCCCCAGGATGTGTACATTATTTGTATCATTGAAACAGGGCAATATAACTTAAAACTTGTACCACCAGTGTTTCTGTAAAGTTTTAGGTACAAGAGCCTTGTTTCACATTACCTGTATAAGATCAACCATGAAGCTCCAAAGAATGCTTTCAGGTATCTTGTGATTCTGTTCAGCATAAGTCTGCAAACTGAAAATCAAACAGCATTCCATAATGAATGAGAGAGCATACAATTTCAGACACATGGTAAAAGTGTCCTGACATTTGCTCCATTAGTCAGTCTTCCTCTCTCTGTAATGTCCTCTCCTCTGTTTCTCCCCCTCCCCATCTCTTTCTCTCTCTCTCTCTCTCTCTCCCTCTCTAAAAATGCACCCCTTGCTATCCTATTATATGACATCCTAGCTTATAAATGTAAATGACATCATACACGTTTCAGTTAGTGTTCAAAGTGACCTCTTTTTGCTCATGCTTTGTAAAAACTGCTAGAGATCCCTTCCTGCCAGCCACCCCTTCCCCCCCCCCTCTCTCTCCCTACCTCCCTCTATCTCCCTCAACTTTAATTTCTCGTCACCCCTCTATTTAAAACACCCACCTGCTTCCCATCCTTCTTACCTCATCTTACACATTTCACTTTTGTTTATTAAGATCACCTCTTTCAGCCTGTGAATTTCCCTTCCCCTCCCCCTTCCCCCACTCCCTCTCCATCTCTCTCCATCTCTCTCCATCTCTCTCCATCTCTCTCTCTCTCTCTCTCACCCTTGCCTCCGTCTCTATCCTTACCTCATCTTACAGAGTTCCGTTTGTATGTAAAGATGTCCTCTCTCAGCCCATGCTTTGTAGAACTCTACACAATTTGGATGTTTAGACAGACTTTCATGTTTATTCACTTCTTCCAGCTTTCTCCTCCTGTCAGTTCAAACATAAGTAAAAGCTGTTAAATGAGAATAATTCATTTTACATTGTACTTTTAAAAGAAGTGCTTTACCATATTACTACACCAGTCATTAGAATCAAGTATAATGTCACACTAAGAGCACACAATGTCCAATCTAAAGAGAGCATTCTTCCCAGTCATCATTTTACAAGCGAGTACATACAAATTCAAGCAGATATCAACATTTGCATCCTATTAGGCACCTATTCATTACTTTTTTTTTCTCCAAGATATAAATGCACATGTGTCCATGTACATAGATTTTCATTCAAAATCAATTAATGCTTTCTGCTGACATATGAATTTCTTTAAAAAGTTTCAAATTTCAAACTAAATGAAAGTAATCACCAAATCTACTTCCTAATTGCTCAATTTCTAATTACTGATTTGCAGTTCAATATTTCTTCTGTGTGATGAGTACATAACGACTACATAATCATAAGAAAGAAATAAAAATAAGACAACTTTCAGACCAGTGCCAGTTATAAGAATGGTACATGTAAATGGCAGAAGAAAAGGAGAATGAGTAAAAAGACTAACTTATCAGACTCTCCTTTGAATCTATCTCTTGATCTCTTGACTGCATAGTGCTGACCATCCTCTTTACTCTGAACCTTGAAGACCTGGTGTGAACACAATAAACAACAATACCTTGCTTAATTGGTGTGAACAAAATAAAGGAGAATACCTCACTTAAACTGGTGTGAACACAATAAAGCACAATAACACACTTGACTAGTGTGAACACATAAGGGACAATACCTCACTTAACTGGTGTGAACACAATAAAGGAAAATAACTCACTTAACTGGTGTGAACACAATAAAGGACAATACTTAACTGGTGTGAACACAATGAAGGAGAATACCTCACTTAACTGACCAGTGTGAACACAATAAAGGACAATACCTCACTTAACTGGTGTGAACAAAATGAAACATAATAAATGATAAACTACTGTGAACTTGATGAAAGATGATACTTTGAAAATCTGATTTTATAAACAACACCATAGAGGATGATTTGATAATCTGGTTTAAAGAATATTGATACTTAACATATCTGATGTAAACACAGTAAAGGACAAAACCTTGAAGAACAATGAAGGATGGTACTTACATGTACCAGAGAAATGTAACTTAGACCTTGCATGTACATGTCTAGTAACTGGTGTGGGTGCAATGAATAATGGTACTTTGAAAAATTGGTGTTCACAAAACATTTTTTTGACTTGTATTTCATTTTAGGAATCATTCTCAACCTCAATTTTGATACCAGGGGATTTCTTTAGGGGCAAATGTGATCATGCAAAAACTTCTTGTAGGGTGTCAGAGAAGTTTGGGGAAACTGATTTACTAATGCCCCTGTGAGCAGTATTATAGACATATATTATGCAATCAACATGATTTATAAAAATGTTGTAAAGATACACATGTAGATCCTTTTACTTCTCCAAATGATCCAGCTCCTAGTCTCCTCTCCACTCTGAAACACTGATCAAAATAAAGTTCTCCACTGCTCTGGTTATAGTGAGGGCTCTGGAGAACAGCTGTAAAAAATACCAGTCAAGGCTTGAATACAGACAAGGGTGACTGTAATTAATTTGCATACCTTGTAATACTTCACAGACATCACAGTATCACATTTCCAAGGGACAGGGTTTGATAATAGTCAGCAATATATACAATATAACATCAGCAATATAATGATATATTGTCATTCAAACAAATAATTGCCCAACAATATTTTTGTACCTTCAAAAGAGGAAGGAAAGATATGTTTACTTACTCCACATTTCAATTTGCACTATATCAGTACTGAAACTTCCTTACATATCACTGTCAACAATAATGCTTCAATATTGTTGGAAGGCCATATATCACATTCTGGCAAAACTGTTCAAATATTCCCTTTTTTCACCCTAACAATACATGTATTTCAATATCATCAAAATGTTGTGCAATCCTAATTAATAAGCAGTGCACTGCGCTCAGATTAAGTCACTTTATTTTCCAGCCAGTTTTTTAAGGCAGATTACAGCATAATATGTAAACAAGCCTATATGGTGTATGTTTTGTTGAAGATGACATTTTCAAATTCATGACGATTCAAAGATGCAATTGATGTGTGAGAAATTTAACTTTGCCGTAAAATTTGGACTGCTAAGATTAGGCAGACATCAACACATGAAAAGGACATAACTGTGCATCAGTTTCGGAGTGGTTTTGCAGATAAATGACTCTGTTAGGGGATCATTTATATTCAACAGTTGTTGGTTCTATTCTGTCAGAGAAATTGAATTATATTCACAACAGTTCTTCAGAGGCCAGCTCAGTTGTTAATACAATTCCAAACAGAACTAGAAGAGTCCAGACCGGTTCTCTTCTTTTCAGTGATTCAGTGATGATTTGTACAACAATTTTGGGCAGAAAATGTGATTTTTATCATTTTTTTTCAAAAATATGAATTGCTTCAAAATACATATTTCTCCATATTTCAAAAGTCCATTTTAATAATGACTTCCAACTTTACAGAAAATCAACCATTTATAGGGTCAATATCATATAAAAATTACAAGTTAATTGCTTATCTAACAAAAAAGTTATAGTACTCTAAAGTTCACACTTTGATATTTGCTAAAACAGAGAAATAAAGCCAAGGGCTGCCTTCTAGTCAGGTTCACTATATATTCTTGTTCAAAGTTTTGGGAGATTAGCAAAGTTATACATTTTCGGAATCGTTAGAGCATGGATAAGCAAAATAATGATGTTGGCATTTGCACAAACACCGGCTTGGTGGCCATTTTGGATTTTTAAAATGGCCGCCATAAAATACATAATTTGCCTTATCTCGGCTTCTTTTAAAGGTATGAACGTAATGAAATGGGCCAGTCCTACTATTTATGGGTGCAGAAAACAAATGGTGACATCTAGACATCTTCTTCTACCGCTTCCTCGCATATGGAGGCCATTTTGGATTTTCAAAATGGCATACGTGTAATATATAAGTTGCCTTATCTCTGCTTCTGGTCAACCTAGGAACTTAGCAAAAATATTCTAATCCTTTTCTTGGTCAATAAAACAATTGGCGACATATTTAGACTTCTAATCTTAATGCGTCATCGCACACGGCGGCCATTTTGTATTCTAAAAATGGCACACATATATCTGTAAATATGTATATATATATATATATATATATATATATATATATTCCAGTCAACCTATAGCAACTTAACAGAATATGCTAGTACTTTGTTTCCTGGGTCAGGAAAACGATTAGTGACATAATTAAACTTCCAATCTCAACGCTTCATTGGACATGGTGGCCATTTTGAATTTTCAAAGTGGCCGCCACAAATACATTTTTTCCCCTACGTCGGCTTCTTTTCAACGTAGAAACAGAATGAAATATGCTAATCCTACGTTTCTTGGGTCGAGAAAAGAATCTGTGACATTACTAGACTTCTACTCCCAACGCTTCATCGCATATGGCGGCCATTTTGGATTTTCAAATTGGCCGCCATGAAATATTATATTGCCCTATCTCTGCTTCAAGGCAGCCTAGAAACATATTGGAATATTCTAATACTATGTTTCCAGGGTCAGGAAAAACATTGGTGACGTCATTAGAGTTCCCATCTTAACGCTTTATGTGGCTTCCATCTTGGATTTTCAAAATGACCGACATAAAATGCAAATTTTGCCCTTTCTCTATGGTCAACATAAAAACTACATGAAATATGATGCTTATGTTTCCTTGATAAGGGAAATATTTGGTGCTATCACAAATTTATAATCTTGATTCTTCCTTCACTTTAAGCATTTGGGGCGCTAGGAGCCCTCAGACAAATTTCATTGCGTCTCTAAACTGAAACTATGCCACGTTCTGGCTTTTGTCCTTGAAGTCTTGCACAGGAGCCCTCAGACAAATTTCATTTCGTCTCTAAACTGAAACTATGCCACGTTCTGGCTTTTGTCCTTGAAGTCTTGCATATATTTTGACACCTAGTTTAGAAAAATTATACAGTCATGCTATATTTGGGTTTCTAATTTTCTTCTCTTCAGGCAAGAATTTATATTTTTGTACAATTTGGATGAAAACAGCAATTTGATTTTATTTCTTTGTAGATCATTTGTAATTTCTTCTTCTTTTATTATCCCTTTTCTATCTGAATATTGATTCAGAAAAAGACCTCTAATAACAGACCTATAAAGCAAGATATATGGTTGAAAAACAATTGAATGCAAATGAATAAAGTCACTTTTAACGACTTTTGTTTTTCAGTCTACGAACTTTCCCATCGACTATCATCACTGGTCAGTCCCCCCCCCCCCCCTCCCCCGGATAACTACCCCTTGAATTAAATACCAAGTGCAGTTCTTTAGCTGTATTATTGTAACCTACTACTCAGTTATACTGTATCAAACTAGAGACAGACTTTCTGTTCTAATTATTTTACAGTACAACAAATATTTATTACATACTTTACTTGGCCCAAAGACGTTTTAGGGTACTCCAGTTTGGCTAATCTATTACAATAATTGTATACATGTAGGATCACGCCATTACAGCACAGACAGCTCACAACCTTTAAATGCTCATTTCCTACATGTCATATTGGTTTCTTTTTTACTTTATTTACTTTCAGTTCTGCTTTTTAAAGTAAATAGTAAAAGCTTAATAACATAAATAAAGAGAAATAAAGATATACAAATAGAATAAGAAATATTGCGTTTTAACCACTTTTAGACAAAAACAGAGAAAAAAACCTCGAAAGGTCACATTTTTTTCGCTTTCAGTTCTTCTATTTAAGGTAAATAGTAAAGCTTAAGTAAGACAATTTAAAAAAAAATAAGATAAACAGTGGTAGCAAGAAATATTGTGTTAAATCACTTTTTACTCAAAACGTCACCTAAGTTTAGAAGGATCTTTCGTGGCAAAAGATTTTTGCAATGCTGAAATGAAGAAAGTCAAAATTTAGAGAGGCGTGAAATACGCTGATTGAGACCAATCGATGAACTTTATCTACAACTGAGCCGTGGGGGGGGGGGGGGGCTGACGCCTCCTGCCCGAATGTAAACTTTACTTTCAGCCCCTAGCCCCCACCCCTCCCCACCTCGTAAGACTGTGCTCGTTTTAATATTGAAAGTGCTTGGAAATGTTACAGGGGACCCAATTTGGGGGGTCAACCAGACTTGGATTGATGGTAAAAACTGTTTGGTATCAATATGTCCTCCCTGTACAACTGAGGGGGGGGGGGGGGGGGGGGGGGGGGGGGGGGGGGCTTGTCTATCACGTGAATACAGGTCCCATGTTATTTCACTGATGGCCTCAATTGCTCCCTTGTACCAATAATACTTGTAGGTATTGTTTAGAGGGAAAGGGGGGTGGGGGGGGGGGAAGAAGGGTAAGCCATTGGCATATATTTTTCCAGTAACCATGAGATTTTAATGATTTGTCAAGGCTCATTGATTTTTTTACCATTATCCAAAGTACTTTATGAATATTACTTTGTACCAATTTGTCTCGTTTTAAAAAACAGAAAGGGGGAGGGGAAGGCATGGACATGTAGGGGTGCAAGTTCTGTACCCTATAATCTAGTATACATGTGTTGGAGTGTGAATCTTGATTATCACTTAAAACCAAGTGTCCTCATATACATTATTGGACAGTTAGCCTTTTTATTTCTCAACATATATCATTGATTATTAGTCACATTTGTACCATAGCAACGGGAACTAATAAACAATTGTATATCACTAAAATATGATCGTACTGAATCATCTGACATCACACTTCCTATTAAAATATTCATCTGCATGACAATAGCATGTACTACCGAAATAATCCATTTCACGTCTCCCAATGTTACCATTGTCAGGGAGAAGGCAGCACTTAGTAACCACTTTTGATATCGATTCTCTACTCTAGCTAACATCAAAGTGTCAACTCTAGAGCGCTATAACTGTTTTGTTTGATAAGCAATGGACTTGTAATTTTTATATATTAACCGTACATATGGGCAGTTTTCTGAAAAGTTTGAACTAATTAGTGAAAATAACTTTTGAAATAATGAGAAATACGTATTTTGAAGAAATTCATATTTGTAAAAAATTATGTGAACAATCACATTCTTGGCCAAGAATTATATCGCAGATCATCACCAAACCCATTAAATGTGGTATCATGTTGTAGAAAATTTAATGCCCTTTAATATGATGATAAATACATGGCATGATGAGGCTCTGTTAAAAAAATATCTTCTAATTTGTTCAATACGAGTTACACATAGCGGCCATTTTGAAATTCCAAAATGGCCGCTATGCCAGTGATTTGTGCAAATGCCAACATCAATTTTTGAATTTCCCATGTTCTAACAATTATAAAAATGTATAGTTTTGCTAATCTCCAAAAATTTTGAACGAAAGCCTATTTTCTTACATAGTGAACCAGACTAGTAGATCCCTGGGCCCCATTTCATAAACATGTTATCAATAAGAAGTTACAATGACCGTTATAAATTCCTGAAATCCTTGCATCTGATTGGCTGAGAGCAAATTTGTCATAGAAATTATTGATAACAAGTTTTATGAAACAGGGCCCTGATGTAAAGTAAAGGATACAATGTTCAGCTTGTCTGAAGGAGACATTCCGAGCTTTGTTCTCATCTTCTGTTCTTGATCGATGAGGAAACAATCTGCTTACAGATGGGAGACTCTTAGCAGGGGGGCGGGGCGGCTGGGAGTCATGTGGTGTCGCTCCATTGTTCTGTAACAAAGATACAAAAACAATTAGTATTCAACTATTTTGCTCATTCCAAAGACGAAGGCCTTAGCTGAAAGGTCCCTCCACAGCATTGCACTTACATGTATATACATGTACAAGCTTATCTGAAGATAACCTTGTAGTCCACAATAACTTTTATGGGTGAATAGGCCTCAATAGGTTTTTTGTATTAGCAGGCTATGGTCCATTCTAGATCATTCATACATGAGAGGAAAATTATTATTTGAAATTTCACTTTCAACTCTGAAACCTCAAATTTGTAGCATCTATAGAAAGAGTTGAAGAGTCCCTGAATCAGGTAATCCTCTAGCAAATTTAAGAAAATTAAATCTTGCTTGGATCAAATTTGCTGTCTGTTTTTGACTACTGCAACACTACAGTGAGTGAATGTTTGACACAGTCCCACATAAGCAAGGCCTATTAAAGTATGAGTGCTCCAGAGGAAGAAAAAAAAAATACAAAAACGGAAATTACATTACAATGGAAAGAAGTAGAAATACTGATTTTCAAAATTAAACAACAAATTGATCAAAATAGAGTCTACTCATAAACACATACAAAATAACATACAAACCCATAACAACACACAAAGTCACAAACACATAGATCTACCATTCATTCTAAACCCCTAAAGAAAGTTAGTTAGAAAAACATCCCACAAGCACAAAGGTGAATTCCATATTAATAATAATAATAATAATAATAATAATGATGATGGCTTATTAAGCACTTAGGTCCATCACGCATGAGATTTTGTAAAAAAAAAAGTCTGAATGCCCACACACTACCACACAGCCTCACAGGGCCTTATATTATAACCTTGTTCATTGGATAAGTGGCCTTATCCAGAAACACGGACAAGCTACGATCGATGAACAGGCATTCGTCTTATATATCATCGTGGGATTCATATAAAGTAAGAAAATAAGTAAAGGAAGTTAGAGTGTAACTTTCAAAAGTTTTAGTTCAACAAGAGTGACATGTGAGACATGCAAGAAAATTTCAAATTCAACTTCAACTTCAAGCAAGTCAAACAAAGCAGTCTAAACTCAAACAGTTAATACTATAATTGCTACAATTGTATGTTGTCGACATGGTTGCATGTGTGTTTAGCTACTAGTAATAGATTAAGTAATCTAGTTAGCTAGGTTCGACTTGTGTAAAACTAAAAGCTCCTGCTACTGCCATGGAGTCGAAGAAGCGGGGAGGAGCCCCAATCGCTGCCCGAGCTGTCCCACTGGAACAGTGCCAGCAAGCCATAAAGTCAAACTCTGAGTCAATGACAGAGACAGAGACAACACTAACTGCACCGGTAATACCTTTTTCTGCGAGAACGATGGTTCTTGAATAAACTTCGGCAGAGGCCTGGCTGGTGTAGCAAAGCCACTCATACTCATTCGAGAATTCGAATTCATCATTTTGATTGATGGTATTTCACATTTTTTGTTGATGGCTGGTCAAATACTAGCTCGTCGAATTAATCCATTCCGATTACTAGTACGTACTAGTATTCGATTAATTCCGAGGCGCACGTACGGTACGCGTAAACAATTGATCGCGATATATAACCATAACAAGACGATCAATTTGATTTTGCGGGAAATATCGAAAGGCGCGCGCTATTCCAACATTATTTTACATTTAAATAAAAATTTAATATGACAAAAAAATATTCTCACTTACAAAAAATAAATATAATTCAACAATTATAATTATATTTTTATAATTTTTTGATACCTTCGACACTGCGTTTAAAATGGAAAAATTATTGACTTGTGGTACTGATAGCAAATTGGATCAAGGCGAAAGCTTAGCAGCTAAAATAGTTGTTACAACTAGCTAGACCCTACAAGACATAATTAAATGGAAAGTATGTTTTCCTCCACTTTTTTCCTGCTCGATCTATGCCCGGGAGCGGGGCAGTGGCGGATTTAGTGGGCGAACCTGGCCCGTGCCCCCTCCCCTTTTGAAAGGAAAGTATGCATTGTGCCCCCCTTTTTGTTTTAACGGAAACTTTTGTTTGTTTGTTTGTTTGTTGCATCATCAGAGAATTATGGAGGGCTGATGGCGAAAAAAAAAATTGCCCCCACTCCCCCCCCCCCCCCCCCCGAGCGACTTTTGGAGGGCTGGCGAGACCAAGCAGTTTCCCAAAGTTGACAATATCCTGCATTTCTGCCCCCCCCCCCCCTTATACAAAATTCCCTGCCGGGCGGGGTATGTCCCGGTATGTCATCTGATTGACATCCCTGACGACCAGTTGGTACCGCTAAACACTCCAACCAGAGGTCACAGCAAGAGATTTCTCATCCCACGTTCACGCACATCACTACTGAGGGATACGTTCTTCCCAAACACCATCCATTTGTGGAACGGTCTACCCGAGAACGTGGTCATCTCACCATCAGTCGACATCTTCAAGACACGAGTCAAAGATGTCGTCATACACTAACTCAAAATATGAGAACAATTTGTATATAGTATAGATGCGTTCGTATTTGGAATTATTTTTTTTTTAATAAGTTTTTTTTTTTGAGCAACACGTTTGATCTGCTGATAGACAACCAACTGCTGTGCGACAATACTCCTTGGAGGTTTATGCACACTACTGGAAGAAGAAGAAGAAGATGTCGCATTGAGGCCTGTAGGGCATCCGCGTCCATGACTTTCTGAAAAGCACCTGAAACGAGGATTTAAGTCGAGAAGTTTTGACGATGGTTTTGATACATGTTCAGGGAAAATCCGCGAAAATTTTTGATTTTTAGATCTTGCATAGTACATATTGTATTCGAGAATTGGTTCTTCTTTCCTGTCAGTTTGATACCCTAAACGAGATCCCCGGGTTACCCGTCTGGTAGTGAAAAAACAACTCTTACCCTTTTTACTCGTTTTCATGGTGCATGGTCCGCTCCCCCTTCAACAAAACCTCTACTAAGGGCCTACACCACCCCCCCCCCCCCCTCTCTCTCTCTCCCTCCCTCGACCTCGATCCCTCTCTCCAGCTTATAGTGGCATGTCTAATTAGGGGAAGGTGCATATAATTATGGGCGCCGGTCAGGGTGTGTGCCTGAACGTAGTCTGCAAGCACAGACCCTAATTTGACACTTTATCAGAAAATCATTGTCTTGAGAGAATTAAGCCTAATTCAGCTACCTCCTGGTGATATAGGCCTACTACATGGCCTCTGATAGCTTTACAGTGCACTCTTTTACGACCGACCAGGGTTTGTGCCTCCAAACTAGGCCTGAAGGAGAGTCTCTCTCCGATCACCCCCCCCCCCCCATACGTAGGTCTGTCTTCTTTCTCTGTCTTTCTTCCTCTCTCTCTCTCTCTCTCTCTCTCTCTCTCCCTGTCTGGTTAGTCTGCAAGCACAGACCCTTATTTGACAGGTTATCAGAAAATCATTGTCTTGAGAGAAGCTAACCCAGCTACCGTCTTTTGGATGGTGACGTTAAAGGTCAATCCGAGACGTAAATAATCATTCCTGATTGACACGTCTGTAAAAACCCAATCACAAACACACGTGTCAGGAGCAGCTATAGCAAAGGTGGATCAAGGATATTGTAAATGGGGGACACACAAATTTCCAAAAATTTTCTGACAAGCCCCCCCCCCCCCCCCCCCAAAAAAAAAAAAAAGGTTATCACATTTTTGGGGGGTCTAGTTCTCCTCCAGACTTTTCTGACAAGCAAAAAAAAAAAAAAAAAAAAGGTTATCAGATTTTTGGGTCCACTTTTCTTACAGAATTCTCTAACAAGCCCTTAAAGGGATTCGGTCAGTTTGTGGAGGCTTGATTTAATAAATTGTTGAATTTTTATATCTGTCTTGTATAATGATGTTCATCAGGATAAATAAATAGCCAGGCATAGAAAGGTTTCCAAATATATAATGCTATTATTAAGATATCTGTGACTGAATACTCTCATTTACGAAAGCATATGGCCATATGCTTTAGTCTAACATTGAGTCTATGGGGGAAAATGAGTCTGGCATTTCTGGTCACTTGCATATGTTTACTTTTGTGAAGCACATGATGATTTTGAAGTGCTTTTATTTTTCCTGGGCTTCATTTTTACACCATATTACATACACTGATAGCATGTAAGACCAGGCAGCTCAGATTTTATCAAGCCTCTACCAAAAGTTACCAAATCACTTTAATCCACCACTGAGCTATAGTGCAGGGCCTATGGTAGGCTTACAGTGCACACAAACTTTTCCGACTAACCAGGGTTTGTGCCTGCAAACTACTGGCGGGGAGTGTGTGTTGAATGTGTGTGTAAGTGTGTGCGTGTGTGTATATCTCTCTCTCTCTCACACACTCCCTCTCCTATAAACCTTTTCTCTTTCTCACCCTTGCCAGCTGCATCTGCACTCCTCCTCTTCCCTCTCCTATTCCCCTTATAATTTTTTCATGTTTTCTCAGATATTTTTCAAACAAAACAAAATAAACATGTAAATTTGAATAGAATTAAAATTTATTATAACAAAATAGTTTAATTTCTCAATCATATATACACCACTATTTACAATTGTATAGATATTTTTTCAGTTGATTTTTCAATCTTCATAAAAATATGCACAAGTAAAAATGCATTTTAAGCTCAGAAAAATATGACATAATTCTTTGGCAAAGCAACCTTCCTAATGCCTGTTGTTCATGAATTCTTGAAACATTTAATGTTAAAGAAGACATAATGTGAAAACTCATCTTCAAACTCACTAAGAATCTGCAGAATATCTAACAGCTCTGAGAATGAATAAGAATAAGAGAGACACTAAATGTTGCACGGTGCAAGCATGATACTCAGTCATAAATGTATAGGGCAGCAAAATTAGCAAGAAAATAAGCATTCGGTACAATACAGTGGAACCTCGTTATAACAAACTCCTTGGCATCAGTGAAATTACCTCTTTATATCGAAACCTTGTTATATCAGGGCTGCAAAACAATAGAATACAAAGAAAGCGGACCAGTAAAATTTCCTTGTTAAAATGAGAGTTTGTTATAATAGTAATCTTTATGAGGTTCCACTGTACATGCAGCGTTGTCACTACGGTGGTCGGCGCCGGTCGGAACCTTCCACCACTCGAAATTTCTGACCGGCATTCAATGCAATATCACACCCGCCCGCCCGGCACTAATTTCCCCACTGACAAAGAAAAAATACTACGATTTTGACCTACGAACATGCAATTGTAGTTTAAGCCAGTAATCTGACAGCACTGACAGCAGGTATATGTACAAAGTAAACCAAATACTAGTACTTACGATGCTTAACGCTGCAGCTACAGTACAGTGTGTACTAACATGATATTTTTACTATTTAACTATAAATTACAAGCCTTGAAAATCGACTAGTTTTTGTACCCCCGAACCCCCGTGGCAAGGTGTTGAGCGATAAAACTTCCACCACTAAAAAGTCCCTGGTGACAACCCTGCCACTGTATACACAAACAATATAGACAACACCATGATTCCTACATGCATGGCAAAGCCATAGAGTCTATCAAATGGACACAATGCAACAAATTACATTGGAACATTGTTATAAAGAATACTGTTATGACAAACTATCATTATAACAATGTCCCGTTTCTTTGTATTCTATTGTTTTTTTTAGCCCTGGGGGGTGTTTCATAAAGCTGTTCGTAAAGTTATGCATGACTTTACAAATGACTTAAATATGACAAGCCAGATGGGATGCTCGGTCATTTTTAACTGCATCAACTAAAGTTGAACTGTGCAGATGTAGATTAAATTCTTTAATATCATGAACATTTTTAATGCAAAGTATATTTTTGCCATAATTTAATTAAAGTTATTGAAAATACAGTCACAATTTGTTAAAATATCAGTAAAAACTTTGGGCATCCTATCTGGCAGTTCATATTCAAGTCGTTCATAAAGTCATGCGTAACTTTACGAACAGCTTTATGAAACACCCCCCTGACATAACAAGGTTTGATATATAGAGGTAATTTCCTTGGTCCCAAGGAGTTTGTTATAACGAGGTTCAACTGTATTGGTAGTTGAAAATGGATTGAAGCAAGACATAACCATACAGGGTTATATCTACAGGAAATCAGCAAAGAGTTGGAAGTTTGTTTGGGTCTTTCTAGGGTTCAAATACAATATCTTTTCAGTAGGTCCTATGCAGTCAACTAAATGAAACTCCTGTGAATTCACAAACTCATCCTTTTGTAGAAACATTCTGAGTCGCAATTTTAATTTTTTGTTTCTTCTTTCTCATTATTTAATAGATCATTTAAATCACATTGACCCTAAAAAGGTGCTCTCTCTCTCTCTCTCAGCCGGGGGGGGGGGGGGGGGGGGGGGGGGTGACAAAAATTTCTGCATCTTGGCACACAGATAGAGTGTATTATAAAGAATAAGCCTGTGAAGTTTCATATTTATATCTCAAACGGTTTTTGAATTATCGCTAATTGATTATTCAGATATTTGAGAACTGATAATTCTGCATCATATACATTACATACATGTATGGAGAAATGTCCATTTTTTACACTGCGCAGTACCCATATGTCAAAATTTTATAAATTTAGTATCAAAAGATGCGTAAGACTCTAGGTGAAAAAGTCATGAAAGCTTAGGATTAAGCACTTAAATAAATTCAAATCACTCATTATATTAATGTTGTAATAATGTGATTTAACTAAGTCAGTTAAATCATCATGAAGATTATCATAGCCCTCCTTAAATGTTACCACAATTTCTGTCTTGAATACAAATGCTGGATTTTCACATAACTTCATTCTCTTTTTTTTTAACATAAAAAAAATATTTGTAATGCACAAGTGTTATCTCTTCTTCATAATACGTGGCATTAATAAAAATGAAGAATAAGAATCTATTATAATCCCCCAAATACCAGCAGAGAGAAATTCTAGAAAATCAATGTGCCATGAAAATAACCACTACAACAGTGAACCTAAAACATTGTATCGTATCCTATGCAGGTATATTGAGCACAAAATTTCATTTCCTTTAAAATCAATCACCTAGACACTCACATGATCATATTGAAATACAATTACAATACAAAGGAAAAGGCAAAAAAAAATATTGATATACAATTAAATGTAGAAAATAATTTTAGTATCATTGATGCTATGGATTCATTTTGTAATTCAAATGTCCAATGATTGGGTAACTTTCAAGAAGATGGGGAAAAAAAGCATGTTCTTTTACAAATGGCTCTAAACAGGTATAGGACTTTAAGTACCAAGGTAAGGCTCATTTGTGGCATAGCCAGTAGTAAATAATATTTCCTTTCCCGTAAGAGATGTGTCTGGAATACCTGCAATAAGCCTCACTTGATAATACCAATCTATATTTCCAGGTCTACAAAGCTCTCTTTCGATGCTTCTGACAGCATACTTTTGTATGTAGAGAAAACCTGTCATACAGCCATTGTAACCCTTTCTGTACCACAAAGTTTTTGAACAATTGTCATAAATAAGCTTTTGAGATTTGATTTTGGCTTTATGCATTCTGTTTCATTGCTAACTTGTGTATGAAATATCTTTCAAGGCAATGGAAGATGTAGTAATGATGTTTCTGTTTCAGGAAGAAAATGTTGCCATTCTTTGTAGAAGTTAGTGGAAATTCAATATAAAAGATGTCTGATAATTATAACAATATTCCTGATATAACAAGTTAATATTCTGGTCCTAACTCTTTATATTCTATTGTTTTATAACCTTATATAACGAGATTCCTGCTGTAACAAGGTAATTTTGATGGTCCCAAGGACCTTGGTATACTGAGTTTCCACTGTACATTGTTCAATGCTCACTTTCTTCAACGGGATTCACCACCCAAGGCACGGAAGTAGTTGAATGAACACACATCTATTAATGGCTCTAGGACTAACAACAGAGATCCTCTATCCATTGTCTCTCCCATATTAAAAGGACACACATCTTAAGCTGTAATACAAATAGTGATCTTCTATCCAATCGTCTTTAATTTAACCCTCTTACATAGTTTGTTCTGTTTGTCCACGAGCACAGCTAGGTGGTTACTAGGTCTCTCCCATGTCCTACATCCATCTGGAACCGGGTGGTTCCTTAATTAAAGCCACATAGTCGTGGGTTCTCATGGGGAATTTGACACCATTTGGGGGTTTACTTTATTAACAGGTGTTGTCAATCACCCAGAATGGACTTCACTATTAATGACAGGCAGTTCTTATGTAATGCATTGCGGCCTCCTCTATACAGTGTATGTCATCATCATATATCTCCCCAGCTTGAGTAATTTCATGGTGAGACAGACCCATGGTCAGACCCATCTCCCTGGTTTCGCTGCCTGCCTGCCTGGGAGACCTCACTCACATTTGTTGGTAATTCAATGAAAATCTGGTGTCAGTGAATTATGATGCAATGCACATGAAAACTGATGACTGTGTGCCTTTAAACTTATGGGAATAAAAGAATTCAGCTGTCAAAGGGTTAAATGGACAGATGTCGAATGTGGTACTACTGATAGAGAACTTCTATCCATTCACCTTTTGACCCACTTACATAGTTTGATCTGTTTATCAGTGAGTGCAGCTAGGTAGCTTGTATCTCCCATGTTAAACGGACAGACGTCTAGTGCTGTACTACCGATAGAGATCTTCTGATTGAGACTGCCTGTGCTTGCATCCCATGTATACACCTGTCATAAAACAAAAAAAAACATTAAAAATATAGTCAGCCATGCAAAACATCCACTTACATCAAACTTTCTCCTTATCTTTCATAGTGCACAGTATTAAAGGAAGTATTAAAGTTTCTCTGGAGTTTCTATGTGAAATGCACAACAGTTTGCTCACAATGGACTTGGTGGAATTCCCAATTACCAAGATGCTAACAATACAGATTGTACATTAAACTAATTCAGGATAACTCAGAGCATCACCTACCTGAAATCAGGAGAAATACCGTTTTGAAAAACATTCACCACAAATAGGTGTTTTTGAGATGGTACTTGATTATACATGTTTATAAAACGGGTTCAAGAATGTAGCCGATCAGATGCGCTGAAATGAGTCATGTGCAAAAAGTGCAAAAAGTGCGCAACAAAAAGTGATAATGCATGGCTGAGATGCGCGTATGCGTACTGCTAGGGCGTACAAACTTAAGACGCAATGAAATGCATGAAATGCGCGTAGTTTGATATAGGAAGGCCATGTGATCCACAGTCCGTGACGTATCCACTAAACCATAATCTGTGATTCGACAGGCAGCTGCTCTACAGACTAAGCCTACTTGCCTCTTCAGGGTTACGTTGGCATAGGGAAGAGAACTGATAAGAGTTTGCACTTACTGATGATGTAGCCTCATCCCCAGCACAAGCAATGAGTTTATCATCATCTTGGGGTACAGGGAAGAGAGCTGACTGCGTGAGTAGTTTCATGGTGGTTCCTCCAAAGAAGGTCTGAACTGAGTTACATGAGACTAGGCTGTTACCATGGTCACCAACCTGCTGTCTCTTCATCTCACACATCTAAATATTTACAGATAGAAAAAAATAGATATTAATTTCTCATTTATTTCAAAACTAGTCTTATTAAGCTTCTAACAATTTAGACTGAGTTCAAAACTTGTACATTAATTCATTTTGCACATCTGTATTTTATTAAACCCATATCTTCTGATTTTTCGCTTCATAAACATATGAACACGATGTGAAGCATTTTAGATAATACAAATCAAAGCAAACTACAAGTATTCTATAGAAGAGAGATTTTGTGTTTCAAGTTGACACTCAGAAACGATTTCCTACATACAATTTATATCATAGGCCTTTTTTTCCCAATGCTCTCACTCTCTTTAGTTTGTACCATTCCTTCCCCCCCCCCCCTCTCTCTCTGTCTATTATCTTTCCCTCCCTCAAATCCTCCTCTCTCTCTCTCTCTCTTCACTCACCACATATCTAGCTGCTGGATGTGACTTGGTAGGTCTGAAGGATGCCAAGCAGTGTCTTGTATGGGGTTCAAATGCTACACCTGTGCAACTTCCTGTTTCAACAAACAAAAATATCTTCTGATACACTTTAAATAATGATATAAACAGATTGCCTAGCCTACTAGGGAAAAAATTTGAAACAAATTTCACAATCAAAAAGTCTGTGCGTGAAGAAAATATCAAATCAAATTATGATTGCTCTATATACAAGAAAATTGAAAGTGGTATGGTATTTCTTTACACATTATGAAGTAAGCGATTTCATCCATGTCTGACAAATACCATGCATGATGGATTGGACCAAGTCTTTCTTATGATATGCATACAGAGGAATCAATAAAAATAACAACAATAATAGCTACATTTATAATTCACACTCATATCCATAACAGGGGATGTCTACTAAGGACCTACATGTACTATTACCTTGGCTTTACACAAGCTACCTTAACCCTTGCTGTACGGGGGGGGGGGGGGGGGGGCAAAGAGGCCCCCCCAACAAATTTTGAACTGCATTTCAAACCGCTGCATTTCACGCCACTCAACTTTCTGACTTTTTTCTTTCAAGTCTTGCACATCTTTTGACACCAAGTTTACAAAAATCAGTCATAGCATTATCGAGTCGCATGACCTTTTATGAACTCATGTCGGCCCGAAAACTGAGGATTTCTGAGTTTTGTGTACAAAATGAATGGGAAACTACATTTCCTCATTTTCCTCCTTTATCACCTATAATTTCTTCTTTCATCTATTCTAACTCAATATTGGTTCATGTAACACTCTGAAAAAGCAGATTTAAAAAAAACAAAAGAGTTCAAGTTGAAAAACAAAGAAATACATGAGAAAGTCGTAAAACAGCAGAATACATAATTGAAATCACTTTCACTTTTTTTTCTTAGTTAATAATGTTTTTAAGGTTTAGAAAGAACTTCCCACATTAAAATTGTATCTCCAAGGTCTTTTTTACATGATTATCAATAGAAATGTATATTTATGCACATAATTTGCATAAATTATAATACTAAATGAAAAAATAAAGATCTCAATAAAAATAACAATGGATTTGTATTCTTTACGCGATTTTCGAGGTACGTGCAAAATTTTGCGGCAATCGGTCCTATCGCCGCCGAGATGCTTGATATAGCTTGAAATAGCCCAGTACAGTAAGGGTTAAGACATTGAAAGCATCCAAGAATTACCTCCTACCAGATAATCATTTCCTACACCCAATTTCAAAGTGGCAAATATAGTTTATTATTACCTACACAGGGCATTTTAGCCACAAAATAAAAAGCCGTATTTTGCGCGCTACTCCGAATCCGTCACCGGAGCGGGCAACATTTGCCATATTGTCCTCTTCCGGGTTTTCCTCATAGACTACTAGGGGTGGGAGTTTCGGGTATTTTTTCAATTCGGGAACCCGACTATTTTTCGGGCGGGTTCCCGGTTACCCGAAAATGATATAACACGAATTACAAGCCAATATTTACCCCTAAGAAGCTACAAACACTGTGGGAAAACTCCTTTGTGTTTGGCAACTGAAATAAACCATTCGAGGAAAAAACAAAAACAACAACAACAACAACAACAACAACAACAAAACAGGCGGAGGAAATCGCGTGGGCGCAAGACAGGACAGGCATAAGCCGCCTAAATCTAATCTGTAGAAATTGTCTACCGTCTAATCATGCCAGCGCGCCAGCGCCTTAGGTAGTCACGCGCGGTCAACAGTCCCTCACACATGTTTATCCAAAATACATGAATGTACATGTACTTATAAAAAAGGAAGGGGAATACAAAGAAATCTTATGAAGAAAAACTCGTTTGAGACGATGATCATGATGATTCTTAATAATTTTGTACGGGCAGCTCTTGGGAAATTTGACATCGTGATCGTAGAGATCGAGTCACTTACTCACTTTGTACACAAACTTCACTGTTCACACGGAGTATTGATTTGCCTGGCGAAAATGGCGAGCTTTCTGTAGTATCTACACTCCTCATACTCTAATTATACACATTGCGAGTCCTCACGCACGTGGTCATCGTCTCACCGACAGTTTCATTCTCAACGTGTGATCAACCCGCGGCACCCGCCAATTATTGAAATTCACACACACGTACCACTACTAGTACACATAAAATCATCAATACATGCCGGGTCCTCTCTCTTCGCCAGTAGCACCATTGATATCATCATCGATCATCATAATCATCAAAGACATCATCATCATATCATCATTATCAAGATAATAACATCATCAAAACAATTATCTTGATCAGACATCAAATATCATCATTCATCAAACTCATCATTCATCATGTTCATCAAAAAAAATCATCAAGCCAACATTTTCTTCTCTGTCCGACTGCAACTTCATCCTTTAACACACACATGCGGTTCCCTTCTGAAATTCGATCTGTTTATACAAAGCGCCTTTCCGCCCAATGCCGCCGCGGTATATGAAAGGAAAAAAGAAAAAAGAAAAAAAAAAAGGCGCATACCTTCATTGGCTGGCTGGCAAATAACTTGTCATGACTTGTTATTAACGGACCGCTCATGAAATGACGTCACAAGCCCAATTTTATGAATGAAAATGTTAATCGCGCGCACTGTAGACATCCTTTGCTTCTCACAGCCTTGCTTTTCACTTTCGCATGAACAATGAAGGATATTATTTTGGATATATCGTTCATGTACTCTTAATCTGATTTCAGTAATTGGTAACTTCTTTGCTAAAGTTTCAGGATATTGTGACAGTGTCAGATCGTGATCGTCGATGTTAAAAATACCTGTTTAATAGTGTACGAGTTGTGAGATGCCACGTGCGAGTGTGGAGCGACTGTTGAATATGCATGAGTTTGTAAACTTTACGCCCGTTAATCGCTCATAGACTTATCGTTCACTGCAAAGAAGGGGGAAGGGCACTAAATGCAAATTATGTCATGGGTTCAATGAACCAATGAGCAGTCTCCGAATAGCGGCAGTGAGCTTTGCTCTCTGTGTATACGAATGTGTAAGGTTATGTTTCACAGTGAGTTGAACGAATCAAAAGCGCATCACTGCAATGGTGCGCTAGAGCGCTACATGGATTTTTTTTTACATGTAAATAGTAAATGGCTGTTCGACGTTCATCTACCGCCTTGTCGTGTACATACATAGGTGATAATTAAATACTCATTTTCGGGTATCGGTTATCTAATATTTTGACCCGGGTCCCGAGGCTCTCGGGCGGGACTCGGGTACCCGGTTTTTAGTCCCAGCCCTATAGACTACTGTACTAAAAAAGAGGGCAACATTTTTCCATTTTCCACCCTTTCGTGTCAGTGCGCTTATATCAAAGTGCATACGCGTAGTATTGAGTATGCGTAATAATGTGTACAAAAGGCTTAAACAATGGATACACACTGTAACAATTTACTTCACAATTGCTTGGCCAAGATTACATACCTGTATGAATAACCTGAAATCAGAGGGTCTGACAGGCAAACATTCGTGTTTGTCATTGCTACTAAATAGGCATATGCATGATATAGGTATTAATAATAATATTGACCGGCTCTACTTTCGGGGAATATCGAAAATGTTGCCCTTAAAAGAACCATATTGCCCTCGTCTTCGACTCGACTCGGGGCAATATGATTCTGTTGCAGGCAACATATTCGATATCCCCCTCAAGGCCAGTCAATATTATATAAATGTCTTGCAAAAGGACTGTCAAACCATGGCTGGGACTCGAACCATGAATCATTTGATCCACAGCCCGGTGACATAGATCATGACAACTGTAATGATGGAAGTGATTGTTACCTTCCAGCTGTAGCTTATGCATTCTGTACTCCTCACAAGATAACTGCTCCCAGAATGAAGCGCCCTCTAGTGTCCCTGTCAGTAATCCACCGCATCTGAATGTTTGGAGAGGGAAGGAGGGATAGAATGTGTAAAGTCCAGCTCACACAAGGCATTATTTCACTACGTCATGATGCCAACTGCATTATTCAGTTCAATTAAATACATGCAGCAGTAAGCAGGAAACAATAGACCTCTACAGATAAGAGATGGATGTGCTTGGCAGCACTCGCATATATGTAGAACACAAGTGTTCTGTCCAATTCTTTGGTTTGTGTGGCTTGCTACGCTAGTGGTGCGCAGAAGCTCTGTTTTTGGAATTCTCTGAAAGCAGAGTTTTCACCGTTAATATTATTATTTATGCCATAATAATGTGACTGTATTATACCCAACCAAACACCATTTGATTCCTATCAGAAAGAGCAGCCTTGTTATTTTGGAGATACAACATAATACCTATTACAGGAATATTTGGGAGGATCAAAAATGGTACTGCTTGATATATATTTTAGAGTTTTCAATATGACATTTACACCTATTCTACTTACGGTAGAGCATCGCCCGTCTTGCTTGGTACATATTTCAGTGATACGATGGGACATCGTGAGCCATCTTTGGTCAAGGTTTGAACCTCTGTATCTGTCCTCCTTGTATCATACACAATCACAGCACCATTCTGTAGTCCCGCATATACATAGTTGGTGTTGGCTGTGTTCCAGGCACAGCACCATGCTGGCATTGAACAGGTGTATCTGAAAGGTCACAAAATGATTTATGAAATGCAATTAAGAAATGAATTATCACTGGAGTATGTATCACAGCATCTCTGTAGAACAGACTTATATTCCATGATTCTTTGAAAAAGCAACTACATGTAATTCATATGTACGTAATGGAAGAACACTAGTTTGTTAAGCATCGCTTTGGTCTATTTTTATCATTATCCTTACTTGAACCATTTAAATATCAACCTTTGCATAGTACACGTATACATTCGGAATTCAAAAGAATGTGAGAATGCCAGTATATTCAACTGAATTGTGAAGCAAACATTAGTTGTGTAGTTCACAAGGGAAAATTTTGCCATGGAAAGAGTTTCTTCTAATTGTATGACTGTGCTATCAATAAAAAGATCCTTAAATGAGAATTAACCTTTGCATAGTACATGTATACATTCGGAATTCAAAAGAATGTGAGAATGCCAGTATATTCAACTGAATTGTGAAGCAAACATTAGTTGTGTAGTTCACAAGGGAAAATTTTGCCATGGAAAGAGTTTCTTCTAATTGTATGACTGTGCTATCAATAAAAAGATCCTTAAATATCAACCTTTGCATGTATACATTCGGAATTCAAAAGAATGTGAGAATGCCAGTATATTCAACTGAATTGTGAAGCAAACATTAGTTGTGTAGTTCACAAGGGAAAATTTTGCCATGGAAAGAGTTTCTTCTAATTGTATGACTGTGCTATCAATAAAAAGATCCTTAAAGGAGAATGATACCCTGGGAAAAAATCAATCCTAAAGAAAAGAGGGAATAGAGAGAAGCAATTTAAAAAAAGTTCCATCCAAATCGGTTAAGAAATGAGAAAGTTATGAAAGTTTGAAAAGTCTCAATTTACTTTCTATGGGGATCCTCAAATTGGCAATATTGCTTCAAAGTGATAGGTTTAGTACTACAACTCTCCATATGTTTTGTACACAAAATTTCATATTTTCCCCATTATCTCCCAAGGTGCAGCTTGACTCCTTTTTAGCTCAAGATGTATCATGGGAAAATGTATTTGACACAACATATGTTGAGTTCACAAAAAGACAAGCAGCATCTCTAGAGATAATGGAGAAACTATGAAATTTTAGGTACATAACATATTACGAGTTGTACTACTACATGTACATGTAAAGCTGCCATTTTGAAGCAACACTGCCAATTTGCAGGTCGCCATAGAAAGTAAATTGAGACTTTTCAAACTTTCATAACTTTTTCATTTTGTAACCAATTTTGATGGAACTTTTTTTTAAATTCCTTCTCCCTATCCTCTCTTTTCATTAAAATGGATATTTCACCAGCCTTTCATTTTCCTTTAATAAACAGTCAGAGAGAAAAATATAGACAGAGAGAGACACACACACATATCAGAGATTTTTTGAGAAAGTTTAGTAAAGATAGGGAAAATGATAGAATTTAAGTGAAAGAAACCACAATAAAGAAAAAGAGAGCAGAGATAAGAAAAGAGAGAGATCAAGCCATGGTAAGAAAGAGAGTTTCCTTGAACATCTCATAATGATGCACTAAAGAGCAGAGAGAGAGATACGTACAAACACATAGAAAAGGAGAGAGAGATAAAGACAGAGGCACATATAGAGAGATAAAGAGAAAGATAAAGAGAAAGAGAATGAGAAAGAGAGAGGGAGAGAGAGGGAGAGGGTAACTTATGATTGTACAACTGTGTTGCTAGCAAGGCTGGTAATCTTATCTTCTAATACACTCATGCACAGAGTGATAAACACACAGAGAAGCAATAAGAGAAACAGAGAAACTGAGAGAGAGGCAGACAGACAGACAGAGAGAGAGCATGAGATAAAGACGCAGATAAACACAAGAGATACACAGAAAACAGACAGACTTACGATTGCACGACTGTGTTGCTAGCCAGGCTGGTAATCTTGAGCATCTTATCTACCGATGCACTCAGTATAAGACCATCATTCTTCCCATTGAAGGCAAGTCCTCGGATTGGTTTAGAGTGTATAGGAATGTACTGACATGTCTTGAAATCCATTGCACTTATCTGTCAAAAGAAATGTTCAAGAAGAATTATGAAAGCCCGGTTGATTTGCTAAAAAAGAAGGATTGTTTATCTCGACTTACGATGAAGTGATCCATTACAGATCATAGAAAGTGAATATCAACTAAACAGAACATTTGGTACACAAAACGAAAATTCTAATACTTGATATCAATATTTCAACAGTAAACAACTTTATTAATAACACTCATGGATATCTTTTTTTAAAATAATGACACTGGGTCAACAAACCTTGAAGCACACTTTTTTTTTTTATAAGCAGAGTTCTAAGATATCAGTGTAACACAAAAATTTTCTCCTTTATGTTGCAACCCTTATCTTAAAAAAAAATGATACTTTTCCATTTTAATATTGTAAAAATATTAAATGCAAGAGTTACCTTTTTAAGACCATATCCCTGGAAGACGATATTAGATGAAGGCATTGAAGCTAGAAGCACCTGATTGGCTGGATCATAACCCAACACTCGACAGTTACCATTCTGTACATTGAAGATAAGTATTTGAAGGTTATGTTGTATAAGGTATAGAGTACAGAAGGTAGTTCCACTACCTCATTGGCCGGAATTCACAAAGGTGGTTTCAATTCAGACCATGGTTTATGCAGATTTTGTGGTATAAATACGCTCAATTTAGCGCGTACACTTAAAAAGATCCAATAATGAACGCGTGCCGGTTGCGCGTGGTTGGCAAAAGAGCTAAATTTACGCTAGTTGCCATTGTTCAGACCATGTTTTATTTAAATCAATTTAAATAAACCATGGTCTGAATTTACATAAACCATGGTCTGAACCATGGCAACTAGCGTAAATTTAACGCTTTTGCCAACCACGCGCAACCGGCACGCGTTCATTATTGCATCTTTTTAAGTGTACGCGCTAAATCAAGCGTATTTATAACACGAAATCTGCATAAACCATGGTCTGAATTGAAACCACCTTTGTGAATTCCAGCCAATGAGCTTGAGTGGAAAATGTAAAAAAAATCATAGCACATGCAGTAGACAGTTATTATGTATTTATAAGTAAAGGGTATAATTCCATCTTACATGAGAAAGAAGAGACTGAGCATATGAATGCATGAATGAATGTAATGGAACTGATCATGTAATGACCATGTGACTGATCATGTGACATACATACCGGTGAGACTTGTATTGTCCTGTCTAGAGTGTATTGACCTGATGACCGATGATGTGACTGCTGATTGCTACCTGATGCCATGCTGGACAGTGGACTGTATAAAAACAAAATAATTAATGTATCCCGTTGTTATATGTTCTTCAACAAAGTATTTGATGTAAACAGAAACTATAATCAGATAGACAATCAGCATTTGTGAACCCAAAACACAATAGCCTTAAATTTCACTATATCTTTTGAAACCAAAATCAAATAGTTTCTCCTTTTTAAATACAGTGGAATCTCACTATAACAAGGACCTTGTTATATTTTGGGGAGCCTCATGAGAAGGAAATGGGGAAGGGGCAGAGAATAAAAATAAAATTCTGTTACTAGTACAACACTCAGTTTACTCTCTTTCCCCCACATACCTGCGCAACTCTATTTCCAAATACAATCCCACACGAAGTCTTCGCTTGTCATCAGACACACTGTTGCTTCATACACCTAGAATAAAACATGCTTGGGGTGATCAGGCTTTCTCAGCTATGGGTCCGAAACTCTGGAAAAAACTCCCTCTACAATTACTTCAACTGTCGTACAGAAACATTCAAATCACAACTGAATACGTATTTGTTCTCTACGTTGTGATTATTGCAACATTTTAATTTACTATGTTTAGGAGAATTCTATATGTACAATGTATTTTTCTCTAAGCGCCATGAGCACCGAAAGGTGGACCTGTGTGCTATACAAGTAGCCACTATTATCATAATTATCACTTTACTTGTTTGTTCCCACAAGGAGACAATCACCGTAAATCATTATGAGGGCAAATTCACTACAGTCCCATGTACTTACTTTCGTGCTGCAGATTTCTGATGGGATTCAAGGACTGCTTTCATCCTCTTCACCTCCTCTAAAGCCATTACATATCTAAGCTGTGTCTGAGCTGCATCCATCTCCGCTTTCTTTCTCAGCTCCTTCTCTCTGTCAAGCTCTCTGTCCAAAAATATTTACATGTATATAATATTGAATGGCCTTGAGTGGGATACAAGGGTATATCGCACAAGCTATGAGCATATTTTCGCGAGTCGGCACGACGAGTGAAATATTTTCAAAGGGAGTGTGATATACCCTTGTGCGTGTCCCACAAAAGAAAAGCCATCCAATATTATTATTATTAATTGTATGATACCTAGTTCCTCAATTTTCACCATTACATGTCCTTACGTTTTTGTATTGACTTCAACAAAAAACATTATTTTGTCTTTACCCAAGCATCTTGCAAGAGCTGCGAGCACACATCCATTGTCTTAACCTTTCCGCATTTAAATGCGTATTCCCTTTTTTTACGTGTCACGTGCACCCCAAACCATGAGATATGAAAATATATTGCACGGTCATCCGGGTACTTTCACACAAAACCATGAGATATTGTTTTGAAATTGCACGGTCATCCGGGTACTTTTGCGCAAAACCACGATACGCCAATTTTTCTGGTCGCCTGAAACTCTTCATATAAATAATAATTACCAATATTTAGTCCACACTATGATAGTAAATAAGTCCTGTGACACATGCTCAATGACCACCTTCCGTGGTCAATATCCAACATTAACCAAATACTTAACTTCAATCCTAGACCAATACTACACTTAATCCTAATCCAAAACCTAACCGGAAATCCAATTACAACCCTAACCCTAATTGGGTCTACTTTCAAGAATATTGGCCAATATCTTCAAGGCTGACAGACTTACTTCAGTGCACGATCCCTTTCTGATGTATCAAGAACCTTGAGAGCCTTGGCATAGATCACTCTAACATCAGTCTTCTTAGCCTTAGTGTTGCATTGTGGGCATTTACCTCCTTGACCTTTCAACCATTGCTCTATGCAGCTGCAAGAGAGACAGAGAGAGAGAGAGAGAGAGAGAGAGAGAGAGACAAATGGGGAGAGAGAGAGCGAGTTAAAGAAATAATTATTAAAGTGTACCAATCACCAAAACATATTTTGCTCTCTGTGTTAGGGGTTCAATGCCGCTATACTAGATATATTCAAATAATTACATGTATGAGCTTCAAATGTTGATTCTATTAAGAGATATTGAAAGTTATACACTCCTAATAAACAATACAGCAACTTGTGATAAGACTAGTCGACACGTACATGTACCCGTATGCACTCGCATAGAATAATGGCCTGCGCAAAACCGAACTTGGAGTTGGGTGAGGGCGAGGGGGTTTTATGCTTTCCTTTATTTTCTTCATACTCCTTAACCGTTAACCCAATGTTAGAAGGCCAGGTAAAGTGTTTAGAGGTTGATTTTATATATTCTAGCTGTACACAAACTATTTTTTTTTCAGTTGAATGGTACACTTTAAGTCTAGATAATTCATTCAGAATGATCACTGATATTCACATTTTTATTTCATTCTATGAAAACAACTTAGAAGGAATCAAAGACTTGAGGGCAGGGGGGAAAAAACACATAATTACATAAAGATAAATAAATGAATTTAACATCCAAAAATTCTGCCTCAGATGAACAAATATGAGTTAGATTATTACAGATGTTATCTAGAAAATTCATCTGAGTGAAAATATTAAGCAACTTCTCTTACCCCTGCCAAGAGTTTTTAAGCAAGTCCTTCGTAAACATTTTGTTATGACTTCTTATCAAATTTTCAGCAATAAATTTGGTATTACTGCTTCTCTAGATTAACTTTTAATTGACCAATCAAATACAGACTTAGTTGTGTTATTTGAAAAACCTTAAAAAGGTTGCCACAGAATCACACTACAGCATGTATAGCTAACAGAGTATATGGTAATCCTATACTTGCATACATGTATTGCATACATATATTGCATACATGTACGTACATATACGTACATACGTATGTAGCAAGCTTACCTTTGACCAAACAGATGACCACATCGTAATGAAACAAGACGATGTGAACCAGATGTCGTCCAGGGTTCATAACAGATGATACATGATTGCTACAGAGATAATAAATCAAAAGAAAATGTGAAACTGGATCATTTCAAGATAAAATTTTATATTTTCACATGGGTCTTGAAATTAGGTAAATCATCTATTAATTTGGTTTAGACTGTCAAAAAAAAAAAAGAAATCCTGGGAGGTTTGAGCCTTTGAGGAACAATTAAGCCCTTTTGGGGAAAAAAGCTTGTCTGTATAAATGATATTGTAAACGAGTTTATGAAATGTGAATTTAGATATCCTGGAACATGATCAGAGGACCATGAATGTGTCATAAAAATTGTTCAAAACTTCAAATATGTCTTTAAAAATTAGCACTTTTTTCTAGCATACTGAGCTTCACATATCTGTATCTGACATAGGTACATGGAAGTGAGTACACATAAGACTTTCATTGCATCATGCATCCCAATTTGTCATTCATTTCATTCAATACACAAAAATAGCTGCTGATTTTTTTCTTTTTTTGCATCGGTTTACAATGGCATATATGTGCACAAGCCTTAAGGGAAGGTTAAATTCTTGGAAAGGTGAAAAATAATTTGAAAGCTTTCTCATTCCTTTTATGTCAGTTTGGATGAACATCATAGTACGAAAAGGATTGCTACTCAAATGCCCTCATATCAAATTAGTTTGACGAGAAGTAGTTGGAATGTTCAGGCTGTACATTCAAGCCCCATGTGTAGGCAGTCCCACATATCCATTTCTATGTGCAGATGCTTTTTCAGCGAGATTTGGTCAATTTCTTATCATTTTGATGATTCCAAATCTCACAATTTATACCCATCATTATGCAGACATGATCAACCTTTCCCTATCGCTTTGAGACAGTTTCTTTAACAATGCAATTGCATGACCAAAACTTAACTATACCTTTAAGGGTTAGAATAATGCTAAAAATCTACATTGGCTCAGGGCAAACAAACTGAATTTATGAGCAAACCATTTTCCATATTATTAAGGAAAATTACAGACTAAATGATCCCTTATCTGAACAAAATATTTACAAATTAATGTAGGGTAAGGGGGGGGGGAGATTACGGCCACTTAAGACAAATTCCTATTTTTTTACTCTTTATTTCATATTTATTTTCACTTCTTAGTCTTACTCAAATCATGAGAGCAAATATTGTTACTATTTTAACCATTAAAAAAATCCCTGAAGAAAATCAAGAATTGCCATGGTAATATTCATTTTCATTTACCCTGTCTCTGAGACAGTTTTCGGCCTAGCAGATCAGTTTTCGGCCGCGTGTACAAAGTCAAAGTCCCAGCGGCCCGAGCTGGTGTCCAACGCCGGACCCCCCCCCCCCCCAACCGCGTAAAACCCGGCCGAAAACTCCTCCTGCGCATTTTGAAATCTCAAGACTAATGGAGATATTGAGTGTGCGTCTCACAACATGTGATTGGACATTTCTGAGCTTGCGACATTTGAAAAATCCTGATCTATAACAAAAAATTTCTTGAAATGCAGCTCAGTTTTAGAACCCATTTTCCTTATGGACACGCATAAGACACACGAGTTTTCAGATTAGGGTAACGGGACAGCAAATTACATCGCTAAAATGTGATATTTATGGATATTTTTTTCATTGCAACTGTGATTCCCCTGTGACTTTGGTATGTATTGTATGTGTGTTATATATGTGATATGCTCTCATGCTATGCATTTTAAGTGATGTTTGCCATGCATACGTTGTACCGGCCGAATTCTCCTCCCGGCCGAAAACACCATCCTTTACTCTAGTTGGTAAGAAGAAATTCTTTTTGATTGCAAAGACTGGGCAAGAGAATTTGGTGCTTTGGCAAGCAACTTTATGATTCACTTGCCTGTTTGCACAGACCTGGGGAAACAGATATTTTTGTAGCATCCAGCATGAATGAATAAAACTTACTGATTCATCATCACTACCGCTCCCATCATCTCCTGTCTCACAGGCAGCACCTGTTGACTTCTTAGGTTCCTGGAAGTCAGCCATAGAATCATTACTGCTCTCATCCTCAGTCATTGTCTCCATAGGCTCTTCATCCTGATTAAATGATCCTTCACGCATATCATTAGCTTCTGGTATCCTATTTGCTATTGGTCTTAGAGTGTCACCATCACCTGATCCCTGTGCCACATCAGTGGTTGAACTTTGACCCTGTTCAACATCAGATGTGGTGCTATTGCCATCTCTTTGGAAAGGTCTGAGAGTCTCTGTAACTATTCCTGTATGTGATTGGCCAGAAGTGCTTGCTTCATTTGTATGTTGATCTGAGCTAGCTGCTGATTGGTTGCTAGCTGTTGCAGTTTCTGCTGGTATTGCTGATTGGCTAGCTCTTAATGCTTGCAAACCACTAGGGCCTGGAATGTCAACACCAGCAACTGCACCTTGTCTGTGCTGAATTAAACCCCTTTCATCAGGATTAATCTGGTTTCCAGTACTTTGCTGAGGAAGCATTAGCAGTGACTCACTGTCAGATTGTGACCCTTGACCTGGGTGGGTAGGGGGAAATGAGTCAGCATTGATCCCAGGTCTCTCTTCATGAGATCTAGACTGTGATGGGCCTTCTTGCTCTTCCTGTGTAAGGAAACAGAAATATTCAGAATACTCACATGAGAGTCTTTGAGACTCATACAACAAAATAGCAGTGGAGGAAATGATGTTTATTCCATTTTATTTGAACATAAGATCAATCAAAACATTACAAGGACCATCTTAATCTCACAATGTATCTCTCTGTCTCTGTGTGAGTGTACGTATATGTGTGTTTCTCTCTCTATAGTCTCTCTCTCTCCTCCCATTCTCTCTCTTGATTCTTCCTATTCTCTCTCTCTCACTCTCTCTCCCTTTCTCTCCCTTCCCTATTCTTTCTCTCTGTAAACCCGTTGGTCTTCCTCATCTGATATCTCTGTAGCATCTAAGTCTTACAAGTCTTGATTACTTAAAATTAAAAAGGTAGAACCATTATCAACATCAAACTCTTGTTTCCAAGACCTCCCTTTCCCTCCTTCCTCCCTCTCTCCCTCTTTCCTCCCCCCCCCCCCCCCCTCTCTCTCTCTCTCTCTCTCTCTCTCTCTCTCTCTGTAAACCTGTTGGTCTTCCTCATCTGATATCTCTGTAGCATCTAAGTCTTACAAGTCTTGATTACTTAAAATTAAAAAGGTAGAACCATTATCATCAACATCAAACTCCTGTTTCCAAGACCTCCCTTTCCCTCCTTCCTCCCTCTCTCCCTCTTTCATCCCCCCCCCCCCCCTCTCTCTCTCTCTCTCTCTCTCTGTATACCTGTTGGTCTTCCTCATCTGATACCTCTGTAGCATCTGAGTCATAGAGATCTTGTTCACTTTCAATTAGAATGGTAGAACCATTATCATCATCATCTTCACTGTGCTCCATCGTTGCAGCCCATCAAGGAGCAATTGAACATTATAGCTTGCTCTTAGGACTGTTACAGGTCAACCTGAGAAGCAGATTCAAAGTATATCATTTGACTACTTTTGAGAATGGGTGTGTTTACATAATCCTGACAATATAATTTAACTACTTTCGAGAAAGCAATACAATTTTCACAATTTAATATTTTGAAATGATCATTTGACACCAAATTTCACCCCCAAGAAAGTTACAATACTCAAGATTGTACTATGTAAATTTGACATGAATTGAATGAGACACTTTGGAGTTATTAAGGTTGAAATGCCAAAAAAAAAGTGTTTTCTCTACATCCAGAACATTTTGGGCAGCAAAGCTGGGTTTAGGGGCACTTTGGTGTTTTTTTCTGGGGCGTGTTACACACCCTTCCCGATGAAAATTTTTGTAAGTTTTTATATTTTTGTAATGTACACCCATAACTCTTCCTTCTGACAAAATCTGGTCCACGGGCCTTAAAGGAAACCAAAACCCAAGGAGAGAATCAATGTTATTGGAAAGTGAGAATTCAGAGAAGCACTTTACAAAAAGTTTCATTAAAATTGGTTAAAAAATGAGAGAGTTATGGAAGTTTGAAAAGTCTCGTTTTACTTTCTATGGGGATCCTCAAATTGGCAAAATTGCTTCAAAATGGCTGATTTTGTGAACAACTCTCCATTTGTTTTGTACACAGATTTTCAGATTTTCCCCATTATCTTTCAAGGTGCAGTTAATCTCCTTCTGAGCTCAACATATATAATGGGAAAATGTATTTTACACCACATATGTCGAGTTCAGGAGGAGACAAGGAGCACCCTGAGAGATAATGGGGAAAATTACAGAGCCTGAAATCTGTGTACAAAACAAATGGAGAGTTGTTCACAAAATCAGCCATTTTGAAGCAATTTTGCCAATTTGAGGATCCCCATAGAAAGTAAAACGAGACTTTTCAAACTTCCATAACTCTCTCATTTTTTAACCAATTTTAATGAAACTTTTTGTAAAGTGCTTCTCTAAATTTTCACTTTCCAATAACATTGATTCTCTCCTTGGGTTTTGGTTTCACCTTTATAGCAAGTTGCTTTAAAAGAAAGAGGAAAAATCAGAGAAGCAGATTGGTGAAAGTTTGAACGAAATCGGACAAGCAATAAGAAAGTTATCAATTTTTGAAAGTTGTAATCACTATGCATATGGGAATTTCAAATTGGCCAAATAGGTAATGTCACTGTGATGTAGCTGTGGACAACTCCCCCATTCGCTCTAACACACAAAATGACTAAAATTTCACTTTTTTTCAAAATGTATTACTCAGTAGGATCTTTTCGTTCATGAGGACCTATAACAATATGCTATCCCCAATATATTTTGAGTACTGCCCCGAGGGTAAAAGCGCCTCAAAGAAAACCGCAAATTAATGATATTTTTGTGTACCACAAATGGGAGAGTTGTCCACAAAAATGTCACAACTGACTCACCCAAGTGCCAATTTGAGATTCGCATAGATGTAGTGATCCCATTTTTCAAACATCCATAACTAAATCTTAGTCCTTTTCCGATTTCTTTCAAACTTTCGCCATCCTGTTTTTCTTATTTTTCTGCTTTCACACAAATCATCTTATTATAAAGGTTGGATTGCCCTTTAAGGGGAAAAATTTGCCCCAATTTTTAGGGGCGGTCTGACAACCCATCCCGACGGAAAATTTTGTCAGTTTTTGTGTTTTGGTAATGTATAGTCATACAGCTTCCTTTTGACAAAGTTTGGCACATATATGTTAGATGAGTTGAAATCGACCCGACTTTGGGACCCCTTTGGGGGGCTCTGGGGGCCAAACCCGGCGGCTTCGTTCGAGCTGACAAGCTTTTTGTGAATGACATGGATGGTCTTAGCAACTTTAAGAGGTCTTCGGGACAGGCTCCTGGCCTATAAGTGAAGAGCCTACCCTACATGTACCAAATAAGAGGCCAACGAACGAGAGACAGAATTTTCTGCCATAACCATAACGGACTGTGGGCAGACGACGCAATAAATCATTGTTTTTTGGTAAGTTGTAATTTGGTAAACTAAATTTAACTTAATGAGTTCAATGCAATCAATCAATAGTTGAAGTTTTATTGGTTTAATTTTTAGATAAATTTTAAAAATATATATGTACACTGTAATTTCAGTGAAAAGCATGTACAGCTCTAGGGTCTAGTCGCACTTTGCATTTTTGTAGTCGCCCAGCCGATATTGGAGACTGTTTCCTATTTGGGAGACCATCTCTATATATCAGAGACTTATATGTCAACATTTTTGATAGCCTATTTGGGAGACAGTCTGCCATTTAGGAGACTAGTTTTCTTTGTTTACATTTGCGGCCAAGGATTACCTTGGCTCAAAAAGAAAATGTGATAAGCTGATTCCTCATGAAAAAGTACCCCTTTTGACCGTCTACTTTAAAAATCCAGTCTACTTTTGTTTTCATAACATTTTCTGTTATGATCCACACACAAAACAAATGGGCTTCTGATTTCTGAGAGGAAAAAATGTGGCCGAGAAAAAGTGCCTTGTTGTTGGTGTTGTTTCTATTGTCCTTTTGTTAGCAGAGTCTCCTATATCAGAGACTGTCTCCCAAGTGTGAGAGAGTCTCCCAAATCGGCCGTGCACCTCTAGAGAAAAGCCACCTTGTAGTAGATACATGTACCTATTTAAACTAAGTCTCCAATATGAGAAACAGTCTCCCAAATGGGAGAGAGTCTCCGATGTCGGCCTCTACTGTCGTCTGTCAAACTTACATAATGAATGCTTAAAGTCCTACAGAAAAAGAGGTTGGTGGAATTTGAAAAAAGACAATAGATTTAATGCGATATTCCCTTCCGAGCGAACCCCTTCCCAACGAAGCGCGGCGTTTTGGTCCATTGAAAAAGGTATTGTATTACCGAACGTGTGAAATCTATGCCTATGCCATAGCCTATGGGAAAAGACCACTCATAGGCCCTTGCCTATGTGGGACTGTGTCCAACATTCACTGTTGCAGCATTCAAAAACAGACAACAAAATTGCTCTAAGCAAGACTTAATTTTCTTAAATTTGCTAGATTACCTGATTTAGGGACTCTTCAACTCTTGCTGTGCCACAAATTTGGGGATTCAGAATTGAAAGTGAAATTTTAAATAATTATTTTCCTCTCATGTATGAATGATCTAGACTGGAAAAAGGCCTGCTGATACACACAAAAGCTATTGAAGCCTATTCACCCGTAACAGTCAGTCTGGAGTACAAGGTTATCTTCAGATAAGCTTATATGTATAAGTGGGAAAAGACCCAATATGTTAGGGTGTCCACAGAAATTTTTTATTTCAAGCTTCAGGTTTTTTCTGGAAATTTTGTTCACATATTTGATAAGAATAATTTATCAGATGACACATGGTTTAAATTTCATCATTTTCTGACTTTCCTATCAAGAGATAGAGTTCCTCAAAATCAAGGTAATTTTCTGCCCCTTTTCGCCCATTTGCTCTGTAATATAAACATGGACAGGGATACCCTGAAAAAATGACATTTATCAGGCCGTTACTTTTTCAATTTTCATTTTCATGCAGGGATCCACCAATGAAAAGTTAGCATAATGTATCCTCTTTCAGATTATATAAGATTTATATTGATTTGAAATTGGGATCAACTGTCAAAATTCAAAAAGTTGCCAAAAATGGCTAAAAATCAGTACTTTTTCCATTGACATTGTAATTGAATGGGAAATGCACAGTTGTTTCATAAGATTTTGACAAGCATTTCCTATTTACCTTCTATTTCTTTTCCCTCTCAGTAACATTTAAGGATCCAAGTATTGAAATGTAGACAACAACTTTCTCTATCAAATGGTACCAAACATTTGATATAAAAATGTGGAGATCAACATGCAGAACTGCATTGAGTAAAGGACAAAAAACAGACCACTTTTGGTACACAATTCAGTATGCTTTTGGGAGGTCGGGCTAACTCGGCACTAGGGCGAACTCGGCACTGCGCGGTGACTATGTTTCAAGAGTTGAAGTCCACGCTATGCACCGTACCCTCTTTTAGCCTTGAATTTCATGTTTTGCATAATTTTACTTCTTGAAATTGTCAACATTACTTCTTTGCTAATCATTTTACACATTGATATCAAATAATTTGAATTTAAGTGCTTTGAAATGTGTAATTAAATGCGAAATTCAACACAAGTGTTTGCGATCACTTTAACTCTCTGGGCTCATTCCGCGGCGATTTTCCGCCAAGGCCGAGTTCGCCCTAGTGCCGAGTTAGCCCGCATCCGCTTTTGGTACACAAACTCAAATCTCTCACTTATACATGTACAAGCTTATCTGAAGATAACCTTGTACTCAGACTAGCTCTTTTATGCGTGAATAGGCTCCAATAGCTATTGTGTGTATCAGCAGGCCCTTTTCCAGGCTAGATCATTCATACAGGAGAGGAAAATAAATATTTAAAATTTCACTTTCAATTCTGAATCCCCTATTATTTGTGGCACAGTAAGTAAGAGTGGAAGAGTCCATGAATCAGGTAATCTAGCAAATGTAAGAAAATTAAATCTTGCTTAGAGCAATTTTGTTGTCTGTTTTTGACTGCTGCGACAGTGAATGTTGGACACAGTCCCACATAGGCAAGGGCCCATGAGTGCAAATCTCTGCCGGACACCCTACCAATAACCTGGCATAAATGCCATAAGTGTGAGTGCAACCTACCCCGATTTCGGGCCAACGGGATGAAGACTGGGGGTGACGAGAGAGTAGGTAATAAGATATTACTTTTGTTTTTTGCCTCATTTTATGATCTTCAGCCCTGTATTCTGTGTGTCAAATAATTAGTGTGGAGAACATACGCGTAACGTCCCTCGCCGAAAGAAAGCCATTTTATGCGCTTAACTGTACGCATTCGGTAATACAAATGCTGTTCGGAAATACAATCCATGACTATACATCACATGTCTACAACATCGGGGATTCATCATACTACTTCCAAGTTAATCAATCACAATTTCTTTGGCATTCTCGTGAAATACTAGTAAGCCACCCCGCATTCACTTTGTACATGCAGTTTATTGCGTGTAAATGTCTATGACTGAGGGTTCACATTCTCCATTGACTTTACACGGCAGTGTGTGTGTACACACTCGATGACCGGTGGCTTATTTCACGAGATGGCCATTTCTTCAGCTCATATTAAATCAGTATGACGGTCTTGACGGATAAAATCTAGAATGTAAGACATGATATCTCACCTTTTTCCTGCGCTCTTGTCTGGTTGTAATGTTTCATAACTCGCGGTTTGGGGGAAATGCTAAATATGCAGCTGAGAGCGAAATTAAGTGCCGATAAGACTGCTAATTTGTTTAAGTGCTAATTTACCGGTACATTTGCATTTGACGGCCCTGCGTATACGGTGAGAAAAATAAAAATAGACTCTAAATTTCAACAACAACAACAACAACAACAACACCAACAACAACAACAACAACACCAACAACAAGAAGAAAAATGATAACGAGGGAGTTTATTTGGGGGAAGATCGAGAGTTGGATAACATTTGTTGACAAATTAGCCCCAAAAGTTCCTCCTAAAGAAAAAATAATAAAGATAATAGCTCTATAGCTTACCGCGCGCCGGCCAGTCAGAGGGGGGGGGGGGGGCACAGTGCCCTCCTCACTTTTTCAAGTACCTCAAAATACGTGCCTTTTTTATTCATGAAAAATGTCCCTTTTCTTTCTGATAAGTGCCCTTTTTACTACTAAAGTGCCACTTAAAGTTTCTAAATCTAACAATTTTAGGAGAAGAGGAAGGAGAAGGACAAAATTTTGATTACCTGGAAATAATAATAATATGAAAAATGGCAACAGTATTATCACAAAGACGGAGAAAATGTAAAAACTGTAGCCTTTTTTTTCTCGTCATTGTTATATTTTCTCTTCCTCTCACGTTTCCCAAGTTACCTTTTTCTTTCCTTTTTTACATTTTCTTCTTCTTCTTGTTCTTCTTCTTCTTGTTCTTGTTCTTCTTCTTCTTCTTCTTCTTCTTCTTCTTGTTCTTCTTCTTGTTCTTCTTGTTCTTGTTCTTCTTGTTCTTCTTCTTCTCCTTCTTCTTCTTCTTCTACTTCTTCTTCTTCTTCTTTTTCTTCATCTTCTCCTTCTTTGTTTGGTTGAAGATATTCCACAACGTGGATACCGATGGATTTATTTAACCTATACCGTATACATGTACATATAAAACAAGGATATCATCATTCAAACTCAGAGAGGATGTAAACAACTGGTGACTGTTTTGCCCCCCCCCCCCAAAAAAAGGGGGGGGATAAAATAATGATTGAATTTGGTAGATTGGTTGTGTGGTAGTGATGGGAACCACTTATCTGGATATTTCTCCTGTTTGTCATGCATTCAAAACAAATCAAATAAAATTCAACTCTATCGCAAAGACTTTCAAAAAATCAACATATAGGGCAATTTCTATAGACTTGTTTATCACCTGTTGAAATGTGCGAACGATTACCTTATCCAAACATGATTTCTGTTAAGAGAGATTTGAAACAATGGCCATCAATGCAAAGAATAATGTACACTCAATTGTTTATTCATGCCAGGTATATACAGCCAGGATGGTAGACAGAACAGAATTTAACATTAGAAAAGAACAATTCCCTTTCCCCCTTCTTTTTAAATTCTAAAGGGAAAATCCAATGAACATGCATGGAAGAACAACCTCCTTTTCCTAAAATGTGAGCGAAAAACGCGACAACGTAAAAATGTTGGCCGACTTGAAAAAAACAAAAAAATCTAATTAGCAGCTGAAGAAAATATGCTTAGTAATACCAGGAGTTTAAAACTGAAATAATATTTTCACATTCATGCATATTTTGATGATGGGCGACCAAGTGAACTACCCAGGGTGCCCCCTCCATAACACAACCAACACCCCTCCAGAGGAAGTTCCATACTTCACTAAATGTATGGTTGTTGAGTGGTCGAGCGCCATCAAGTGACAATTTTTCTACAATTATACCGTTGCATAATACTTTGCCTTTGCATGCAGCAGCCTATAAACATTGTATTTAGAATAATGTCAAAGAAATAAACATCCCTGACAATGTGATGTGTGAGAAAGAGAGAGAGAGGGGGAGAGAAAGAGAGGGAGAGAGAGAGAGAGAGAGAGAGAGAGAGAGAGAGAGAGTGGGGGGGGGGGGGTCGAGAGACTGACCTTTCTCGATCTCTCACTCACTTTCTCTTTCTCTCCCCTCTCCGTGCACTCGGAGCCCGTCCCTTCCCTCTCGACCCAATTCCTCACAGGGCCTTTCTCTTTCTAAAAAAAAAAAAATCTTCCTACTCATTCTCTACTCTGATCTATTCCCTCTCCTTCTCTCTCTCCCATTATTACCACTCCGAGTTTCTGTTACCTCCCTCCCCCACTCTGTCTTGATAAAGCTCTCTATCTCTCTCTCTCTCTCTCTCTCTGTCTGTATGTACTTGTATCCCTGCTCTTTCCTGCTCTATCTTGCCTCCACTCCCCCCCCCCCCCCGTCTCTCTAACTATCTGCATTCCACCTCTCTCTCTCTCTCTCTCTCTCTCCCTCTCTCTTTTCTTCTCTTCTCTTTAGCTTTTGTCTTGTCATAGAACGCGTTTATAACGCCTTGCCGGTAGATGGCGACCGAGGTCAGAAAATTCAATCCGCGGAGTGCAATTTAACATAATTTTATTTTCATATAGTATTTATGTTATATTTATGCAATTCATTAATGTTTTGTTCATCTGTGTCCGAGGCATACCATGAATAAATGAACAACGGAAACAAAGATGCAAAGAAAATTAGGCAAATAATTTATCGTTTGTAAAGAGTATGTAATCTCTCCATTCTTAAATATTTACAGACAATGATGTATTTAATATTTGAATCATTGCATGTTTATTGATAAAATGAAATCTGTAGATGACATGGAACCAGTCAATAAAAAACAAAAATATGTTGGATTTAATTCATCCACTATTTGACATTATGTATAATAGTATCGTTCATTATATTTCATTCAAACTGTCTAAAGCTTCATTTTAAAAAAAATTGTCAATTCTATCTTGACTACATGATAATGATAAAACCATTAAATGATAATATTTATATTACATTTTCGAATCCCCTTCCCCCATATTACGGTCATGGGGTAGGGGGTATGTGACATTTCTGATTAAGTCTTAAATATAATTTATCTTTTTACAAATGATGCAACAAATTTCCGTTTGCATATGATTATGGGGCCCTTGTCACGCATACTATTTTTTTTTCTTTACAGAATGAAACGAAACTTTCGGATTTGCCAAAACTACACATTAATTCAATTCAATTCAAATTGACATTTATTTCCTTCCACTGATTTTGATGTGGATAATGATATTTGCCCAACGATTTTTTAGTTATCTTCATATGCTATAACCCTGGATGTTTTGATGAAGACTAATTTTGAATACATGTTGATGAACAAAAATCAATACTTAATTCTTCTTGCCTATTTACAATTGCAACCCTGACTAAAGATACTATGAGCTGTATACCCGACAGTGTATAATCTTGTACTTAATTATATTTGATGACTTTGTATTTAGCATAAAACATAAGAGGGATATGTGTAATTTGAATGATCTTATCAAAAGGAAAACATCCATCATATCCATGTAGGTCTACATGAATATTTCTTTACTTTTATTTACAGTTGAAGCTGGAGGACATGGAGATATAAAATGGATGGCTCAAGATAGTAGCACTTGGAAAGACATTTGTCATAAAATTGATTGAGTCACTAAACCTGTCATTTAAAAGATCACTAATAATGATTTGCATTGTATATCTTGGTATATTATATTCTTTGGTGCATTGCTGATTCATTATTAAGAATTTAATCTCATTTCAAGATTATTAAGAACGCGATGACCTCATTATCAACGTCTACGCACTGTTCTTTTACATCTCCAGATGTTATCAGAATTATATAAAAAGCTTCAAAAGTTATAAACTCAATCACACATAGCTATGAGTTTTCATTTGTCAACAACGCTGTTTGTATCTATTATTTTTTTTTAATGAAATGAATACAGGCCTATTTACAGGACACTAAATAACGGTATTCTGTAGTCGTAATTTTCTCTCTCTCTCTCTCTCTCTCTCTATATATAGATGATTATAGTCCACATATTGCCAAAATTACTAGACTACTAGACAAGAATAACACAATAGTTAAGTTAAGTTAAATTTTTATCCCTGAACAAGGGGGAGGCCCCCGAAAATTCGGATCGAATAAATTTCAGTTGTCAATTAATTGGCAATATTTTTATATATATATATATATATATATATATATATATATATATATATATATATATATATATAGTTCTGATGATGAGGATGATTATGAAACATACTAGCTGCATTATTATATACATATTAAGAAAGATAGCACCCATTTATCTAATGAACTTTAATTAGGAAACAAGTATTGTTGTTGAGTACTGAAGGTAAATAGCAAATTTTGTAGAAGTTGTGGCAATTATTACAAACCATATAACATGTATATCTAACCATGTACACGGCCAGGATCATTATTAGGCACCATGACTGATCTGTTTTACCGAATAATATTAAATCCTACGAAGTCCAACCAAATTGCACTAAAAGAGTAAGGTCCCCACGAAAATAATATGACATATTTGCTACTACGGGGTAACCTCGCTAGTCATAAGGACCGCTATCCATAATGCGTGACTAAATGAATAGCGGTTTTCTATGAATAGCGGTCCTTCTAAATAGCGAGCAAACCACAGACAAATTACTTTCTATTCATAAGGACCTCCATTCATAAGGATCATTATTCATAACTATTCATAAGGACCGCTATTCATAATGCGTGTTAAATGAATAGTGGTTTTCTATGAATAACGGTCCTTATGAATAGCTAGCAGACCCGGCTACTACTAATACAACTACTACTCCCACAAATATTACTATTACTGTTACTACTACTAATACTACTATTACTTCTACTCCTTCTCCTACTGCTACTACACGTCCTAACCATATTACTACTACTACTACTACTACTACTACTACTACTATTACTACTACTACTACTACTACTACTACTACTACTACTACTACTACTACTACTACTACTACTACTACTACTACTACTATTGCTACTACTACTACTACTACTACTACTACTACTACTACTACTACTACTACTACTACTACTACTACTACTACTACTACTACTACTACTACTACTGCTGCTGCTACTACTTCTACTACTACTACTACTACTACTACTACTACTTTTACTACTACTACTACTACTACTACTGCCACTACTACTACT
>CM046842.1:17209104-17479104 GCA_025618425.1 Heliocidaris tuberculata | reverse complement strand
TGTGACATCCTAATATATCTGTATATATAACACTCCTCCCCCCTTAAATTTGGAGCAGACTGACAATTTTAGTGACTGGTATCATTTAAAAAAATTATCCTTTATCACTGATCAAAATTACTGCACAACAGAGTTTTTTACTCGAGGAATGTACCTCATAACATCAAATCAAATACTGGCATTTCAGTTTAGTTTAAAACTGGCTTGACCAAAACAACTCAGCATGCGGCTTCCAATCACCTAAGGAATATTCACATTTTTAACTTTAAACTTGCTTTGCCTTCCAGAATTATACACATGGCAGTATACAAAGATAACTTCAAAACCCTTTATCACCATGACAAAAATGTCAACTTATGTTACATCACCTGTCAGTTGTTACAATGCATATGCATTTCAATACTGGCAAAGTTACACTTTATCTTTGCTAACAATTACTTCAACAAAATAATCTTACAAAACTGGCAATTTGAAGTAATAACTGAATTTACAGGTTACAACTCTGTTTGATCCTACTATATAGTGACTCATAAAATTTGACTCTTCACTGTAACTGATGACCTGCAAATATACCACTTATTCATACGTGTATATCTAAATCTTTCTATATTATAATACCATTAAAGCATACAGTAACCATGGTAATGGTTATTTCTAGCAAAACTGGATTATGCATGTTTCCTGTTTCTTTGTTTTTTTTGTTTTTTTTAAATTTTGTTTTTACCTATACACAACAAAATCACGGAACTTTGAGGGTGTCTTAGTTTGTCTGCTTGACACTCTCCTTCCCAACATCAAATTATCAGTGTTTGATGAGTCTAGGACATCTTCAGAATTATTGAAAGGCTCTGTATGTACTGGTGTAGGTACTGATTCAGTATCTAGACTAGGGTGTTCAGGAACATTTCTTGATTTCCCCTCTGTTGGAATGGGTTGTTGTACTTCAGGTTGCTCAACCTCTATGGGTGGACTAGGTGGTTGACGAGTCACTTCTTGAGTGGTATGTTCATCTACTTCCCTTGCTGAAGTATAACGTCTCATATGGTCTACATGACGACGGACTTGTCTTCCATCTAGCAATTCTATGATATACATAGTCTCGTTTATTGCTTCAACAACCTTCCCACGAAGCCATGTTGTACCTGCGTAAAAGTTCTTTACAAGTACACTGTCCTTGATGCTGAATTCTCTGGCTTTGGACTTCCTGTCGGCTTCTTGCTTCATGGCGGACTGCTTTCTCCTGACTGATCGATTCAGGTTGGGGCGCACTCGATCAAGTTTGCTTCGGATTTTCCTTTTGTAAAGGAGTTCACTTGGTGATTTCCCTGTTGTAGCTTGAGGTGCTAATCGGTAGTGTAGCAGAAATCTCTGGATTCTCATCTCCAAGTTGTTTCCTCTTGTTTTCTTGACACCATGCTTGACTGTTTGTACAGCTCTCTCGGCTAATCCATTACTTGATGGATGTTTTGGTGCAGTCTGCACATTCTCAACTCCGTTGTTGCTGAGGAATGTCTGGAACTCTTCTGAGATGAATTGAGTACCATTATCACTTACTATGGTATCTGGTATACCATGTGTGGCAAACAGGCGTCTCATGGCTGTGATAGTTGATGCGGCGGTAGGTTTTCCAACTCGTACTGCTTCTATCCATTTGCTGTGGGCATCAATGACGACTAGAACATCTTGGCCTTCGATAAATGCGTAGTCGATGTGTATTCTGCTCCACGGATTTTCTGGAAACTCCCAGGGATGGATAGGGGCATGTGGTGGATCACTCTGGTGTTCTTGACACACTGCGCATTCTCTCACATACTTCTCCAGTGTTTTGTCTATGGCAGGCCACCAAAAATAGGATCTGGCAAGGCCCTTCATCTTTACTATGCCTGGATGTGTGGCATGCAACTCTGCAACAAGTCTTTGGCGTAAATCCTTATCCTGTGGAATTACGACCCGATGACCCCATAAGACAATATCATCCTCCACACTCAGTTCTTCCCTTTTCTGAGAATATGGCATGAAATCTGAATCCAAGTTTCTCTGCTCTGGCCATCCATTTTGAATGTAGGCCTTCACTCTTGACAGTACTGGGTCACGGCGAGTTTTAGACTTTACTTCTTCTGCTTCTACTGGCCTGGAATCAATGTCCATAATGAGATTCACCGTAGCAGACATGCTGTCCAACTCGTCAAGATCCTCATTTGGCCATTTGGATTGATCAACTTGTACTGGCAGGCGAGATAAGGCATCTGCATTCTGATGCTTGCTTCCTTGCTTGTGTTCTATTAAGTAGTCGTAAGCTGACAAAATCATCTGCCATCTCGACACTCGGGCTGACGCCATTGGGCTGGTCGGTTTATCTCCAAACAAACCTAGAAGTGGTTTATGGTCAGTGATGATTGTGAACGGTCTTCCATATAAGTACTTATGAAACTTCTTCAGTCCAAATATAATGGAAAGACCCTCCTTCTCATACTGGGCATAGTTGCGTTCGGATTTTGTCAAAGTTCTTGACGCGAATGCAATGGGTTGTTCCTGGCCATCTGCGTTCAAGTGGCTGATAACGGCACCTAATCCATACGGACTAGCGTCGGTTTGCAGCAAGAGTGTTTTTTTCACATCATAGTGTGTGAGCACTTGTCCATCTGTAAGGAGTTGTTTGGACTTCTTGAATGCCTTCTCTTGCTTGGGACCCCATTTGAACTTTGAGTCAGCAGCATCCGGACCTGGTTTCTTCTTTCCCTTGGCATTGGTAGAAGCGTACTCTTCCTTCAGTAGTTCTGTAAGTGGGGCTATCTCTGTACTGAGATTTGGCAGGAATCTCCTGTAGTATCCTAGGAGTCCAAGGTAGGCCTTCAATTGGGACTGGTTTACTGGTCTGGGTGCTTTCAGGATGTCTTCAATCTTCTGAGGGAGTGGGCGGATCCCTTGCTGGTCTAACTTGTGACCCAAGAATTCGACTGAATTCATCATGAACTGGCATTTCTCTTTCTTCAAGCGAAGACCACTCTTCTCAAGGCAATCTAGCACTGCTTCCAAGTTTGCTAGATGTTCTTCATCATTTCTTCCACTTACGATGATGTCATCTAAATATGGTCTACACATTGGAATGTCTGCTAAGAGCGTTTCCATAGCTCTTTGAAATAAGGCGGGCGCACTGGCTATGCCAAAAGGCAATCTGGCATATTGAAACAATCCTCTATGGGTGTTGATGGTCGTGAACTGTCTGGCTTCAGTCTCTAGCTCAACCTGGTGGTATGCATGCGACAAATCAAGTTTACTGAATTTCTGACCACCTTCAAGATCTTGCAGCATATCTTCCAGTGATGGTAGTGGATACTGTTCAACACGGAGGACTTTGTTGGCTGTGAGTTTATAGTTCCCACATATTCTTACTTTTCCATCCGGCTTCTTCACGACTACAATTGGGCAGGCGTAATCGGCGAATTTGACTGGTTCTATCACACCTTGTTCAATGAGATCATCTAGGGCTTGGTCAACTTTGTTTCTCATGGCGTAAGGCACTGGCGCTGCCTTGTAGAAACAAGCTTCCTCTCCACCTTCCTGTGGATGAACCTTGGCTTTGTATCCTTGTAGCTTTCCAAGCTTAGAGCAATCGAATATCTCTTTGTGTCTGTCGAGAGTATCCTGCAGGCTGCTCTGTACCTTGTGGACAGTTCTACTATTCTGGATTGGGGCTTGACTATGCATCTCTAAACAAGATCGCAATACTTCAGGGGCTTCCTGTATCCAATCTCTACCTAAGAGGTTTACCCCCTTCTCCACTACAATGAGTGAAAGTCTCTTGGCTGGCTGCCTACTGTCAAACTCAACATCCACCTTGGCTTCTCCAACAACCGGTACTCTACTTTCAGTATACGTTCTCAGGGACAGTTTTGAACGATTCAGTTCTTCTGGACTTCCAACGTTCTGGTACACTGCGTTAGAAATCATTGTCCATGGGCTACCAGTATCAATTTCCATTTCTGTCTGGTGTCCATTAAGCTTTACTTTGGTTTGGTAAGGCTCCAGATACCTCATCTTGTTGACTGTGGCATCTGTGATATGATCCAATTGTGGTTGATCTGATTCATCTTGTGAATCACTGCCTACTTCCTCACTGTTCATGTGATGAGAAGCTTTTGCTTTCTTGTACTTCTGTACATTTTCACACTGGCTCTTTGTATGTCCTATTTGGGAGCATTTAAAACACTTTTCCTCTTTGAAGCGGCATGATGACGGAGCATGCTGACCTCCACACCTCCAACATCTCTTGGGCCTTGTGGGGTTTCCACCTGGGCTGCTTCTTTGCTTCGATCTACTCTGTATGTTCTCCTTCACAGGCTTGGGCTTGCGTGGACTACTGTACTGGATCTTCCCGACCACGGACTCTGGCATTTTACTTAACACCTTCAGTTTTTCCACGTCTTCGTTTGCAACTTCCATGGCTGTGGCTGTTTGAAGCGCATTTTTCAAGGTCAACGATGGGTCGCTCAAGAGTTTTCGCTGAATGGCAACATCTTTGCATCCTACCACTAAACGGTCTCTGATCATGTTGTCCAACTCTTGAAAATTACATCCTTCACTAAGTTGACGCAAGTTGGCTACAAACTGTGGAATTGATTCGCCTGGTTTTTGAACACAAGTATAGAAACGATATCTCTGAACTATTTCAGTTGGCTTTGGTGAAAAGTGCTTTTTCAGAGCTTCTTTACACACTTCATATGTTTGCTCTGTGGGCTTATTTGGCTGCAAGAGAGCTCTGAGTGTATGATAGTTTTTGCTACCTAAATTCGTCAGAAATATTGCTCTCTTTTTATCTACATCAGACACACTATTGGCTGCAAACCAAGCTTCTAAAAGCTCAATCCATTCATCAAAATTGTAACCTTCCTCCAACTGAGGCACATTACCAATGTGTTGCTGGTTTGCCATACTTGTTTTGAATTCGAACTTGTATTACAATACAAATAAATTCTCACTCTGTACCTTGCAGGGTACTAAAAGCTATTAATACTCCAAAGGCACAACCAATGCTCAATAACTTGATCTGGCTGATAAATTACATGTATAATTTACCTTAACTGGCATCAAAATGATTGATAAGACTGAATAGTCTGGCAATACTACCACGAGACCACTTACTTTAACATATTATGGGCTTATAGTACTCTGTGGCAACATGTGATACAACAATGCTTCACAATACACACTCATCCGTACTGATTTGGACTAACTTTACTAAGACCTGGGCTTGCTTTACTAAGACCTGGACTTGCTTTATTAAGATCTGGACTTGCTTTATTAAGACCTGGACTTAATTTGAAGACTTTAAATCCGACTTCCTTCTGAGGACTGGTCCTGGGCTCCTGGCATTCAACTGCTAAACAATGGTAGACTCTACTGTCTAGTTTGAACTAGGACTAGGACTTGTGCTGGGCTGTGGTCCTACTTCACACAGACTTAGGCTAGGACTTTGATTTGGTCCTACTATGCTTGGACTTGGACTAACTTTGGTCCAATTATTTGGCCTTGGACTATAACTTGGTCCAATTATATCTGGCCTAGGACTAGACCTAAATCCTATAATAAAATCTAGACCTCTACTTTAGGTCCCAACACTTTTCTTTTACTCTTAGACTGGGCCAATCTAGACCTGGACCTGTTAATGTTAATGTTTAACCATAGCATGGACTATACAACATGTAGACTACAAATGCATTTCTATACATAGTCTAACGACTTAACAAGGATTAACAGTTCAAGTCTTTATCATTTTATGAAACTGAGTCCAACTTCATACATCAGGCGGTTCAAGTCTAAACAGTCTTCGACCATCTCATTTTTCTCAAGGCTCAAACAAAGTCAATGTCACTGTTGACAATTGCCTTGGAACACTGGACTTGCAAACGGGCTTGCTTGCTACTCCTGGGCTAGGCTGGGCTGGCCTTGGCGATCTAGCGCTGGCACTAGCGAGGCTTGGCTGCTCGAGGGCTGGGGATGGGGCTAGGGCTGTGGCGGCTTCTGCTGCAGCTGGATCGGCGAGATCCGGAGACGCTTGCTGTGCGGTCTGTCTTGGCTTGGCTGGGCTGGATCCTGGTCCTATAGCTGGAACATCTGGCAGGATGCTATGCTGACCGGGTGGGCTGGGCTTTCCTTCCAAAAAGGCAAAAGGGCTTGATGTGTCCAAATAAATGGGCTCTCACAACTGACAACTTCCGCAAAGCGTCCATAAACACTGTAGATCTAGATCAAACTGGTCTACATACATGGGCATGGCATGAACGGTTTCAAATATCTAACAAAGTTAGATCTATGTAGTGTGTATACTGCAAAGCGTCCATTTACAATACACATCTACAAACACTTTCTACATGTTATGTACACTGCATAGCGTCCATAAACAGTACATTTTACATGTAGTGGCAGCTTACCCCTATACATACGGCTTGGCTACACAAGTCACACACAGTGGGCACTGCAATGCACGGCGTTGATTGGGGTCTGGCTTTCCCAAAAGTTTGCGAACTGTTTTTCGGCTAGTAAAACAGCGAATCCGTCCATAAAAATACACATTTGCACTGATCCCGTCCTCGTCGCCAAATTGTTATGTTTTGTAGTGCGTGGGTATGTGCAAAAGACAATAAATAAAGACACTTCAGACAGGATTAACTCTGAACGTCTGTTTCCATGTTCATGCCATTTCAACCGCGCAACTGCGCATGCGTACAATCATCAAGTCATCACATAATATCCGTATACATGTATGGTCACTGTGACATCCTAATATACATAGGCGGATCCAGAGGGGGGGTCGCGGGGGTCCGGACCCCCCCTTTTTGGCGCCGGTTTTTTTTTTTTTTTTTTTTTTTTTTTTTTTACTTGGCGCCGTCTTTCTTGGCGTTTCCCCCCCCCCCCCCCCCAGAAATTCTGCCGACCTGATCATGCAAGATACTGCGTAGGCCCTATTCATTACCCATTGTTTCATTCTCCGTCGCAAAGTAGGCCTAAGTACTGTATTGCCATGCCAGATCAGATATGCGGCGCGGCACGCATAGGTTTATGCATGCGAGTTTTGATTGTACGTACGCTGTCTTGCAACTATTCTTGCAACCCTCGAGGAGGCAGGCTGCACGCGGCATCATTCAACTTCAAGTCACTCATTCGAGGCAACTCGTCATTCTAGACAATACCAAAGCACAAGTATCCATATAGGTAAATAATTTTTGCTTGGCCCAAATATATAAATGCAGCTCTGCTGCAGGTTAATTGATAAAAACTTTCGGCGCTAGTGCAGTTGATTAAGTAGTGGGCAGTGGCGGCACCAAGGGGGGGGGGGGCATGGGGGGGGGAGCATTTACCCCCCCCCCAGTCAGAAGCTTTGCCCCCCAGTTGCCCCCCCCCCAATAATTTTCGGAGTGAAAAAAAATAAAAGGGTGGAAATTGAAAAAGAAAAGAAAAGGAAGGAAAAAAGTGAAAAAGGAATGGAGAAAAGAAGGAAAAAGAAAGAAAACGGAAACTTGGAAAGCAGTGGCGGCATCAAGGTGGGGGGGGGGCATGTGGCAAATTTGTTCGCTCAGCTCGTGTAAATATCCTCATATTTGGGTAGTTTTATAGCTGAATAATTTCTGTACATTTCCACTATAATAGTGTCAAAATTTTTGCTCGCTCGCTTCGCTCGCTCGCAATACAGGCCTATAACTCCCACCACATAATCAGGCCGTGAGATGATCAAATTTCCTCATATTGGGGTAGTTTTATAGCCGAATATGTAATTTCTGTACATTTTTACTACGAAAAATGTCAAAATTTTTGCTCGCTCGCTTCGCTCGCTCGCAGTATGTAACTAACACCTCTTTATAATCGGGCAGTTCAGCTAGATGCTCAAAATGTCCTTATATCTGGGTAGGTTTATAGCCGAATATTCTGTACATTTTCACTACAAAAAGTGTCAAAATTTTTTTTGTCCGCCCTTGCCCCCCCCCCAACATTTTCTTTTGCCCCCCATTTGCCCCCCCCCCCCACTTTAAAAATCCTGGTGCCGCCACTGGTAGTGGGGACATGCATCCCCGCCGTGGCCGGGGCATGGGCCGGGCGGGGCCCGTTCGCTCCGTTCGGCCGCGGGATTACTAGAGTTTGGTTGGATGTGTTAAGTTGTTTTAACGTCATTTTACATCTTTCTTTTTAAGACGTATTTCAATGTCATTTTACAACTCTCTGTAATCTTTAAAATTATCATTGTCAATTGTTCAGTATTGATGTACTTAAAATCATCAACAACAAAATGTAAAGTTGCCGGAGGCAGAAGTAACGGCACATTGAACATGTTGAATGCCGTTTAAATGGTAATTAAATTTATCCGATGATAAATGCTATAAAATTTTTGGTTAAAATTGCAACAGATTTTGATGAAACCAAAACATACTCTCCAAAAAACAATTCTTTATTGGTATTTACATTTCCAACGAAATATCATTTTCCTCAACAAATATTTGAGATTTCGGTTGAAAATGTAGCGGTCTCGTATTACTTTCATGGGTAGGGAATAATGGACCATTTACCTATGACGTCATTAAGGAGATTATTTCATTAGGTAAACAAATTTTTGTCATTATTTCGGTACCCTGAGAAATAAAAAGAGTTGCTGAAAGCATTGGTAAACCTTACTAGTGTGTGTCTGTGTTCATGTTTATGCAAATTATGCAAACGTGCTTAAGGGTCTGGTATTCCCTACACCTACCCTATGGTTGTACATCGCAAGAAGTGAACTTCATGTAAAGTTGTGAAGGTCAAGACTTAAAGTCACACAAAAGGTCAAAGGTCTGTCAGAGTCAACAAAAAGGTCAAAGTCACGAAATTCAAAGGTAATGACAGGTGCTCGGGGGGGGGGGGGGGAGGAGGTTTGTTTTCTCCGAGGACTTTTGATATATTTTTTCTTGTTGTTGATTGGGAACGCTTGAATCTGATACATTGCACCATGACTAGTTTTGTGATACAAAACTTATTTATTTTGCCTAATGAGTAGATGCTGTGGTTGATTGTTAAATCCTGTGAATTTTCAGCAAAACTGGTATTGGTACTGTTGTTGATCGGCCTTGATTGTGAACTCCTGAATCTAAGGAACTTTCCCTTTTTTGTGTTCTTTTGTGATTTGTGATTTATAACTCATAATGATGTAAACACTTGCGAATTGTTATCTCAGGGATGGGAGGAGATAATATAGATGATTATAGTGAATAATTCTTCACTGCTGTAAAATGTGTACATGTATCACTAAAATTTACTAAGTGTATTTGTACAGCATGCGCACACCCAGTTCCTATAGGTTATCAACATAGTACTTCAGCATTGAAGAACCAATCTCAAGTAATAAATCTCCAGATTTTATTCTTATTTGTCTCACTGGACTGTTTGTGTTGATGCCACATGCCATCTGAGGTCCTGCACAGCAATGCAGACTGGAAAATCTGGGAAAACTTAAAAAATATATATATATACATATATATATTAATACAGTCCAATGGCGCAAATCCCGGAGGGGATGGGGGTATGCATTAACCCCCCTCCCAGTTCTGATGTACGGGGGGGGGGGGGTGGCCTGTACAAATATACCCGCACTTTTTGATAAAATATAGTAATTTGCAATCATTATATATGTATTTTCCATCTCAAATAAACAATAATTCCATGTAATATTAATAGATTAAATGTAATTTCAGTACAAACTAAGACATTTTCAGGCTCGTATTATCAAATTTTTGTGGCGCGCTCCGCGCGCCCAACTATATTTCAACATTAAAATAGTCAAACAGGCAATATATATATATATATATATATATATATATATATATATATATATAATTATATGCCTATAGAGGCGCTTAGCGCCTTCGGCGCTTGCGTTTGCCAGAATGATAACTTCTCACCCTTTGGACCCCCCCCCCTTTTTTTAAAACCTGGATCCGCCCTTGATATATCTGTATATATAACAATACTACTACTACTACTATACTACTACTATTACTACTACTACTACTACTACTACTACTACTACTACTACTACTACTACTACTACTATTACTATTACTGCTGCTACTACTACTACTACTACTACTACTACTACTACTACTACTACTATACTATTACTGCTACTATTACTACTACTGCTACTACTACTACTACTATACTCATCCTCTTCCTCCCACTACTATACTCCTCCCATCCTACTAGTACTACTATTACTTCTCCCCCTCCTCCTCCTCCTCCAACTTTACTACTACTACTACTACTACTACTACTACTACTACTACTACTACTACCACTACTACTACTTCTTCTTCTTCTTTTTCTTCTTTTACTATACTGCTATTGTTATGATGATGATATACGGTAAATGATAACAGTAACAATTGTATTTAAAATATTTCCAATAGATAAATAATGTGGATGACTGTGGCTAGATTAAATATTGTTAGCAGTGCATATTCCTGCTAAGTACACCATTATGCAAACATGTGGGTAAAATAGTCGCAATTTCATTCATCTTTGTAGTTAAAGGAAACCAAAACCCAAGGAGAGAATCAATGTTATTGGAAAGTGAGAATTCAGAGAAGCACTTTACAAAAAGTTTCATTAAAATTGGTTAAAAAATGAGAGAGTTATGGAAGTTTGAAAAGTCTCGTTTTACTTTCTATGGGGATCCTCAAATTGGCAAAATTGCTTCAAAATGGCTGATTTTGTGAACAACTCTCCATTTGTTTTGTACACAGATTTTCAGATTTTCCCCATTATCTCTCAGGGTGCTCCTTGTCTCCTCCTGAACTCGACATATGTGGTGTAAAATACATTTTCCCATTATATATGTTGAGCTCAGAAGGACATTAACTGCATATGTAATACATATGTGCGCTGAAAATAATATCATGAGATAATTGGTATTGTGAAAATTATGAATTTTTTATCTTTTTTTGTATCTTATCTTCCATGGTAATTACAACAAATCTATCTCATGATCTCGGCAATTTTTCTAGCTCAGAATCAGACAGTACGTACGAGCTCGAATAGCAAGATAGAGACTAGTGTGTGATTCAAGATCTCATAGAGAAGACATTTTGAAGGAATTACAGGTGGAATTCGATGATTTTACATCAATATGTGAATGGTTCGAGCAAAAGAGGGTGAGCCATTATGTTAATTAATTGCAGCATAAACACACCCATTGACCATCTGACAAGGCAAAATCCCGCATAATCATGATAATAGAGGAGCTTGCTTGATATCTGTGTAATTAACACATGAATTGTACATTTCAGCCTGGCAGTCATATACCATATACAATCATGCATGACAAGCTCCTCTAAATATGAATGATTGAATGAATGAGTTTATTACCAAAATCACAATGTCAATACATACATCTTGGTAAAAATCACAATAACATCTTGGTAAAAATCACAATAACATCTTGGTATATAAGGGAGCTAACAAATAGCATATGCTAATCGAGGTTAGTCCCGTAAAATTGATTACATATACTCATATAGTCAGCAAATTAATTGAAATGTACATCTCATATATCTTTTTTTTAAATAACACATATACATTATTTACAAACAATTAAAATAGTAATAACAGTACAAGAACAACAATAATAACAACAATGTGAGCTTAGAATAAATAAAATGATTAATAACATTGACCTTCATGGTTATATTCCTTAATTCTTTTGGCAAATTATTCCATATAACAGGTAATGATAAGGGTGTTGTAGTACACTACAAAGGCTGACAAATGATAAGATAAAGTGAGGCAGACGGTTATAATCATACATAAAAATACCAATTGCATAGCGATATTCTTTGAAAATATCTAGCACTTTAAGGTCATAAAATAAAGGAGCAGAGTGATATCTCGAACCTTTGAAAGCAGTTACTCTCGCCATTCGTTTCTGAAGCATTTAATTTAGGACATGATTCAGAGTTGTCTTACACGTAGCACCCCAAACTTCTAATCAATACGTTATATGTGGTAAAATAAAAGAATTATATAACATGACCACATTTTTTCTTGACACAAAGTGTCTTAATCTATACAATATTCCATTCTTTTTACTAAGTAAATTACGTATACATTCAATGTGTTTCTTCCGGTCAAATGTTCGTCTATACAAATTCCAAGGAAAGATGTTGACTCTATCAACTGACTCTAAAATGGTTTCATTAATGAACAAATGACCTGAAAATGAGAAATGTCTTCGTCGATTTTTAAATAAATTTTAAAAAGTTTTTTTTTGTTTTTTTTTTGTTGTGGTATTTATTGTAAGTTTGTTTGAGTAACAGCTTTCAGGTTACGGTTAACTTCTGATAAATCAATATCCTATTACGTTCATCATGATTAACCCTTTCGAGACAACTGACCACATTATGTGGTTTGGCTCAATAACTTTTGATTCAGAGCTCTAAAAATATACCAGATGCATGAGTAGAAAGAGCAAACATTTCTGCACATACTGTGTCCCTTTTTGTTGCATGACCATATTATTTGATGCCAGGAATATAAAAAACGAGAATAAGCTTCAAAATACTTAAATTGGCAACACATTGAGAGGTTTGAAATCATTGTTTTTTATCAAAATTGGAAACTATTAAAACTTTTCGACGAAATTCCTAACCATGTATATTGTTTTCAAAGACAATACACCTTATTAGAATCATGTAGCACTAAAAGAAAAATATTATTGTTGTCATGATCTGAAGAACAAACTTGTGATCAATTTAGCCAAATATAATTCCTGTCCTGAAAGGATTAAATGTATGAAATAGATTAGAATCATCTGCAATTAAGAGAAAATTGAAATAATTTTGAAATTGGTTGGTCATTAAATATGTCTTGTCAAACAGGTGCAGATTGACAATAAAATATTATGGGTAAAATTAAATGGAATAGCGCCGTTGACTATTTCGGGACAGGCTCCCAGACTAATAGTGAAGCACAGAAAAAAAAAAAAAAAAAAAAAAAAAAAAAACCTCCAACCACTTGTTTTCTTTTCATTTTTTCCAATATCTATCTTTTATCGCTTAGATTTTTCTCAAAAAAATTAATATTTACTGGCACTTTTTTTTTCAAAGGAAACTGTGGCAATATTAGTATTTCTATGAAATAAATTTGTCTGTAATTTTCTGAATAAAAGTGGCAAGCCTGAAACTTCCACCATGGCGACTTCTGAGTGGTACGCGAAAAACGAAGAAATGGTTAGTAAAAATCGTTCAGAATATGTTTTCTGTTTAGTTTTTTGTCAATTGATCAGGACGAAATATATTGATTGTATTTGTGCGTTAATTATTTTCATAAAAAGTATTGTGAAGTCCTATGATTTTGTGATTTTGGTGGTTATAAATTGTTGTTTACAGTAGCAGCCGATTCCTGAGTTTTGATTCGCAGATCTACGGAATGTTGTCATCAGGCCCAGCCGGAGAGCCGGGCTTGCGCGTCTCAAGTTCGGTGTACATGTACGTCGTGTAGTAATTGTAATGACTAGAATAGATCTATATGCGACGTAATTAATTACGTCATGTAGTAATTCGAATAGACAGAAAAATCCGTCTGTTTGGAGGAGTTTTATAACATTTTCTGACTTTTGAGGTTCTCCTCCAAGACCATGAAGATCGAAGACAGACGGAAGCGGTCGGGCTAACTCGGCACTGTGCGGTGACCAGACCCCACTCATAGCGACTTTACTATACTTCGTGTGTAGACTCTAGGCAGTCATCCACCTCGACACTTTCAAAACACCACTGCACAAAAGTCAACAACATTCACTCATAATCGGCATTTAATTTACAAGAAACGACACCAACATATTCATGAAATACAATAAATTCAACTCACCGATGTTGGAAAAGATAATTTCGAAAATGAAATCCGTAATTTACTGTCACTTCTGGCGAAACGGGGTATCGCAAGTCATGATGTACATTTCCTGGGGAGCGTTTCATCAAGCGTTTTGTCAGTGATTTTTACTGACAAATTTGCTCTCAGCCAATCAGATGTAAGAATTTCAGTAGCTTATAACAGTTGTCGGTAAAAATCACTGACAAAACGCTTGATGAAACGCTCCCCTGATCGCCGCGAGCGCTGACATCTCCCGCTAAAAAATTCGGTCGTTAAAAGTTCGGTTCCTATCGCGCACACGTAAGTCCCGATTTTCCGTGTGTGCGATCGTAGAGATCGATGTGCACGCGATACCGAGTTTCGTTGTGGACAAAATTTTATTGGCCGATTTAGTCTAAAAACATCGGCACCATGAAAACAACATGCGATCGCAAAAAAAATTGGCGGGGATTTCTTAGGTTTTGGACATGATTTTGACTTTGGATTTTGCTGGAAATATCAGAAGTTTTTCCTAACGGCCATTTAAGGTAGGAAAGAGATTTTAAAGCGCTGAATTTGAAAGGAAGTATTTTAAATATTTATCTTACTTTTCCCCCATACCTTAAGTACATGCGATAGAAAATGACTAGTATTTTTGCATTCGTCCCGCGTAGTGGTCAGTATGACCACTATACGTGGTGTGCTAGACCCTATGTCTATGACATTAGACAAGACCGCTACTGCATGCTTGCAGAAGACGCACAATCAAAATGCGTGCGATGCCCGCGTGCTTGTAGCGGTCTTGTCTAACGTATGGTGGATCTGAAAATTGCGTGATTGACTGTAGGTCGATGACATTACAGGACACTTCCGGGTCTACGAGCGCAGTGAAGGCTTTTTCGGGGCATCGTTCGGACAACATTCAACCTACCGGTAACCATTAAAATTAATAATATTTCACATTTTTTCCCCAATATTTTTTAATTCTAGGGTAAAAAATGGGGTTGTAATATTGATCTTGATCTTGATCTTGATGGATACGACTCAACACTCCTAGTGGAGTAAAACGAGTCGGGTGGGTGTGCGCAAAAATAATGAAATACTAATTATTGATAATGCTGTTGTAATTTAACTTTGAACAATTTGGGATTTTGAGTGTTAACTATTGTTTCCGGTAACAAATTCCAATCAGTAAGTGTTCTAGGAAGAAAAGAATATTTAAAAGAATCTTTATTAGTACTAATTTCGATGTATGATTTATTGTGAGATCTTCTAGTTAATCGAGTGACAGGTTGCAGCAGGTCCCGGACTGGGATTGAGAGATAGCCCTCATGGGCTTTGAAGAAAGTGGTGAGTCTTGCTATCTTTCTTCTTTCTGCGAGTGTACTCCAACCAAGTTCTTTCATCATTGAAGTGACACTACTCTGCCTGCCATAGTCATTTTTCGCAAATCTGGCAGCCCTTCTCTGAACTGCCTCCACTTGTGATATGAGATCGTTGGTGTGGGGATCCCAAACTGGTGAACAATATTCCAATGAAGGTCTAACTAGAGAACAAAATGCCAGAGATTTGATATCCTCTGTACACTTGCTTAGGTTACGTTTAATGAAGCCTAAGGTTCTATTACTTTTAGCAGTTATATGGTCAACATGTTTATTCCATTTTAAGTTTTTACATAGTTCTACTCCTAGGTAAGTGTGTGAGTCAGTTTCAGTAATTTTAGTATTGTTTTAGTGTATATAAGTGTGATTTAGGTTTACGTGCATTTGTTACTTTTAAGACAAAACATTTATCCAAGTTGAATTTCATTTGCCATGTTTTTTCCCACAAGCACAGTTGGTTAAGATCATTCTGAAGGATTTCAGCATCCTTATCTGATGTAATTGTTCTATATATTACACAGTCATCTGCGAATAGTCTAACTGTAGTCTAAATATTCTAAAGCTATGGTGAAGAGGAGATGAGAGAAGCTGGCTCACGGTAAAGGTGATTTTCAGGAGGTTCTTTAGACTCTAAAATGGCTGCTCTATTGTAGAGTGGGGTTAAAAAACCAGGCGCTGTGAAGAGTAGCGTCAGCTTTTTTTTTTTTTACTCTTCACAGAGCCTTCCAGGCTAGGTGAGGTGCCTCACCCCACACGTTTACGACTTATTTAGAGTCGTATATAGACAAAAATCAACTTATATAGTAAAAGCAATGTATACTAAATATACTAAATATAGTGAGCTCACCTGATTTTTGAAATAATACACATGTTACAGAAATTTTACTGTTTTTTTCCATGTTGTCAACGGGGTTATCGCAAGTGAATCCGTCAGGCGAACGGAATATACGTACTAGTCAACGCGCGTACGTACGCAAGTCCCAGCCAGGGTCCCAGGCATAGGTAAGCTCATAATTAATGCAAGACCCCAACGGGGACGGGGACGGGAGTGCTTAGCCTCAGGGCAGACTTCAGTCTATGTAGGAGAGGAATTCCGTGAAGCCAGACGTAGTCTCGGCGGAGCATATTCCCGAACAAAATAGACTGATTTTTCGGTCTATAGTTCTAATTGCTACATACACAACCTTAATTATTTAATGTAGCGAAACTAATTCATTTAATGTTGTGACATTAAATAGTTGAGCAGTAATTAGGAATTATGTCGTGTAGTTATTCCATTTATGACACAACGTAGTTCTAATTAGATCTAAATCTATTTGCGTTGTGTCATAAATGGAATTAGATCTAGATCTACACGACGTCAGGGAACCATCACTATGTGGGGCTGTGTCAATTTTGGAGGTGGTCACGACCTCTAAGTTGAAGAGGTAAAAGCACAGATATAAGCAGCAAAATTTTGAGAAATACTTCTTCTACATTATTTTTAGGATGATAGAATATCTAATTTCATGCCAGATTCTTCAGTAGGATCTTTATCAATATCATCTTGATCAAAGTGAAATTTTCAGGCTGTTTTTGGCCTGCGATCTTGCTCCTTTCCAGCACACATATGTGCAAAATATCACACATTTGCTATGAGAGGCAATTCATCACAGTATGAAGGTACAAAGATACGAGGTTGATATATTAACCTTGCATAAGTGTGAGTGACATGACGTAATTATTTACGTTGTGTAGCAATTTGAATTATGACACGACGGGTAGTGATGTTTTTGACAGGTTCCTGGAACTTCCTGCTTCTATACACTTAGGCACACCAAGTAATAGATCTAGCAGTAGAGGCACACGGCCGATATTGGAGACTGTCTCCTATTTGGGAGACCATCTCTGTTATCAGAGACTTGTGTACAAACATTTTTGATGGCCTATTTGGGAGACAGTCTCCCATTTAGGAGACCAATTTTCTTTGTTTACGTTTGTGGCAAAGGGATAACCTTGGCTCAAAATGAAAATGTGACAAGCAGATTCCTCATGAAAAAGTACCCCTTTCGACTGTCTACTTTAAAAAAAAATCCACCGTCTACTTTCGTTTTCATAACATTTTTCATTATGATCCACACACATAACAAATGGGCATCTGATTTCTGAGGGGAAAAAATTTGGCCGAGAAACGGTGCCTTGTTTTTGGTGTTGTTTCTATTGTCCTCTTGTTAGCAAAGTCTCCAATGTGGGACTGTCTCCCAAGTGGGAGAGAGCCTCCCAAATCGGCCGTACACCTCTACTGGATATCTAGTTGTTGTATTGACCATAAAGCGACTAATGCCAATATTACTGGATACATATTTTCTATCGCATACATTAAATGTATGGGGGAAAAATAAGATAAATATTTGAAATACTTCCTTTCAAATTCAGCTCTTAAATATCTCATTCTTAGTAGAACTAGACTCTAGACCTAGTCTACCTTAAATGTTACTTTGTTAGGAAGAACAAATGAGAAAAAAAATCCCCATATATGATGGAAAATATGTAACAGGTGTATACGTATATGGGTAATTCCATGAAAATGTCCACTTTTGGTGAAAAAACAAAGTTTATTTTGAACATTTTCCTTTTATGTCACTTGAATATGCATGATTTGAACTTTATGGAACAATATTCAGTTTTTTTAATTTTTGAATATTTTGACCCAAAATGGCCATTTTTTAACCCAAATATGAAATTACACAATTTTATGGCAAAATATGGTTAATTACATATTGAGTCATTTTTAGAAATTTCATCTGTTATAATAATAAAGACAACCAAATCTAGTTAGTACTAGGGGGAATTTTATATCTATATACAAAAATTTTAAAAATATTGATATTCTTGTGATTTAATGGCGGTCAAAGGTCAAATGGATTTTTGTCCCGTCTGTCACGTTTTTTAAGGTACTTTTTGCATTTACAATAAATTAGACCATTGTTTTTGAATAAAATTTTGCAGTCTTGCTCTTTGGTAGGGGGGAAATTCATTTCTACTGCTAACTTAGCAGAATTCGATATTATGAAGATAATTATCAATCATAAAGTAATGTCCCGTCTGTCACGTTTGGCATCTACAGCAAAAATATGTATGGATGGGACTACATGAAAATTTTCCGACAGATGAAAATTAAAATCCTTTTGCTATTATGTTCCATGATATTAAAGATGACCTTTTAACCCCTTTAGAACATGAGAATAAGGTATTTAATGCTGGAAATTTGATTGTCTTTAAAAATTCTATTTTGTGTACAATCTCAATGTGTCCCGTCTGTCACGTTTTGTTTGTCCCGTCTGTCACGCTCACTTTTTGGCATTTTCCTCCAAAAGTAAGATGAAATTTCAAATGTATACTAGCAGATTTCAAAAAGGTACCAACAAGTGATAACATGAATACACATATTTTGTTTCAAGATTTTCCAGTGAGGAGAGCTTAGTCGAAAAGTATCGAAGCAGAAATGGCTTGGTAAATTCATGTCCCGTCTGTCACGCTGAACTTGAAGCCCCACCCACAATTTGTGGGAGGGGCTTGAAAAAAAAATTTCCCCCCATTTTGTTGACCAAACCCTATAGATCACATCTCTACATCAAATTAAGAATGACTTTTAAATGAAATATGAAATATCAAGTAAAAACATAAAAATGTGAGGGTTGGATGTCCCGTCTGTCACGCTGGAATTACCCACATTCTAAAATTTGAAATTTATAGATTTCTTTTTAAATTCTCTGGTTTTGCTAAATACAAATCGATTTCTTGGGCTTGCCCGGTAAAGCAGAACATAATTTATACAACGCGCATTCTTACTATTGAAGTCTATTATCTCAAAGCAGGTGAATGCATAGTTTTTCACTATTGACGCTCGGGAAAGTTATCATCCATAAATTTGAATAATTCGCTCTGTCGCGTACGTCATAGTATCAAGAAAATAGATTTCTATTTAGTAAAATTGTAATTTTCAAAGAAATATAGAACACATTTTCGTTTTTACAATATATGTATATACATGTATCTGTTAAATTTTTAAAATCTCAAATGGGATTTTGTATCACGAAGAAAGATAATTTTGCATTCTGATTAAAAATATCTTTATGTACACATCAAGAAAATGGCAGTCCCCAGGTATCGCTAGCAGATGATAAATTTTGCTCGTATATTTTAATGCAAAACTATGTAGGACAACAAGAAGAATAGATTACATCTTTGAATATAAGCACATTTATATTTTGAGGTTAATTCCCCTTTAACCAGGACAAGCTCTAAATCAACAATCTCAATATAAAAGTAATGAAACTTCAAGGCTAATCTGACCCAATGCCCGAAATTTGGCCGTTTGCCATGTACATGACTACATGCTGCGCCGTCCGATCCAGTATCTAGCTTCATTAGCTACCACAGCATTTTCTGCTGCAAGTGAGAAACTTGAGAGAAATTAAATCTAAATTTACGGTTCCTATCAATACTATCCATTTCTTTGAAGTTTCTTACAGGTCTCTAGATCAAATAAGGATTGCTTTTAGAATTATCGGACTACTTGTGCAATTTTACGATATTCTAGACTAATAATTCAGTAGTTAAAAACAAATTTTTCTTCTTCATTGAGAATGGTGCTGACGCCATTACCAGTGTTAAGCTATCGATGCGCTTTGGTAGGAGATCGGTATCGGCTCCTTATTATTCTGAAGCAGTGTTGGAGCTCGATTTTAGGAGAATTTTTGCTCTAAACACCAACACCGAACACCAACCCCGAGCGTGAAATCACCCAGTGACGGTGACCCCATTACTTTGACTGCCAGGATCTTGGCACACCACTACAATATAACTGCTTGTTTTGTTGGTATCATTGTATCTAGTCTACAACCATTGTATTTTACTCAGCCAAAACTTATTCACATCATGTGTAAATTCTTTCCATTGTTACATCCTTCAGTCTGTACCTATAAAATCTACTGCTTCTGCTTACATACTTGCTTAAGTGCTACAAACTTGAATATTGTGGTAGCAGGAGCAGGAAATTAGTGATGGCCCTCCTGTAGGAGTGTTGATATTTGCAGTTTAGATTTTAGTTTGGTTTTGAAGATGTTGACAGATTAGATTCTCGGATTTTGGTAGGGAGCTGATTATTTCAGTCACTTGACCCCTCTATCTTACTTTCACTCCTCCTTCTCTGATAGTGTTTCTTCTTTAGCTTTAACTTCCTCATTTATAAATTCCTTTACTCATGAAAGATGGAGATATAATTACCGGTAGAGCTAATTGGAATTTGCTGAGAGCCAAAAGGGCATGTCAGGAAGATAAGTTCTGACACATAGAATATTTTTATGTTATGAATGTTAGGGGTGATAATATCAACACCTCTTTTAAATTGTGGTTGTCGGGAGACAATTTTCCTAAGACATCGATATTGCTATTGAAATCCTGAATAGTAATAGTAATATACTGTATTATTTGATTCAGAATGCGTCAGCTGTGATTGATCTCTCTGATGCTAACTATCTGGAGAGGGAAGAAGAGGCCACACCCTCATTGGTACGGCAACCACCTGAACTGACCAGTGACGATGAAGCACAGCATGGTGATAGCCAATCAAAGCAGACTGGAACAAGCTTCATGGATGCTATGAAGGGTCAAATGGCAGATTCGGTATGAATGATAAATATTTGTAACTGATTCTAGTTATGTTGTATTTTGATCCTCTGTGCTCTTTCTGTGCCTCCAAGTTTGGGAACAATGGTTGTAGATGTACTTCCAAGTGTAACATCTTGACTCGTCTGCTTGCTACATTGTTATTATTTTTCTGTGAAACATACAGATAATGACTGGCACTGGGTTTTATCAAACATTTAGTGGATAGTAAAGAGCTTTATATTTCCCAGAGGGATTGTATTATACAGATATTGCCTGCCTAGAGGTTTAATATAACATTTCTTTTCCCCGACAAAGTTATATTTTTCCCAAGGTATTATATTTTCTCCGAAGCGCTCAGCGCTGAAGGAAAATATTGTCCCCAGGGAAAAATATAACTTTGGAGGGGAGATGAAGTGTTATTTATTAAAGCGATACACCAGGCAATATCTGTTATATTATATACATGTAGTCTAATCTTCAGTATTTGTAATTGATGATCCCTTTGCCTCGCAATACTGATAAAGTATGTTAACGGATGAATTCACTACTGCTTTTGTACAACGGGAGTCTCGTCGATTATTCTGTCCAATTTTTCCTCGTCGAGGGACTGAAACCGACCAGTGGGGGAAGTCGCCATGACTGTATATTCGTTCAAAAGAAGTTGAAATCCGCAGGCGAGATATCGATCGCGACTGCAGCTGCGCTGTAAAAAAAAAAAATCAGTTAGCGTTTCACACTATGCAGTGAGTGACGTCACCTCAGTCAACATAGCGTGTTATGTTTACCAAGGTGACCTCAAAACCAAAATATAACATTGCGATCCTTGCAGCTCTAGTCACGTGATGGCATTTAGACCAATCACTTATTTGTATCTATATAGACTATATAATATATGTTTATAGATATGGCAAGCCAGCAGACAGCAAGCTAGGAAGGCATTTGACATATTTGACAATATTGATATCATTCTCTCTCTCTTTCTCTTGCCATATGTTTATAGGTATGGCAAGCCAGCAGACAGCAAGCTAGGAAGGCATTTGACATATATGGCAATATTGATATCCTCAGACCATACTTTGATGTTGAACCTAAGGTGGTAGTTGCAAGGTAATTAGTAGTAGTATCTATTTTTTTAAAGGAATTTGTATTTTCAAAAGGGCTCATTGGACTTGACTGAGTCCATTCATTAAATGAGTGCCTAGTGTTGATCTCTCCAGTGACTTACATGTACGTTATTTTGGTTTTGTAAAATAATACTTTACACGTAGGTGTACATGTGATATAGAAAAGTGGGACACATTAAATTTGCGACGACGTAAGTTTCATTTAATATTCTTTTTCAATAATTCCTTGAAAGTGGAGAGCTTCGCAATTGATACTCTAAAATTTCCATATCATTAACAAGGCCTCATGGATTTAAAGGTAATGTTTAAGTTTTGGTAAGCCCTCAAAAACTTTTTGTCAGATCGATTTGATTTTTGTTGATCAGTAGGAAGATACTAGCACTACAAAGATGCTGTGAAGATTTCACGCCCTAAAGTGGCATATTAAACAAATGAGAGACAGACAATAATTTTGGTGCCGACTCAGGGATATAAACTCCCAACAACTTCAGCATGCAATATACACCATACATGTGTGCAAAACCTACACACAGTGACACACATGCTATCTCTGTGCAAAGCCTCGAGATTGTTGTGTAGCGAGCCGTCGGGGTGGAAAGGTCCTAGTGTAGGGCAGTATATTGCCGTGATCTAGCGTTCCTAACATATATTTCAGATAAAATTCACCGGAAATCACTGATGGAATACCAAATGATCCCCTACAAACATCTTTTGATTTGATACATGGAAAACAACATGAGACTGTTTAACACATTTCTTTCCAATTTCCTTTTTGCTACCAAAACTGTACTGAGCTTTAAACTTTGCCTATTATGGTTAGTAAATTCTCAGTTATAGGACTAAGATATGACTGAAAAAAAAACACGAAGACGTACCAGTAATCAGAAGATGAAAGTTTTGAAGTCATGCATTGTCAGTAAAAAATTACAATATCTTATATTTTATCTGAGAAATACTTGTGTGCAGTGTACATGTAAATGAACATATTTATTTCTATGTGTAGCGTAACATTTTCTGATCTTTAACATTTCTGTATTTCTTGCCAATTTGCAGGCTCTTGTTTTCGTTTGTACCAAGGAAACTCACCGGCAATCCACAGGTAAGTGGCTTAAGGGCCAATTCCATATGAATGATAATGATGACTATTACTATGAAATTTGTACTCTGAAGTTTTTTTGAAAAATGTATTGGAAAGCCAATAATCTGAAAAAATTGGTGCTGGAAGCTCTTCAACATAATTGGAATGAGTCTGATCAGTTAGTCACAGATGGACATAGTCACAGACAGACATTTGACAAATTATAAAAGTTTTAAAGGCATTTTGAAAATTAGTATTTAATTGAAGAGAGCTATTTTATGTTTCATTGTCAAGGACATCATTGAAGGAGTTGAAATTTGATAAAATTTGGATGCCATGGTCGCCTACTAAAGTGATAATTCATAAAATATTCAGTGTTATGGACTGACAAAATGCCTACTCTTAACTGATCAGACTCTAATCTCCAAAATCATTCCTGTATAAATTCCAGCTTTTTGCAATTGGAACGAAAATATTATTTCAAACTAAATAACTTAGCTTACATGAATATTTCAGGATTTAGTAAGAGTTGTGTTTCATTTGTTTTACTATCAGACATTTGGGGTAGTAATAAAGATTAGCATGTAAAATTAACTCTTTCTTGGCCAGGAACTCATTTTGTTGATTGTCAGATTTGCCCTGGGGGGCATGTCTCATTGAGGCCTGTACATCATCCGTGTACACGAAAACTGAAAGGAAAGGTTACTTTTTCAGTATTAGGCACGTATAGCGTATCAAAAACAGCAAAAATCAAGAAAAGGGTATCAAATTCAGAGGTGATAAGAAGAAGATCTGCGAAAAGGCTGGGGGGGGGGGGGATGGATATAGTTTGGTATGGTAATGTGTTCCAAATTAGGTTCAATTTCTTTTATGTTTACTTTTTGGCTAAAAAAGGTCTATGATGATGATGTAATCCTCAAATAGGATGTAGACTACCATGCAAGATATAAAATCAGAAATGTTGATAGGTTTCCCTGTTTAGGGTATCAAAACTACTCCTATACTGCAATTCCTGTTCAGGGTGCTTTTCAGAACGTGATTTACGCAGATGATGTACAGGTCTCAATGAAACATGCCCCCCGGGCAGATTTGTTAACTAGTGTATTATTTTTCATGAACACACTTATATACGTGTGACAAAAGTCAATGTAATTTGTCTGTTGTATGTTCTGAAAGTTGGAAAAAGTGGGGGAAAAGAGGAATCGAAGAATGCACATGTGCACTCTTTCTTGTCAAGGTCTTCTCTTTTAAACAAATTTTAAATTTTCTTACAGAAGGTGATTGGTGAACTATATGGCCCTGTGATGGTGGTCTTCACTTTGATTGCTGTATTGCTCTATGGAATGAAAGACTCTGGACACACTGTGGTATGTATGTCTCCTCTCTGTCTGTCTTTCTGTCTCTTATTGCTGTACATGCTCTAAAGAGTGAAAGACTCGAGACATGTATCTCCCCTTTCTGTCTGTCTGTCTGTCTCTTATTGCTCTACATGCTCTAAAGAGTGAAAGACTCGGGACATGTATCTCCCCTTTCTGTCTGTCTGTCTGTCTGTCTCTGATTGCTGTACATGCTCTAAAGAGTGAAAGACTCGGGACATGTATCTCCCCTCTCTGTCTGTCTGTCTGTCTGTCTCTGATTGCTGTACTGCATTATGGAATGAAAGACTTTGGATAAACTGTGGCGTGTATTCCTGTCTGTCTCTGTTTTTTGTACCACTTTTGTATGTATCTCTCCGCTGTATTTGTTAGTGCGTATGTCTGAAAGACATGCCCCTTCTGAATCTAAACACACAAGATTAAGATTTGAGCAGTTGGTCCCCACTAAGGCACATAAACTGTCAACGAATAATAATGTTTCAAAGCAAGCAGGGTCCAGGGGTAAGGGTAAGCAGGGAAAGGGGATGCACAGTGCCAGTGTAAAAATTGAAATTTCTTTCGCGAGGGCTTCTTCAAAGTCCAGCGATTGTGTTCAGAGATTTTAACGCACTATGACCCATGGGCAGAAATATTATTTGACGGTGGCTCTTTTTTCATTTATGGTGGCTTTTTCTAGAGTTTCAGGGGCTAATCGCCCTTAGCCCCCGCTTATTTTTTTCACTGCACAGTGCTAAAAGGGGGCACAAATACATGATTATAGGGCACAGTTCTTTTGTGTAACTCAGGTATGCGAGATTAGCTTTCATGGGGGGGGGGGGGGGAGGTGGTGCCCCCTTCTTTTAATCCACATTTATAAAATTACCATCTGTGATACAAAGAAATCTTGCCATGTGAATAATTTGAATTTGACATTGTTTGATTTACAGAAAGAAGGGACATTGATGGGATCATCTGTTGGGATCTGTTTTGGATACTGGTTCCTTGCTTCACTTTTCTTCTACACAGCTTCATACATCTGTAATACATTCATCACTTTCCTACAAGTTCTCACATTGACTGTAAGTATACATTTTGATACATTAAATACATTAAATTCCAGAAGAATTTACATTGACTGCAAGGAAATATCCCAATACGTTGAACCTGTTTGTATAATTCGAGTTACGAGTTTTCCTGTTAATTAGAACAGGTCTAAAATGCTATTGAAAAGTGACTTAAACCTTGATTTAAATCATACAAAAGAGTTTTTTTATGGGTATGGGGTCCTGTTGGAAAGCAATAATGTGCTGGTTGGAGGTGTTTCATATGTTGTACGTAGAAGCGGCTGTCAATGCAAGACTGACAGGCTCCACTCTTCATTTACCATTGCATGTTATGCCTCTCTGTGTTAAGCACTTACAAAGTTGTGGAACAGTTATCTTTGATCTCAGAACCGTCCTTTATGACGGATGAAATTATACAAAAATTTTGGCAATACTTGATGAATACTTGATGAATACTTTATGTAGCTGAAGTAAGTTGACAATCGTGCATAGATAGAAATGCCCTGTAAGACCGGAAATGGACAACACAACGAAAAGCGGGACCCACTGCTCGTGCAGCATGCATCAGCCAATCAAAACCAAGCATTCAATAAATATTTAGTGAAGCCCTCTACCGGCGGAAAAAGCTTTATTTATTGTTGATCCCTCAAATTATTTACATCGATGGCATGCAAACATTGTAATACATACCTTTTTCTACAAGTACTCTTGTTGACTGTATGTGCATTGTCTGTACATGTATGTCTTTATTAACTTCCCACAACTACTCACATCCACTGTAAATGAGCATCATAATAATGGGGAATAATGTGCAAAGAGGATAAATACAAACTGTATATGTGTTCATAATATTATTGGTCATTATTATGGTAATTTGTATTATTTGAATTAATATCAATATCAACAACTATTTTTTCCCACAATTCCATACCAAAATGTACAACAGTACATTCATATTTTGCTGATGATTATTGTAGGAAGTAATTTTATGAACTTCTACATTATAATGGCTGATAAGAAGCATGTAAGAATTATTTTGGTGATGACATTTTTTTCTCTCTCTCTCTTTTGCCCTTTGCAGGGTTATGCCATGTCTTCATACTGTGTTGTGTTGTTTCTGGGTACAGCTCTTCATAGTGACTCACATGCCTTATTCTACTCTATGTGGGGAGTCTTAGGAGGATTGTCTGCTGCTAAAATGGTGAGAATGTAGAAATACAGTACTGATATACTAGACCTGTGTTAATAACTTAAAAGTCACACCTGGTATCAGACTGTAGTCAGCACATTCTAAAGTTGAAGAAACTAAAATTTGTTTGGATAATGTATTATGACATTCTGTAAAATATCTATACATACATGTAATATATATTTTGAATGCCGCAAAAAAAAATAAAAAGAATCATTCAAATGATGATGATTTTCATAACAATTTTAGGATAATTTCAAGGTTTGCAGTATAGAGCAGAGCTGAAGGAGCTTAAGGTAGACATTCCCACTCAGAATGATTTTCAAGATAATTCATCATTTTCTTGTGATTGTTAACAATTATGAATTAAGTAAATACTTTATTTCTAGAAATTTATTGACACTGGAATGCTTATGCGTGTTCTATAAGTATGAGATCAGGTTGAAAATATTGGCCCGAATTCACAAAGGTGGTAATAGATTTGTACCATGGTTTATGCAGATTTTGTGGTATAAGTGCGCTTGATTTCGCGCATACACTTAGAAAGATCCAATAATGAACGCGCGTGATTGGCAAAGTGCGCAAAATTCACGCTAGTTGCCATGGTTTAGACCATGGTTTATGTAAATTTACGCACAGTTTATTTCAATTAATTTACATAAACCATGGTCGAAACCATGGCAACTAGCATGAAATTTGCGCACTTTGCCAATTACGCCCATTCATTATTGGATCTTTCTAAGTGTATGCGCGAAATCAAGCGCACTTATACCACAAAATCTGCATAAACCATGGTACAAATCTATTACCACCTTTGTGAATTACGGCCATTATGTTTATATTATAAACCAAGGCAATCTCTTTATCTTTCTTTCTCTCTCTCTCTTTCTTGTCCATCCTTCTTCATCTGCCTCTCTGTGTTTTACTTTCTCCCCCCCCCCCCCCGCCCCCCTCCTACTCTTTCTCATGTTTTTCTCTCTCATACATAGGTTATGGTATATATTTCAAGAACAACAGCCAAATCTCAGAAGCTGATAATAGCAGGAATTGTTGCATCTATCCATCTGCTCTTCCTTCTCTATCTTCATTTCTCCTATCATAAGATAGTTGAAGGTAAGACTGTTTTTCCCTTTATCATATTTTCTTGAGGTATATGTTGGTGAGAATTTATGCTGATTACTGCTCAGATATGGCATATTGAGATGAACTTTCTAGAAACTAGAGTTACGCTTGTAGCATGACCTGGGCCCTCTTGCATAAAAAGTTGCGATTAAACGCAACTCAAAAAATTAAACGCAAGTCCCAAATACGCGATCCTGATTGGTTGAAAATCGAGTTGCGTTTAATTTTTTGAGTTGTGTTTAATCGCAACTTATTATGCAAGAGGGCCCTGGTACATTAAAGGAAACCAAAACCCAAGGAGAGAATCAATGTTATTGGAAAGTGAAAATTCAGAGAAGCACTTTACAAAAAGTTTCATTAAAATTGGTTAAAAAATGAGAGAGTTATGGAAGTTTGAAAAGTCTCGTTTTACTTTCTATGGGGATCCTCAAATTGGCAAAATTGCTTCAAAATGGCTGATTTTGTGAACAACTCTCCATTTGTTTTGTACACAGATTTTCAGATTTTCCCCATTATCTCTCAGGGTGCTCCTTGTCTCCTCCTGAACTCGACATATGTGGTGTAAAATACATTTTCCCATTATATATGTTGAGCTCAGAAGGAGATTAACTGCACCTTGAAAGATAATGGGGAAAATCTGAAAATCTGTGTACAAAACAAATGGAGAGTTGTTCACAAAATCAGCCATTTTGAAGCAATTTTGCCAATTTGAGGATCCCCATAGAAAGTAAAACGAGACTTTTCAAACTTCCATAACTCTCTCATTTTTTAACCAATTTTAATGAAACTTTTTGTAAAGTGCTTCTCTGAATTTTCACTTTCCAATAACATTGATTCTCTCCTTGGGTTTTGGTTTCCTTTAAACCTGCATTGGACTTGGAAGTTACATGTATGCACACCCAATCGCTTTTATTAAAAAATATAGTGGTAATGTCTCAGGAAATACCCAAATACAAGAAAAGCAAAGAATTTCATGCAAAACATTACTGGTAATGGAGTAGGTAGATGATCACTGAAGGGGAAAACAATTATGGTAAGATAGCTTTACCGAAACGTTGTGGCGCGCAAAACCACGGGAAAGATGGATATGACAAAATTATTCAAAATCAAAATTTTATTTTATGTAGGCAGAACCAAAATATTAGAATATAGAATTAGTATTTACCTCTTTGAACACGTTTGAGCAAAATGATATGAAAAGTTTTATTCAGATATGTCTGATTCTAATTGTAGAAGAACAGAAAAAACTAGCAATTTTCCTCCTTGCTTCTTTCCCGTGTCTTCATGTGCCATTGCGTTTAGCTAAGCTACCTAAAAAAGGTGATACTTGAATTTTGTTTTGTAGTATTCTCCTCCCCCCCCCCTTTTTAAATTGACGATGATTGTTACAAGATCACATCACTCAAATGCATCTTGTACCATTTAACTTTGTGTAGCTTTATAGGTAGGTCCTGTTTATGTCTTTGAATAATAATTGGGAGAGTGATGGAAACATTCCAGATTTTCCTTGTTGCAGTTTTATCAACAATCCTCAGTTTTGCAATGAGAGCATTTGGTCAAACAAGTAACGTGTGCCTTGCAAAATGCATAGTTATTAGTTATGCTCCCTATATTATGAGTGTGTATGGAGTTTTTGTGTTTGCAGATATTAAACTAATATAGTTCACACTGACTGCACATTTGCTGTTGTTAATAGTTAGAAAATGTTATTGAAATATTGAATTTTTGTTTGCATTATGTTTTATGCATTAATATGCTTGTTATTAAAAAATATGATTTAAATATTTGTTATGTGGTCATGTTATTGCCATGCTTATATTTTAACCTGCAGTGAAACAATCCCTTATTTGTTAGTGTCATATTTTGTTACAAACCTCTAGGTGTTTGATCCTGTCTCTGATGTGCTTTGAGTTGATTGGTATGGCCCTGCAATTTTTCATAACCTCTACCAACAAATCCACTTCTATATCTATGTAGATTCCTCCATCTTACATTTCACATCTTTAAAATCAACTATGCTATTAATTCAAAGTGGGTGGTGTACTTAGTCCATAATTAACTTTGGTTTTTTATTTTGAAAGTTTTCCAACAGGTCTTATGTTTCCTCATCTCATCTGTGTCTTTTTCTGTCCATCTGTCCGTGTATTCTCTCTAGGAGCCTTCCATTTAACTAATTTCAATTAAAGCAATATGAAATTGAATATTACCCCCTAAAACATAATCGCTAGATAATTTGGTTTTTTTTTTTAATCGTGTACATAAACATAAAATATCAGTTATAAGCTATTGCCTTATATAATTTGTGCTGTGGGCTGCTAATCGCATCCATAGATTTTAATGAATATTGTGTTGTGACTAAGAAATACAACATTGTTCTTTCTGAAACAGAAACGAACATTCGTGTGTAGTCCCATATACACATTTCTGTGTGCAGTGCATGTGACTCGCAGCAGGATTGAGTCAATTTCTTATCATTTTGGTGATTCCAAAACCTTACAGTATACACCAATTCTTATGTGCTATATATAAATCAACCTTTCCCAATTGCTTTGAGACAGTTTCTTTCACAGTTCACTCTCATGACCAGAACACAACGTTATCTTTAAGCACAAAATGTCTAAAATGGAAAACTGATATTGAGTTTCCTCCAATTTCATATGTGAAATCAGGATAATATGAGAGTAAACAAACGACTGTGAAGTCAATATTGATGAATTTCATGAAAATCTTGGTAAGATTGGTCAATTCAATCCTACTCTGAAGTCAATATTTGTTCTACCTTTCCATACTAGAGAGCAATTTGCAAACAAATGTCCATATTGTTTGCTTACTGGGTAGATTTATGCTTAGTCATAGGGCAGGAGCTTTATGAAGAGATGCTTTCAAACGAGACTTTCAGTGCTATTGAGCTCTCTCTATCTCTAAAATAATGTAGAAGTCTTTTAAGTTTTTATCTGTAAAAGGAATCTGACTACTCAGAGGTGTTAAAGTCAAGGAACACTTGTGTGAGCTAATCTTAGTGGTTCATAAATGTGCAAATACTAATTGCATGTAAGAGATTTCTTGGTGCCATTTGTGGATTTAAACAGTCCATATAAATTTACAGATATATTCATTTTCAGTGAGTGGTTACTTTTTATAGCAGACAGCAAGAGAAAGAGAAACATATAGATCTGTAGAATGCCTCTTGGCAGTAATTTGTTTCCACTTGGTCCAAATTCAGTGAAATGTCATTGCAGTATCACAGTCAGAGGTACTCAGAGGGTAGTTTGGGAGGACCAAAGCAATTTTGTTGGCTGGAAATTATGCATCAACACATTTATTACCCTTGTTTGCAGCTTGTCGAGGAGAAATTGCCCTTAGTATGTTTTTCTGAAGTCCCCCTCCCCCCTTACACTGTACTTGGTACTACATGTATCTCCAAGGGTGCTATGCAATGGCCAGAACCTGTATGTTTTTACTATTGAATCATACTAACCCTGTGGCCCAAATTCACGAAGGAGGTTTGGTTTAAACCATGGTTTAAACCCCCTCCTGGATTTTTTAAGCATACATGCGCACGGAATCCGATCCAATCATATATTTTCTTTGAGCACGCGCATGGGAAATGTACGCTTATTTACGCTTATTTTAGTACGCTTAGGGAGGTTTAAACTTTACCCATGGTTTAAACCTCCTTTGTGTATTCGGGCCTGTGTGTTTTTACCATTGGATCATACTAACCCGGTAACCCCATATGTTTGTACTAATGAATCATACTAACAATCATATAGAACATTATACTAATCCATCATAATATGTTCTTGTGTGTGTATGTATTGCATGTCTCACTGTAGCCCTTGCACCTGCTGATGTGAATGAGGTTGTTGACATGGTGAAGGATGTTGATCCAGTAGATCAGCTAGGAGCAGCTGCTGATCCAGTCATTGATCAACATCAGGCTATAGTTGATCCAGCTGTGGATCAGCATCAGGATGTAGAAGATCCTATATACTGATGCTCCAATGCACGATCTAAATAAGAATGCGTATGTAACACTTCTACTATAAATTCATCATACATTACTCTAAAGTCCTCATTTTGCTGGGTGCTAGAAACTTCACTTTTTTGCAAGTGGTCTTGATTCAGGACAGTTTCATGATGCAATTAGGTAAATCGCAGAATTGAACTTTTGCTCCATTGAAATGCCTTGAAAATTGGGTTTTCACTTCCCATAGGGTATATAGAATGCATTGATATAATAATTGCAGTATAAAGTTCCAGTAACGATAACTACTGGGGTATGCATTGCTCCTGCACATGCTAAATACTCAAGCGGCATTTCCAGATTAGCTTTGCATACATACCCAGTGGCGGCACCAAGGGGGGGGGGGGGGCATTTGCCCCCCCCCCCCAGTCAGAAGCTTTGCCCCCCCAGTTGCCCCCCCCCCCCAATAATTTTCGGAGTGAAAAAAAATAAAAGGGTGGAAAATGAAAAAGAAAAGAAAAGGAAAGAAAAAAGTGAAAAAGGAATGGAGAAAAGAAGGAAAAAGAAAGAAAACGGAAACTTGGAAAGCAGTGGCGGCATCAAGGTGGGGGGGGGGGGCATGGGGCAAATTTGTTCGCTCAGCTCGTGTAAATATCCTCATATTTGGGTAGTTTTATAGCCGAATAATTTCTGTACATTTCCACTATAATAGTGTCAAAATTTTTGCTCGCTCGCTTCACTCGCTCGCAATACAGGCCTATAACTCCCACCACATAATCAGGCCGCGAGATGATCAAATGTCGTCATATTGGGGTAGTTTTATAGCCAAATAATCATTTCTGTACATTTTCACCACAAAAAGTTTCAAAATTTTTGCCTGTTCGCAATGTATAACTACCACCTTATTATCGGGCAGCAAGATGCTCAAATGTCCTCATATCTGGGTAGTTTCATAGCCGAATATAATTTCTGTACATTTTCACGACAAAAAGTGTTCGCAATAAATAACTACCACCTCATAATCGGGCAGCAAGATCCTCAAATGTCCTCATGCATATTGGGGTAGTTTTATAGCCGAATATGTAATTTCTGTACATTTTTACTACGAAAAATGTCAAAATTTTTGCTCGCTCGCTTCGCTCGCTCGCAGTATATAACTAACACCTCTTTATAATCGGGCAGTTCAGCTAGATGCTCAAAATGTCCTCATATCTGGGTAGGTTTATAGCCGAATATTCTGTACATTTTCACTACAAAAAGTGTCAAAATTGTTTTTGTCCGCCCTTGCCCCCCCAACATTTTCTTTTGCCCCCCCACTTTAAAAATCCTGGTGCCGCCACTGTACATACCCCTATTGTAGCTGGAGAAGTGGTCTTTATAGTCAAATGACAAACTTTGCAAAGTTGTGGTCACATTGGCTAAACTGATAGGAATTCAAAATCCAGGAATCAAGATCTTATTCTTACAGGGAGTGTCTATGAGAAACTTTGCTAGTATGTTATCAGGAAATTTGGGGTCACACTAACAAATTATCTGAATCAAAATGCCAATAAAATTTCCTTCAATTTTCAGCCAGTGTAACTGCTTCTGCTAGTGTGGTCACATTTGCAAGAAATTGTCTTATTTGTTTAGAAATGTTTATCTTGAAATGTATGCTGTTATAAATTGCATTCTTATGTCCCACCCTTCTCTGTTTAATAGAATAGTTGTGAGATCGGATTTAGTTCAAGGATTAGAGCATGTGGTTTGTGTCATGTGCTAGTGAAATGTTTAGCCTTTGCTTTATGTTTTGCAATGTTCATGAGTTCTGTGTGTGTTTGGTTAGGGGCAGATTGGATATAACAGTTCAAGTACTTACATGTAGCCAATGTCCTAAGTCAGATTTATTATACTGCTATTTCACATACTCTGGCATTTCTTTATACTCTTTTGACCCTTGTTTCAAATTCATTTACAAAACTTTGCCATGTGAAGAGGGCTTGAAACTCTGAAAGTTATTTATCCCTCAAATTGCATTAATGATAAAGAATTAAAGATAATTAAATGAATGATAAAGTACTGATTGAAATACATGTAATAAATACTTCCAGTAAATCTTGTTTTTCCTTTAACAGAAGTGATTAGTTATGAGATTCACTTCATATATATTTTATATAGCAGAGTCATAGAAATGCACAATTATCTATTGTAAAATGGGGGGGGGGGGGGACTTTTTATCACCTCCATCTACTCAATACATAGTACAGTGGAACCTCGTTATAAAGAGCACTGATATAACAAACTCTCGTTATAACAAGGTGATTTTCCTGGTCCCATCTCTTTGTATTCTATTGTATTTTGGCCCTGATATAACAAGGTTTCGATATAAAGAGGTAATTTCTCTGGTCCCAAGGACCTCGTTATAACGAGATTCCACTGTATATGCATACTATATATACATGGAAGCCACTGTTACATATTCTCTTAATCCTATTTCTATGTATACAGCTATTGACCGGATATAATGACCATCGCTCGAGCTAGATGACTGACAAACTACATGTAGGTGTTATGACTATCTCTCCTCTGTTGCAACCATTGACCATTTATTGGACACTGGTTAGCACCACTACCAACAAAAGATGACTACTAAAAGCATCCAGCATATTTAACCCTTTCAGGACAGGAATTATTTAAGGGCTAAATTGATCACATTTTGATCTTCAAATTGGCAACAATTATATTTTTCTTTTAGTGCTACATGGTTCTAATAAGGTGTAATGTCTTTGAAAATAATACACATGGTTATGAATTTTGTCGAAATGTTGAAAAAATTGCCAATTTTGATAAAAAATAAGGATTTTGAATCTCTCAATGTGTTGCCAATTTAAGGATTTTAAAACTTATTCTCCTATTCAAAATTCCTGGCATCAAACGCAATATGGTAATGCAACAAAAATGGACATAGTGTGTGCAGAAATTTTTGCTCTTTCTACTCATGTATCTGGTATATTTTTTAGAGCTCTGAATAAAAAGTTATTGAGCCAAACCACAAAATGTGGTCAATTGTCTCGAATGGGTTAATAATAGAGGCTTACATGTATCAACTTCATAGAGTGTTTCAGAGCGAGAAGGGAGAAGAACCTATGAAACACCTCTGCTAGAATGACTAATCATTTATTAAAAGAGGGAGTATATTGTGACATGAAAGTATGGGACTGTTTAGTGGGAAATTCATTAAAGACGGCCATTTGAATACGTGTATGTCAATTATATATAAGAGAAATCTGTTCATGAATTACTAGAGGATGTTTTCTTTGTTTTCTTTTGTGAAGGAAACAGTTATTTTTACTTTGTAAATGTTTTCAGAAGCCCTTTCGTGTAGTTTTTTTTTAGTGCTTAGATGATAAGATTTCAATTCTAAAATCATGGCAAAGCACGAAGCACAATGTTTATTATATAGTGCCTTTAAAAGTTTGATGTTCATTTCCTTTTTGTTAAAACTTCTTATCCTACATTTTTACATCTGTCTGGTGGAACATTTAGATATTGGGGGAAATATGAAGTACAAGCAATTTTCATGAAAAAAATCTGTTCGCTTGGTGTCTTTCTCTTTATGATATTGTTACCACTTACCGGGGATATTTTAGATTATACAAAATATGTGTTGCTTAACTTGCTTTCTAAAGTAAAATAATACTTCAGTTTTAAAAGTTGACCTTAATATATCTTTGAAGGCAACAGTCTGGTTACAGGTCATGTAATTTGACTTCGCTGCCATGTTGAACACAATAGCTGAAAGAATCTTGACAAAACAGTTTTGATGTTAGAATGACAGAGGTGAAAATGGCTAAGGTAAAAATGTTTGAGGTGAAAATGTCTTGGGTGAAAATGTCAGAAGTAATGTAAAAATGCTTGAGGTTAAAATTTCAGTGGTAAAAATGCCAGAGGTGAAAATGTACTGTAGAAACTCACTATAACGAGGACCTTGGGACCAAGAAATTTGCCTTGTTTTATCAGGAATCTCCTTATATCAGGGTAAAAAACAAGAGAACATAAAGACCTGGGATGAGCAAAATTACCTTGTTATATCAGGAATCTTGTTATATTGGAGCTCTTTATAACAAGTTTCCACTGTACATGTATATGGTATCCAAGTTAATGGCAGAGGGTAAACATTCTTCAAGTTTTTACTTAAAATGAAAAAAAAAAAAAGTGTCACCTTTTATTTGCAGTAAGGAATCTAACTTGACTGGAGGCTGTACTTTTTCTATTTAGAAGTTTTTTTGCTTTGTTTTTTAACCCTTACTATTCTGGGCTATTTCAAGCTCCTCTCTGATTTTTTTTTTTGGGGGGGGCCTGGTCTCGGCCACCATTTATGCAAATTATATGCATATATATCATATATATATTTCAATTGATAATCAGGTAAAGAAAGACCTTGGTGATGAAATTTTAATGCAAGAAGAAAAAATTTTGAAAGTGATTTCAATTCTTAAATGTATGTATTCTATTGTTTTATGCATTTCTTATGTATTTATTTCTTTTTCCACTTTCATTATTTATTGTTTGTTTTTTTAAGTCTGCTGTTTCAGAGTGCTATATGAACCAGTGTTCAGTAAGAAAAGGTGATAATGACAGCTTAAAGAAGAAATTATAGGTAATAAAGGAGAAACATGATAAAATGCAGTTTCCCATTCGTTTTGTACACAAAACTGAAATTTTCCGTTTGGGGGCTGACATGAGGTCATAAAAGGTCACGTAACTCGGTAACGGTAACTTGGTGTCAAAAGATGCGCAGGACTTGAAAGAAAAGTCAGAAAGTTGCGGGGAGTGTTCGAAATGCGCGAGCCCCCCCCCCCCCCAAAGTAAAGTATTAAGGGTTAAGCGTTTCCAATTTTAAAAGGATATAAAGATGGTAAATGTATTTCCCCACAGTACATGTACCGGTATGGTTTTTCGTGAGCAAAATGTCTATAATGTTAATACCTAAGCGGCCCAGCCGCACTGAAAAAGACCAACACCGTTTTGAAACCTGAATGTCAACTCCAACATTGTGCCCCCAACCTTTTTTAGCTCATGACTTCTTCTTTTTCTTTTTCTCTTGTCAGATAGTTTAGGATATGAAGGTTCCCAGGAAATGTGACAACATTTTTTTTTTTTTTTTTCCTGCTAGTCAAAAAATTTCCTGAAAATTGTGCTCCCTGTTTTTACAAAATCCTGGATCCGTGCCTGACCAGACCGTCAGTGGGCCAAAAAAAGTTATGTTCGTCCGTATGGCCGAGTCATCAGTCAGTTTGAAGTCACTTTGATGGTGTCATGGGGGTATAATAGATTATGTAAATAAGACTACAGTTTATTATGAATACAGTTATCTTGAATTTCATTTTCATCATATTCAATTTGTAAAACAAGATGTGGTATATATCTTAAGACATTGTATATTGTATTCATGTGCGCATGCCTCATGATTAAAATGTATCATAATAATTATATCATTATTGAATTTTCTTATTTGTGTCTGATTGTAAAGGTCTTACTTTTGGTAATTGTACGTACATGGAACACTTTTCATCATGGGTTTCCCATGTCCTCCCTCTATTTTTTTTCCCCTTTTAATCTCTCTCTTCCCCCTCGCTGTTTCTCTGTTATCTCTATCTACGTAGAGACAAACAACAAAGTAACTGTTACTGAAACAATGGATGTAATGAAGATAAGATGAGCTTTATCTAAAACTTTCCTTGATTTACAATCTGATTAAAGTGGAATCCAGTCTAGACTACTTAAGATCACACCCTGTGGTGTAAGCTAGTACATGTACCTCCCTTGAGATTTTCAGCAGGCAGGCATCCTCGCCTGGTAAGAGACGTAGTCAAGATGAATCATTTCTCTATACTGGTGCCTCGAGATTTGGCTTCATATATATTCCTCATGAGTGGATGGAAGTTTATCTGCTCAATCTATATCATGTTAGAAGCTAAAACCTTAAGTTACGAATGCCGTCAGTAACCTGATTGCAAAGACTTTCAAGAAATCAACAGTGGGCAATTTCAGTACACCTGTACGTTATATCTTAAAATGTGCGAACATTAGGCCTACCATGAATATAATCGCAACATTATTTCCATAGGCAATATAGTGAGATACTGAAATTGTCCTTGAGTTGATTTGCGATAATAGTAATAATGTCTACATTCATATTGCCACATATCCATCCCAGGGGGATGCTCAAGGTGCCTATAAGTACTATTACTATGCTGGCCTTAGCCTAGCTGCCCTATGGCACTAAGCTTTCAAGGAATAACTTCTTCCTTGGTACCCATCTACTACACCAGGGTGGAGATTGGAAATGCAGATTTAATATCATGTGTTCAGTGAAAGATTTCTTATCGGTTTACATCCTCTTTACAAATTTGACATCATAGGGTTCAGCAAAGTCTCCTGTCTGGTCCAGGTCTGCCGTTGTTCCCTCTGGTAGGACTATCTGGAACTCTTGGATCAGTGCTATCATGGTCTTAAAGATGGTCCTACGAGCAATCTTCTCTCCCGGGCATGAACGCAGACCTACATTGTAACGTTAATAGAGTGAGAAGAGAGAGAGTGAGTGAGTTAGAGAGAGAGAGAGAGAGAGAGAGAAAGGGAAGGGGAGTTCAGCGGGGCGCAGGTGTGTGGTGTGCGTGTGTGTATGGGGGTGCGATAGAGAGTGAGGGAGAGAATGCGCGAGAGAAAGAGTGTGAAAGATCGAGAGAAGGAGGGTGTGGGTATGTGAAAGTGTGGGTGTGTGTGATTTAGGAAGCGCGCGTGAGGGAGAGGAAAGAAAGTGAGAGAGATACATGGGTCGAGGTCAAAAGAAATAGAACAAAAGAAAGAAAAAAGATTGGGGATAATGAGGAAAAAGAAAAAATAGGGACAAAAATAAAGAAAGTGAAAAGCAAAAATGGGGGCAGATCGAGACGAAGATGTATACCACATAGATGTAGAGAAATTCGGGAAGAAGCCGGGGGGGGGGGGATATTAAATGGAACTGAGTTTCAGAAAAGGGGCCATGAGCGTGATTAAAGTAGACATACGACTTTATTTTGTCTGCCTGTTTATTGAAAGCTCTTGTATATGAACGATTAAAAATGCAACTCCAAAAATCAAACTGCATGTGGTTTGATTGTAATTGTTTACGCCCGAGGGACAGATTACCCATCGCAATTCGCAAGTCAATTCTTTACTTTAAGGGGTTATCCCTCATATCAGTTTCCTGTTATCTACAACAGCGGAATGCCTTACTTTGTCATTTTGAAGAGAAAAGACTCAATGTATCTGGAACATTAATGACGCTTACCGACACCGAATGGAGTGTGGAGCTGGAACTTGTCGGCATTCAGTTCATACTCGTCTGAGCTGGATCCGTCCAGGAAAAACCTCTCCGGTCGAAACACTTGAGGATCACCCCAGACTTCCGGGTCATTCGACATCTGCCATAGGTTTGAGATAACAGTCGTTCCTGCTCCGATATGGTAGCCATTGACGGTTTGGTTTGCCATGGCGTAGCGTGGAACACCGAGAGGAGAATGATGGTGGATACGATCGACTTCGGTCAGGAAAGCGACGGTGAGTGGAAGACGGAATCGGTCTTCGTAGGTGATGTCGGTGAAGTTCCCGAGGGAGTTTATTTCCTGCAAGATCTGATGATTCAAAAGGAATAATGCAACTAGTTTAAAGTTATTCACACTAGCTGATTTTAACACAACTATCCCTTGAACTACTTCCGTACCACTATCTCCGAAAAACTTAAATTATCCCTTGATTTTTTTTTATAACCCAAGGTAGTTGCCCGAGGGGTAATTTTTTCCCCCAGAGGGTACCGTGTCCATTATCAAGATACAGTACCCCCTAAAACTATCTTGTTATATCGGAGCTCCTTAAAGCGAGTTTCCACTGTGTAGTGCATATCAAACTCTCCACTTTGTGGAGACGTAAATCTGTACCGGGTAGGAAAAATTCTTTGAATGCTTTGTAATTCGACCAAAGCCGGGGAAATAATATGACACTTTTTTTTTATTTTTTGAATAAAGCGCAGTGGTGTATATTTGGAAAGTAGCTCTACTACACAATCATGCATAATTCATTTATGACCTCACCCTTTCTTGATAGTCCATGTAAGCTGCTAGATAAAGACACATCCATCGTACTATCTGAGGTATACTACTATGACCAGAGAAGAAGAGATCCACTGCTAATCTCCAACCATCATCGGGATCACTCCAAGTTGTCTTTCCTTCAGCTCTAAGATCCTGGAGAAACCGTTCGTACATCACTACCATACTCTTAGGATGGTCATCGATGGGTGTGGATGATGAACTAGGATTTGGTGTGTTTTTATCAGCTGACAAGGCCTTAGAAGCAAACGTCTTCGTATGATTGGCGAATCGATTAAGCTGTGAATATAAAAGCAAATAATATTATTACGATCAGTAGGAATCTACCATTTTAGATTTTAATGTCATTATCAAAAAATGGATAAGACGAAGAAGGTAACAACGTTAAACCAAACTAGGTTTGCGATTGAATACTAGCATGGGTTAGGGTTAGGTCTAGGTATTCCGTCCTGGATTAAAGGGCAATTCAACCTTGGTAATAAGATGATTTGTGTAAAAGTAGAAAAATATGAAAAACAGGATAGTGAAAGTTTGAAAGAAATCGGACAAGGAATAAGAAAGTTATATGCGTGTTTGAAAAATGTGATCACTAAATCTATGCGAATCTCAAATTGGAAATTTGGTGAGTCAATTGCACTGATCAGTGGTCGATTGTGACATACTGGCGGTAAACTCTCCCGTTTATCGATCGTACACAAAAATATAATTAATATGTCGTTTTCTCCGAAGCGCCTTTTCCCTTGTATCGGGACAGTACTCAAAATACATCAGATATCATTATTGTTATATCCTCGTAAAAGAAACAGATCCTATACCGAGCAATACTTTTTGGAAAAAAAAATATGACATTTTAGTAATTTGGTGTGTTGGAGCAAATGGGGAATTGTCTGCCACTACATCACAGTGACATTACCGATTCGGCCAATTTGAAATTCCCATATATGTATGTAGTATAGGGGCAATGCCATGGTAACGGAATTACAAATGACAGATATTTTGCTCACATTTTTGAAGGCTATGCACTAATTTTGGACTTCCGTCCCCTTCTCACCAATTCGTAATCTGTAGATGTACTCATTCTTTCACCTGAACTCGTTCATATCCAAAAGTGTCCACTTACATTAATTATATTGAGGTATATAACTTTGGTAACGGAATTACCAGAAAATGGTTGCATTTTTGAAGTTCTCATTTCCATGCATCAGACATGCATTGTGCGAATCCTGATTGAGATGTGGGGAAAGTTTTTTTTTCAGATTTTTGTGATTTAAGGATTTGCCTATTTGGGACTATTAAACTGATTTTCATTAGTATAAATCTGAAATTAATTTTGTTGTTGTTGTTGTTTTTCCCATGTGGAATTGCCCATAGTGATTACAACTTTCCAAAATTCATAACTTTCTTATTACTTGTCCAATTTCTTTCAAACTTTCACTAATCTGCTTCTCTGATTCTTCCTCTTTCTGTCAGAACTTGCTACTAAGGTAGGATTTCCCTTTAAAGTAAGCTTAGAATTCCTAGTGTAAAGAAATAACCGGATAGTATTTGTTGCTGGAGCATACATGTGTCATAGAAAAAGAACATCGGGCCGTATTTAGCTCGCAAATGGGCACGTGTGTGACCAAAATCCTGAAAAAATAGTTGATTTAAATCTAATTTTCCAGGATATCTTGTAGCTGAAGTCTCTCATTTCAGTGGATTTAAGAGTTCAAAATAAGAGGTCAAAATTAGGTCGATAACGTGTTTGACCTCTCACGAAAAGGGATCTGACTTGTTTGTTGTCAAACCTACTTTTCTCATATTTCCCGCAGAGTGCAAGTTTCCACTTTTTCATTGCTATACGTATGATGGGATTGCTCTGAACAGTTTGAACGTCTTCAAAGCAATTTTGCATAAATGAGTGAACATTCTTTCCCTGTAGAAGTGAAAATTGGGTCGATCACGTGTATGACCACTCAAAAAAGTCAAGTGAAAGCCAAAAATGAAGATCTTGAAAAGTATCACTGAATATGTGCTTGTACACAATATGTGCACATTCTCCACTCAATGGTTGGATCTAAAATATATTTGGAAACAAATGAAAAAGGTTTTCTATGTCCTTAAACAAGGACATAGTTTGTATTATAATGAATAAAATAGGGCAACATAATTGAAAGCTCATACCACAAAGTCTCATTTGTGATACATTTTAGTAAACATGCTGGCACCATATTAAGGCCTCGTTCACATAATATGAAGCAGCTATAATATCAGCGTTATAACGATTTGTCATTCCCCAAAATAACAAACTTAAATCTGTACCTTTAAAAAGGGAAGGATATATCTGCTTCATTGCTCTACAGTACAATTTGCACTACAAAATAATGAAACAAAAGTAAATGCTAGATGATGGAAGCAAATTGTGTCTGTTCAAGTAATTGCCAGGAACGAGAAAGCATTTACTTGTAGGAAGAAAGTCCTTGCTTTTGTTATGGTAGCATTTGCTAGGCTTTGTCTAGTTTTACAAATATGGCCCGTTGTCATGATAATTTGTTGATATGCCTGAAAGAAGGTTCTGGGTTATAGCTTACATGGTTAAGGTAAAAAGGAAGCTGAGCACGAAGTACCGAGGACGTCGGCATCGTTGCATTGGGCTCGAACGTGATCTTCTGAACACTGAAAATATCGTTTACGAAAGCCTCGTCGTCTTCGTCATCGTAAACGAGACCCTGGTCGAAGTAGATCCGATGGTTGACGTCGACGAAGAAAACCCGTAGAAGCCATTCGGGGTTGAATGAAGAGCCTTGTCTTGCAATCAATGACGTCATCAGGGAGTTGACAGATTGGTCGATACGTGGTTGTACGAATGTTTGGAGGTAGTTTGTTTGGAGGATGGTTTGGCCAGTAAATTGACGGATTTCTAGCCATGGGTCACCACTGTTTTGAAATGTTGAACCTAGGAATCATTGAAACATTATAGGAATTGTATTAAGTGCTCCTGCGCAAATGGAATATTAGTTAAACTCTGTTTCTGAGAAGATGCAATATAAAGCAAAATATATACCTTGTACCTGCTTAAAACTAGACTTTGTTGCACCTCCTTAATATATTATAACTGTAAAATATCTATCAATGGCGCATAGGAGTTGGTCTAGTGGTAACGTCAGTGGCGGATCAGGAGTTGGTCTAGCGGTACTGTTAAAAATAGGCTAGACCCGGGGCTAGACATGTAGAAATGTCATACTACCTTCTCGGTCAGGAAATGATTTTGCTTTAAATTAAAGCCTATATGCTCACCTTGATTTTGAAATGGTTCGCAGTACAAGACTGGCGACTAGTAGACGCCCGGCTTTTTGACACTTGTTTATAGCAAAAACGTAATTCCGTTAACAAATGTACTACAGGAAGTTAAAATGTACTACAGGATTTTTTTCTTTCTTTCTTTCTTTCCTTTTGTTATTCTATGATTGATGTAGGATTGTTTTTGTAATTCTTGAAACTTAATAAAACATATATATATATTTTTAAAGATGATGTTAAATCTACAACTGAAACCACTCCTTACCCGAATGTGAGCTGTCGGGATTTTGTGGCAAAACTGCCACATTCGTGAGAATGGGAAGGGAGTGGGACGGAGGGAGGGGCTAACTGTAGTCCCTAGGCCGCCTATGATTCCACACCATGTTCTAGACTAATATTTTGGGGTGTATTTTTGTGTATATTTACCTTCATTCTGAAGTGGTGACAGCATGACATTGACTACTATACGGCGTGCATTGAAGGTATTAGTCATAGTGAAAGCGTCCTTCATGATATGAAGGTCACCCAAGATAACTATCTGTGTACTTCCAGCACCATACTGAAACATATTCCCATATGTCAGAGTCTCGTTGTATAGGACTATAAATGAAATACAATGGTATTGTCATAATGCCAACTCTTCTTTGTTAAAAAAAAAAGAGTTTATAAACCATTAACATATGAATGTTTTTTGGGGAGAGTGAATCCATTGACTTTCAACAGACAAAACTATTAAATACGTCCAAAACAAGACTACCATTTGGTATATAAACATGTAGATGCATTGATAACGGCTGCATGCCCGAGCTAAAGACAGGGTGATATCATGCAAACCCCCATGGAAGTCCACTTTCAATCGTATTTAGTTTAAATGAGTTGACGTTATGATTATTATCACTTTCTTGTAATTATTCTTATTCTTATTTTTGTTCTTATTATCATTTATTATCATAATAATAATTATCATTATCATCATCGTTATGATTATATATATATATCATTATTACCATTACTTTTATTACTTTTATTGATTATCATCATTATCATCATCATCATCATCATAGTAATCAACATTATTGCCTACCTTTAGCTAGTCCAGTTGGTCCCAGTCTTCCCAATCCCAGAAGCTCCAGAGATCGAGCAGGATCTGGGCCAGGTGGGGCTGGAATCTCGACATCATCGACCATCATCATAGAAGACTCACGAGGTGCAAACACTATGACGACCACGACGACGACAGCGAATATGGCGGTGATGAACAGGAGGAGGATTCCGAGAATGAACGATCTTTTGTCCGTCCCCGTCTTTACATGCTTTTCCTCGTCGTTTTGAGCTAATTCAGATAGTTAAGTTAACTAATAAATCAAATTAATAGTTCTGAATCTAAATTATTATGTATCATTAAATTTTTATAATATTTACAACTATAGACCTATTTGTAATTGTCTTATATCTTATATGATTGTTATCGTTATCGTTCATTGTTTTGTTATCGTTCTTGTTCTTGTTAATACTTTTCTTTGTTTTTGCATTTGTTATTGCATTTTGTGACTCTGCGCAGCTCTCGCCAGTTGAGGAGGAAACATTCCTCTTCTTCTGGCAGTATTTTAAATCAACATCTTGGTTTTCTTTATCAAAACAAATACAATTTATATACTGAATAATAATTTCAAAAACATTTACTGCAGAAATACAAGTTGCGTTAAAATGCCGCTTTAAAAATAAACGTAAGTCCGAAATACACAAATCTATATATTTGTTAAAAATCAACTTGCGTTTGATTTTTGAAGTTGCCTTTGATAGGAATTTTTTTATTCGAGAGGTCCCATACTATAAAACTGTACATTACACGGTGAAATATAGGGCCTATACAGGCAGACAGGCAAATGGTATTTGTAAGTTTACTACATGAATACGGTATATACCCGAATCAATAAAGGAAAGTCATCGTTAGTTATAAATAAAGCAATAACTGTTTTCGCATTATCATGATTATCCGATTGCGTTATAATATATTGTTTACCCTGACGTTATGAAAGGTTCAAGGCATATTTGACTGATCTAGGCCTAGCTATTGCAAATGTTTTATGTACACATCCTTGAAAAATACAAATCATTTATCTGCAACGCTAGGCATATAAAGATTCTGAAATATTAGCCCATTGGAAGAAAGGCAAAGTTTTTATGCGTTGATTCTCTAAATATCTTGCATCTCTACTGCACAAAATGAAAATTTCCTCAGCAAATATCGTAAGATTACATTGAAAAACATGTAAAAGACATTTGCACACAACGAAATATAAGTCACAGATAGCATGAATAATAGGTATAAGACTATAACTATTAATTTGACTTACTCGATGACTTCTCCATCTTAGCTATGTTCTCCTTCATTTCATTACATATAATATATAAAGTCTCTGAAGTCAGAATAATGCGCAAAGCAGTTATTATTACTGCACACTTTCTAAACGCCACAGTGCCTAAAGCGTTGGTCTCAATTTTCTTTTATTGGAGAAATCCACAAAAGTTGGTATAAAGTTCAGGTATGCCTTGATATGTTGACATGAGCTGAGAATATTGACGATATCAATTGTTATATACTGACCTGACACAGTGAAAAGCATTGGGGCCCCATCGAGCCGAAAACTATTTTGTTGAGTAATTTTCTCATAACTGGCTTGTCGTCTAATTGTGGAAAACATGTCCTTATGTAGCCAGCAGCCCACCTAAATCTATCTACGCATTCTGACTTATGATCATATACATGATATATATTTCACTTTCAAATCCATTCATACTTTAGCTAGAATTAATATCACCTGCTAATACAATGGCCCTATACAGTGCAATGATATGTATATATGAGGTATATGCATCCCCCCTCTCTCTCTCTCTCCCTCGCTTAAATCTACCTCCCTTTATATCCCCCTCCCTCTCCTTCTCCCCTTCTCTAATAATATTTTTTATTTTTATTTATATACATTTTTTTTGGGGGGGGGGGTGCTAAATCTATATCATGCTTTGAACTGGAATTATGACATGAGTTTTGTTCGGGATTTTTTGTTGCGGTTGTTTTGTTTTGTTTAGTTTTGTTTTTGTTATGTTACTTCTGTATACCTACTATGCTTTGTAAACTGAAAATTGAGAATGATCCTATATGTTTGGATTTTGAATCAATAAATGAATTTGAATTTGAATTTGAATAAATTCTCATCTTATGAATTTTAATAATTTTACTTCCAGTCTATTCATTTTAGTATCCTGAATTCTTAAATGCTGAATAATGTGACACTGATCCTGCAACAAGGAATACTACTTAGTTTTCGTAGGTACAGTGGCGGATCCAGAGGGGGGGGGGGGGATAGGGATAGGGGATAGGTTTGAAGGCATATTGTGTGTTTTAAACCACAACTAAAATGTGATTATCTTCACACACTCGATTTAGCAGTAAGACTCACTGTAACTCCCTTTTCTTTCTTTTTTATTTACAATATATCAAAACGGTTTACGAAACGTAATCTATTTTCTGCTGTAAAACTTTATAAAGTTGAGTTCTGGTCATGCGAGTATTCTGAAAGAAACTAACTCGAAGTAATTTGGAAAGATTAGTCATACTCTACATATCAACAGGTGTATAGGCCCTACCGTGAGGTTTTGATATAAGAAAGTGACTCAGTCTTGTTGAAAGTCACATGCACGTACTGCACACAGAATTATGTATGTGGAACTACACAAACATGAGGCATCAATTCCAAACTTTTCACCTATTTCTCGTTTTATCGAGTATGAGGGCATTTGAAGAGCAATCCTTTTAGGAGAGGACATTTCTATCATGATGTTCTTCCATACTGACATAAAAAGAATGAGAAAGCTCATACATTACTTTCACCTTTACCAGAACTCAAGCTTCTCTTTAACCAGGGTTGTTGAACAATAATCACAGAGATTATTACGTGAAAGATTCTTCAACAATTCAGAGATAGGAAGCCTGTTAATGACAACAATGAACTTTTCCTGCAACGATGGTTATACAAGACAAGATGTTCATATTTTTACACAAATTTTTACAGACAACGGAAATGCAAATGTTTAAATTAGCAGTATTTGCCCAATTGCCCGCCCCCCCCCCAAAAAAAATAGACACCCCTCCATAGAGGTGTAGACATCTAAAACCGTCGGACAAATAATCCGCTTCCCCTCTTCATGGTTTGGGGGGTAACGGCTCCATCCAGGGATGATGCGATCACTTAAATTCGGTGTGATATGCTGGTGAATTGAAATGGTACCGTCTAAATCCACTCCTGTACATCATGTAGAAATGCCCTTCATGTAACGCTAATCCAACCGGGTTGGAGATTGGCAGTCTGTAATAATCCTTTATGCCAGATCCAACTTGTGATAGACTGATGGACCTAAGCCTGTTGTCATGTTTGACGACCCAGTACAGATTAAGACCTACAGGCGACAAGAAAATACATATTGGATGCGTTGTTCAGTTTCAGTTTATTTTTTCAGTATATGTCATATTTCAAATCACATGAATGGAACATAAACAATGGCCATTGCATTATTACGTCCAATGATATAGGAAAACACCTTAATATTTTCAACAAAAGAAGGCAAATATGCAAGTGAACATACAGAGACACAGATCAATATTCCATCATTTTAAAGTTGGGATAAGACAAACTAATTTTGCCAGAAATATGAGGGAATATATAATAAGAAGCTAGATTCCCTTAAGAATAAAAAAGAAGTCTTTGACATTATATGTATATGAGAGATGATCTTAAGAAAACGTTTAAAAAGAAAATATGATAAAGGGCGATTCCACGGTAATGGAATTACAAATTAGGGATTTTTGCTCACATTTTTGGAGTTTGTGCACTAATTTTGTAATTTGGTCCCTTTCCTACCATTTAATAATCTGCAGATGTACTCATTCTTTCACCTGAACTCTTTCACACCCCACAATTTTCACTTACATTAAATATATTCTGGTACATATACCGTGGTAACGGAATTACCAGAAAATGGTGGCATTTTTCAATCTCTCATTTCCATTTAATATCCTCTGAAATGCACAAGCCAATTATTTCAGATTCATGATTGATTCAGCTTTCTGTTTATTCAACTTAAATGTGATACGAAGAGATTAAAAAAATAACATGACAGATCTGTAGTATTTGCTCTTTTTTCTAGATAAGTCATCGGTAACGGAATAACATCTTCTGAAATTTACTAAGAAAACTAAAGGTTCTTCAGTCTCCTGTAAACTTAAGTGTTGATAAATTTTTATTAGCGGTCTCAAGTGAATAAAACATATTAAAATGAGTACCATAAACCCATTATATAAAAAGGTATCTGTGAATATACTGGAAATGGGTAAGATTACAAAGTGATAGTTGAGGTAAGCAGCAACTGCTTGGTATATTTGTGTTTAATTTTGTCAGTTGAGTTGCAGGAATTTAATCATCAGCGTAAATAAACATGATTATTAAAACAATATTCCATATTGCAAATTGGCTTAATTACGTAATATTTGAACCCAATACTAACCCAGTACTAACTCAATCATTCATCAGCCATTCTTAGCATATGAAGATTTATGATAGTGTTCCTCTACTGATTAAAATCCTTAAAATGATAGACTTGCAAGTTAGTCACCTTATCTCTCTAAACCATCAAAAGGAGAACCTTTAAAGGCACTGCGAAGGATTGACTTGCAAAAGCAAAGCAGCAAACAGGTGTGATTGCGTGATAGTATGGTAAATGGGTTATGAATAGCGGTCCTTATGAATAGTTATGAATAGTGGTCCTTATGAACGGAAGTCCTTATGAACATGATGAATAGCGAGGTAATTTGTCTGTGGTTTGCTATGTAGAAGGACCGCTATTCATACAAAACCGCTATTCGTTTAGTCACGCGTTATGGATAGCGGTTCTTATGAAAAAGTGGTCCTTATGAATAGCGGTCCTTATGACTAGCGAGGTTACCCCCTTTGATATCATTTTGTCATTAGAGTTCCTGTTAAAAATGTCCAAATTATTTTGAATTTTCTTTTATTTATATTTTGGCTGACATTAATATAGAATAATCATTAATTAAAGCTGGCTTTAGCTTTACAGATGATTAGTTTTGCCATGTGATCTTTCACATACATGTAATATATAAAATGCAATTTACCAGGGGCAACCTCGCTAGTCAATGTTTAATCTATATTAATGTCAGCCAGAATATAAATAAAAGAAAATTCAAAAGAATTTGGAAATTTTTAACGGGAACTCTAATGACAGAATGATATTATAGTAAAAGAATGGTAGGTGAATATTCAAACCGACATATACCAAGGCCGAAAAACAAACAAACAAATCTAAACAGTGTTTCATAATAAATTGGGCTCTTTTTCATAAAATCGATGTCGTCTAAAACTGATACATTACTATTTCTATAAACATATGTACAGTAATGTAAACATATACATTTATCATTCATACTGGATTATTTGCCTCTTTTTTGCAGTTGATGGCACATCAGAGCTATTTCACATACGATATATGCATAAAACACATGTTCCAACTGCTCCATCACATTTTAACCTTTTATGCATGATGGTAATTCCGTTACCATGTAATTCCGATACCAAAAATTTGGCCAAACAAGAAAAGATATTCAAATAAGTGTTATCGGAAGTTTTAGGGTACAACTTGAAATCAGAGAATTTTCAGTTTCCCCTAAAAAATATTCACTCTTAAAGCTAGGAGAAAAACTTTCCAAAAATGTGAAATTTTAGCGTCCAAATGGAGAGTTAATTCCTACGATCGTAATCGTATGAAATAGGGCCCTCTACTTTTATTTGATTGATGAATGTCTGTAAAACTTCAATTATACATTTTTCCCCCAATGATCTTTATTTTGATTTCACTCAATTATAATAGATGAATCATAAATCAACATTTCAATGAATGTGTATAACAAATAAAACACATTATTTTATAATATCTTTATACAACCTCTCCCATTTTAACAATCCTACTTATTCCTTTTCATAGCTATTGCCTTTTCTTTATCTCGATATTCTACTATCCTTTGTAATATTTCCTCCTGAGTTGGAACTACACCCTCTGAACTTGACCTGAACAATAATTTATTCTATTAAAAAGGTTATTGTATTACAAATTTTGATTTCAACGTCCTATCCAGTTTAACCCCCATATATATCGTGTGAGTAAAAAAAATAAAAAGTAAAAAAAAATACACACACACGAGGAACACACACCCACACCCACACACGTGCACATACCCCTCACTAAAATACACACACACACGATGCCAAGATTTACGCATATTATTTTCAAGATGGACTTCTGGATGTTGAGGAACAATAACATCATCATCATCATCATATCATGATCGTTAAACACTTTGAAGCAGCAATTAAAAACATAAAGAGTTTGACAAAGCAAATTGAAACAGTATTTATGTTTATTTTACTCCAAATGAACACCATGATCATGTGCTTGTTTGTGTGTGCATTTGTGATGCATTCTTGTTTGCATGATATGTCTGCTTACGATGAGTACACCATGTGAGAAAAAATAAATGTGTGCTTGGCTTTTTTTTTCTTCATTTTCCTGAGTGTGTGTGTGTGTGTGTGTGTGGGTGTGTGTGTGTAACTGTATGTGTGTTTTAATATGTGTGTACTGTTTAATTATGTTTTGGACGATTTGAGCGTTATTTGTATCTGCAAAGACCAAATTAATGCCCCTATTCAAAATGTTTTGTTCAAACATCACATAAGGAGTACGTTGGCGCAAGTTGATTTTTACACTCTCGCAAACAATGCCCCCTGTTCATCCAAGCGTAAACACATATCACACAAAATTGGTACCAAATGATGCGGGATAAGATACTTTTCCAAAATATGTATAATAGTTTTGGGTTCTTAACTGAGTTTTAAACAAAATAGCAATTTTCTAAGTGACTCTTTTTTGACTCACACGGTATCTCTTTCCACTCTGCATTTTGAAGCTTTACCAAACTAAATTTTTCATTCACCCTCTGCCATAAAGCTTTGACATAATCACAATCCCAAAATAAGTGTTCATGCGATTCTAAAATTTGCTTACAGAAGGAACAATAATTATTATCAACAAAACCAAATGTTTAAAGAGATTTTCGTTTGTATATAATTTGCTATTCATTTTACTTTTCTTTACCTATTATCAGTATTGAAAAAAGATAATTACGTACGTCATATTGTCATAGGTTTTCATTCTATCGCACCATGGTATGAAATTTAGTCGAGCGATTTGTTAACACACAATAGCTAGTGCTCTTTCCAATCGATATCTATTTATTCCCTTAGCTTACGTAAATTTTGATGGCGTGACATGTTTGTACATTTCACGAAACTCATTTGTAGATTATCTTTAAATCTCTCTTCCCTAATTTTCACTTATACACTTATTTAAGTAAAACTTGATAGATCAATTAGTCGCATGTACGGGTCATATTATTGCCCCCCCCCCCCCACACACACACACAGTGCTGGCACTCTATCTGTACCTCGCATGCTTCGTTCACGTTGTTTATTTGTAAGACTATATCATCTATGTTAAGAACAATGTTTAATTCTGTTTGTAATTTAATGATCATTTTTTTTTTTTTTTTTTTTCTACATACAATATTTCAGACCTACATATGCCCTGTTATTTTTAATTACCAATCATCTAAATTTTCCTTTGAGTACATTTTCTTTGATAATTGTTATTCAATGTAAATTGTGCCTAATTCAATGATTATTGCGATGCATGATCTTTAAAAAAAAATAAATACCATTATGAATGAAATTGAGCTTCATTTATTTTCTGAATTTCCATATTTTCACTACTTGAACCTATGTTATGGAAATAAACAATTGTTTTCACTTGCTCTTTCTCTAAAATGTGATCCACTAGATAATTTCTTTCTTAAGTATGTCCTCATCAAAAATCATCTTATCTTTTAGATAATCTTTATTATGAACTAAAGATTAGATCAGCTTTTCCCAAAAGAAAATTCCTGCTCTTCTCCATATCTTACCAAGCCTTTAAAATCTCGAAATAAGACAATGGTGCTTTAAAAGTCAATAATTTAACATCGTAATTACACAGAAACATAAACCTTCCACCCACACTGTAAAAAAAATGCGACATGTGACATGTTTATTTCTGTGACAGATTTAAAACACTGCGACGTGTTTATATATTGTACGGGTTTAAGAGCTAAACACATGTGTTTAAGAGCTAAACACATGTGCCTATTTTTTTCATCTTTCAGCACGCCTTAGGTGTTTACTAGATAAACATGTTTACCTTTTAAATGGTTCCAATGTATAGGCTAAACACCAAATGTTTACACCTTAATCATTTAGTGTTTACACCTGTTTAAATACTAAACAGTGTGTGTGATTATGGTGTAAACACCACGTGTTTATATATTGTAGCTAAGTTAAGAGCTAAACACATTCTGTGCTTATTTTCATCACGCCTAGGTGTTTATTAGATAAACATGCTTACCTTTTAAATGGTTCTAATGTATAGGCTAAACGCCAAATGTTCACACCATAATCACACACACTGTTTAGTATTTAAACAGCTGTAAACACCAAATGATTATTTTGTAAACATTTGGTGTTTAGCCTATACATTAGAACCATTTAAAAGGTAAACATGTTCATCTAGTAAACACCTATAAGGCGTGCTGAAAGATGAAAAAAATAGGCACATGTGTTTAGCTCTTAAACACATGGGTTTAGCTCTTAAACCCGTACAATATATAAACACGTCGAAGTGTTTTAAATCTGTCACAGAAAAGTGTTTAGAAACTAAACAAATTTTTTACAGTGCACTTTTCTAAAGCTATAGTCAAAGTAAAGCTTCCATCCCACCTTCCTTTCCCCATAAAATAGCCGGGTTTTTAAAATATTTTTTAAAACCACATTACACTTTGAGTTTTCACAAATAATTCAAAATCTATCGTTCTTAGGCCACCATCGCCGTAGTCCTGGTTGTAGATCGCTCAATAATTCTGTATTTTCCATTCCATATGAAATCAAAACAAATTTTCTTAGTCTCCGCTACTACCCTCTTTGGAAATAATGACGAGGAAACAGTTCAGTTTTGACAAAGGATATGTTTGAAGCAAATATCCTTTCCCCATGATGACAGTCAAATCTCGCTGTTTCCAACATCCGAAAAGTCTTTCAATTCTACTCAAAATCTCTTTGTAATTTAACTCTTCCCTCCTTTTTATATCCAACGAAAAATATGCTCCTGAAATTTTCATTCTGTTGTTATATTGCTCATGCGTAATGTTCCTGGTTCCCCGGCCTCTGTTTTTCCTACCCTCATCACATTAGTGTTAACATTTCTATGTTAACCTTTAAACCGCTTAACTCATAGAATATCTGAAATATATCCTGTGTTCTTGTAATCGATGCACACGCACGATCGCACGCACACACACACACACACACACACACACACACACACACACAAGCCAACGCACATTTGGGCATACATTCTCATGGTGTACCCACGCTGACGCTTTGTTTTTTTCACTACGATATTCTCATGGTAACGCACTGTCCCTCGATAATAGATGTAATTCTTTCTTGCTTGGACAATATAACTTTTTGTGGCGCTCATCCTGTTTGCTTATTTTTTATTTTTTTTTTTCATTTTTCATTTAGCGAATAATAATGATCATAATGAGTGTTGCCTCCAGGAAGTGATTAGCTCCTTTCTAATGTTCATTCGAGAGAATTCTCCCTAGGTGCCTTCAGCAATGTGAGATCCAGATCCTGAGTAAAGATTTTAAAAATGACTCATGTATTCCTTCATCATTAGGGGCACAAACATTAACTTAAAAAATCCAGGCATTAATGTCCAATATTGCTAGAGCATAATATAATTATATTAGTGTTCTAATTTGTATCTAGTGATAAAATTCCCATAAGAAGTCACTTTGATTATTCTTGTAGTTTTTCCTATCGCCCTGCCGGCTTGGAACTCGTCTAGGACACTTGTGACAAAACGATACTTTTAATTCGAAAAAGAAGACAATGTGCAGTGGTCCTGACAAACGGAATAAGATAAAGGGACGATCGAGATTTCGGCATGGGTACAAACAATGTCAATTTCAAATATAGCTAGTTGCCTTCATTGGCAAGCCAAAAAAAAACCAAAAAAAAAAAAATATATATTATATAATTATTTCTATATTTGAAAAAAAATTCTTATTGGAATTATTATCATTATTACTATTATTGTCCCCGCCGAACGAAGTTCGCAAGGGGACTATGAAACGGGCTCCGTACGTGTGTGCGTGTGTGTGTCCGTCCGTCCGTCCGTCCGTCCGTCTGTCCGTGTGTGCTCAAATGTTAGAAAATGCTACTTCTCCGTCATTTCTTGGCCGATTTTGATTCCGATTGTTTTATCTGATAGGGCTGGGTGGGGGCTTCCAAACTTCTACACAGAATTTTGAAATTCATTAATTATGCAAATTTATGCAAATTTATTCAAAATTGACGAAAAATGCTACTTCTCCTCTATTTCACATCGGATTTTGATTCCGATTGTTTTATCTGAAAGGGCTGGGTGGGGGCTTCCAAACTTCTACACAGAATTTTGAAATTCATTAATTATGCAAATTTATGCAAATTTATTCAAAATTGACGAAAAATGCTACTTCTCCTCTATTTCACATCGGATTTTGATTCCGATTGTTTTATCTGATAGGGCTGGGTGGGGGCTTCCAAACTTCTACACAGAATTTTGAAATTCATTAATTATGCAAATTTATGCAAATTTATTCAAAATTGACGAAAAATGCTACTTCTCCTCTATTTCACATCGGATTTTGATTCCGATTGTTTTATCTGATAGGGCTGGGTGGGGGCTTCCAAACTTCTACACAGAATTTTGAAATTCATTAATTATGCAAATTTATGCAAATTTATTCAAAATTGACAAAAAATGCTACTTCTCCTCTATTTCACATCGAATTTTGATTCCGATTGTTTTATCTGGTAGGGCTGGGTGGGGGCTTCCAAACTTCTACACAGAATTTTGAAATTCATTATTCATGCAAATTTATGCAAATTTATTCAAAATGCTGAAGGTTCATAATGTTTTCATGTTTTATATTTCAGTTGTATACATGCATTGTTGGTATTCTCTTCTTTTGCATGCAGTAACATTATTATTTTATTCACTAAAGTTTTAAGTTTCAGGCTAGTTAATTCCACAGATCTGCACTTCCGGCGGGGACATTTATTACGCATTGCGTAATTTACTCATTCACTTGTTATTATTATTATTATTATTATTATTATTATTATCATTATTACTATTATTATTGTTGTTGTTTTTGTTATTGTTATTATTAATTATTATTATTATTATTATTCTTATTATTATTATTATTATTACTAAATATATGTATTTATGTCTTCTCCTCCTCACTCCTTCACTTTCTCATTGATCCAACCAATTAATTGTTAGCATTGTGTTTTTGTTATTGCAACAGTATGGTTACAGAACTCCACTGATACGAAACACTATAATAAATAATGTGAAATAAAATCGAAGAATTGAACATGCATTGCATGTAGTTTATCCTATATGTAAAGATGACAGTTTGACTTATCATGTATACTACGGGTTATAAAGCAGCACCTTCACCTTTTTTCTTAACTATCTTTGAAAATCTTTATTCAGATTGCAGATTTTGCATTGTATTATTTGTTTTGGATTGAATTATGTATTTTGTTTACAATGTATGAAAAATAATGTCTCTCTGCACAATTTTCTTGTCTGAATATCTGAATAAAGGCAAAAAAAAGCATTAAAAAAAATTATATAGACATAGTTGTGACACGCGCAAGCGCGCTTGTTCCGATGTCGTGTTCATGGAGAAGCGAATTGTTCCCTCCCATAGAGGTTCACGTACGTTCACGACTCCATTTTCCATGCCAGGAACCATTTTAAATTGTGTTGTTTATTATTATCGGCGTTCATTCATTGCCATTAAAAATATTTACACATTTTCTTCTTTTTAGAAATTGATATTTTAATGCACTTGTGGTTTATGTTACTCATAAATTCTTGATATAAGTATTCCTTTTTTCTCTCTCTTTAGAATACATATATTTTGATTACTTCATACGGAGTCAATGAACGGTCCAGTGAATCGCGGCAACATTGAAACGAACAATAAACAGGGCAGTCTTTTATAATCAGCAAAAAACCATGTCTTGACATTTGATAACTGTGCAACAACATGATAAGTAATATGCACAAATTACTGCACATGGTTGACATATGAATCTTAGTCCTTCAGGTACGATAATTATGACGATAAATTCCCAAAATGTTCAACATCTGATGTATTTTCGAAAATATGAATAATTCATACATACAAGGGGCTATTAAATGGATTGTTTTGCTCCACTAATTTTGCAAGATTAATCTCTGCGATTAATACCGATATATTAGATACCTATATTATGCACCTGTTAAAATTGATGTGATACTGTAACTGTAAATCTCCCCCCCCCCCCCCCCATTCAATGAAAAACAGGGTATATTCCTCATTATGAAGGTAAGTCTTAACATGGCTGTATTAGCTCTTCATTTCCATATCAATAGGCAAACTATTTGAAATATCGCAAAATAGCGTAATCTTTTTCAAAATGTCCGCACGCGTGAAAATCCCATTCACTGTGTAGTAAGCGAACGTACGTGGGTTGTATAGGGGAGGAATTGACCTATCACCTCGCGCGAGTACTCTACTCGCTGTGGCAAATATATAATAATATTGAATGGCTTTTCTTTCATGGGACACAAGGATATATCGTACTCGCTTTGAAAATATTTCACTCGTCGTGCCGACTCGTGAAATATGCTCATAGCTCGTGCGATATATCCTTGTATCCCACTCAAGGCCATTCAATATTATATAAATATTACCTTTATAATCAATGCACGAGCATAAGATCGTATCTGTTTCTGATACCATCTCGCTTCCTCTTTTGCCATCCAAGTTTGCTCTGTATATAACACGGCGGGCATCCCAGTACAGCCATCTAAGAAAGAAATTTAAAAACGCTATATCAATTAACTGTAAACCCTCAAACATTTAAGAGGGTCTCGAAGAAAGAGAGAGATAGAGGATGAAAGAGAGGGAGAGAGAGAGAGAGAGAGAGAGAGCGAGCAAGATGGAGAGAAAGGGGAGAAAAGGAGAGAGAGCGCGCGCATGAGCACGCGCAGGAAAGAGAGAGAAATTCATGTATAGACCTCTACTGTGAAAAAGAAATAGGAAAGAGAGAGAAGAGAGAGAGAGAGAGAGAGAGAGATTAGCTAAGCAATTTGATCACATCCACCCTTACCTATTCCATATATCGGTCGCCATGTATGTAGGTTGTTTGATCTTATCAATCATGATCTCCGGCTCGCTACCGTCGAGGTATGACGTCATAATCACCTTGACTTCATCGTCTAACCAGAACAATTTCCGTCCAATCGTATCCAATGCAAAAGCCACGATACCTAGAGATGTTAATAATGAAATATATATATATATATTTATTAATAGGGGCACCTTGCGATGACAGGGTGTGGGGGACAGTAAGCCCCCCCCCCCCTCGCCTCTCCTTCCCTCCCCGCCCTTCCCTAAATTTGGGAAGTAGTTTGTGTAGTGACTCCAATCGCGATGTTTAATTTTTTGTTTATATACCACCCCTTCTCTTAACCCCAATGAAATTTGGAGGACCGTTGAAGTTACTTGTTTTCTCTCTTTCTAGAAGCGAGACAAAGTTTTTTACCCCCTCCTCATCATTGCCCACTGTTATTCTGGGACTATATTTTTAAAGGGTACCAATCATCAAAAAATATTTTACTCTGTATGTTAGAGGTTCCATGTCATTCTACTATTTTCCAAATATGGGCTTCGAATATCACTTCTATAAAGAGATATTACAAGTTTGATTATACTCTCTATAAGCATAAAAGCGACTCGTGAGTAGACTACTCAACGCACCCGTACGCACTCGCCAAGATAAGGGCTCGCGCGGAACCCAACTCGGAGGTTCGGTTCGGCACGAGCACCTTCATGAGCCTTTATTTCAATCATACTCTTAAACTGTTGACCTATAGAATTTCAGATAAAGTTCTTTGAGGTTACTAGCGGTGTACAAATTCTTTTTTTAGGTGGTTGGTACACCATTGTTCCGCAAATATGATTTGAATTAATACTGCAATGTATGTGATTAACACAAATATAGAGGAGGCCTAGATAATTTAAAATCGTCACATTTTAGAATATTTATTTAAAATACTAGTAGTCAACTTATACAGTATTATACTTGCTTGCATTGGAGACGACCACGGATTGTGAATATGTTCCCACATGTATTCGATTGATAGTCGTCGAATCAGACCAATATATCATCTTAGTGTCTGGATCGAAGTCTACTGCACTTGGGACGCCTGTCACGTTGTATGCATGGTACAGTATGTTCTGTAGAGAATTGTTATCTTGTGCCTGCCCCATAAAAATAATACCATCCAAAGTTGACATGAGAACCACTGTTCCTGTTTGATCGTCTACTTGATCCTCTGTGTTATCCTCCGATTGATCGTCTGATTGATCGCTTGACTGATCATCTGACTGATGGCTTGACTGATCGTATGATTGATCGCTTGATTGATCGTATGATTGACCGTCTGAGTAATTGTGTGCTGGATAGTCGACTGGATCGTCTGTTTGATCTTGTGGTTGATCGCCAGATAGATAATAAGAAAAACCAGCGTGAGCTAAACAATCTTTCAAGTGGTCACTCTGCTGCATGATTCTGTATCGCCTTCGCACCGCTGAAGTTCACTGAACGAATTCACAAGCGGTCGCGTATAATAACATCCCTAAAACGAAATTCCAACTCTCTGCAGACAAATCAATCTTTCACCTCTGTATTCAATACTGCTGGTGAATTTTATGTTTGGGTGAAGATGCCAGCGTATACTTTGTCCGTGGCCCCCTGACAGCAGCCTTACAAAAATTTGACTGTGCCATTTATTAAAAAAATGATAAAATTAAATGTTGGAACACCAGGTTGTTTGTTGTTGTTGTTGTTGTTGTTGTTGTTTTTGTTTTTTGTTCAGTAAGGTTATGTGTATACGCGACAGCGAGTGAGTTACTCAGTGAACTTCGACGGTGCGGAAGGAAAGTAGACACACGCGTCCAAGTGACCACTGACATGACTGAAAACGGGTATGACGTAATACTATATAGAACTAACAGAAGATTTGGAATTCTATTCGGAGGGGGGGGGGGGGGGGGGTGTGCCTTGGCAGCCCCGAGTATCGCACACCTATTAATTTTGCATATTATATCACATTTTTCTGGGCTTTCGGGGAGGGGGGGGGGGGTACGCTGGCTTTATTCTAAGCTGGAAACGTCACTGATCATGAAGCATGATGTTGTTTTTAGAAAATATCTGGGTATTATTGGGTGATTTTTTCTTAGAACCAATGATATGTTTACACAGACCCGACATATTTAGGATTTTTTCCCCCACATTATGATGAAGTAACGCATAGTTAATATTGCTTCTTTAAATGTAAAAATTGATGGGATTTTTACACTTTCTTCTTCATCTTTGGCATAACAACGTTTCTCTTCTTGTTGATAATAAAAAGGTCATTACTAAAGTAAAATACTACTACTACTATACTACTACTACTACTAAGTAGGAGTAGTAGTAGTACTACTACTACTACTACTATTAATAATAATATTAATAATAATAATAATAATAATAACAATAATGATAATTATATCATTGTAACAATTATAATATTAATAATATTCAAATATAATATTTTGGGCATGAATTTTATGGACAATGTTTACAGCAAAGATTGTTTATCATTTAATCATTTTTTTCAGGATTGAGGCAAGGAAATTGAACAAAATATAGTATACAAGTAATACACATAAGCCTGATGGCGTTAGGAACTATAACCCGCATACGGTTCCTTCGGAAAAGGCCAACACCAAAGGCAATAGTACAGTTGGGACTGCATGTTTGTAAGGTACCATGGGAGGACAATAACTATACTAACACCCGAATATATGATATGTACTCTTTGTGTTATAAATGGATCATTGTCATTTGATATACCACCCTCATCCAAAATTCCATGTATCTGGAGTCGACTGATAAAAATGAAAATAAAAGATTAACCGGCCGGTTTATTTTTTGTTTTAATTGACCGGTTACCCATTAGGAAAAATAAAATTCCTGGTCACACGTCAGCTCTCGACCATTCATTTGATTAGAATCTACGTCATCATTTTATAATAATCAATACTCACCTACAGACTTGTCACATCGAAGTCCAATAAAATCAGGTGTACATGTACATGAGAACCCTTCCCATTCCTCCTTACACGTCGCTCCGTTTGCACAAGGATCACTCGTACATGCTGCAGGAAAAAACATAATATTATTAGCTGTACGCGGGCCGAGATAATTATTCAGATTTCCTTATCTTTCTCTGCTCATGACTCAGCTATTATGCATTTTCAATTAAAATCGTTTTTCATAGCACGGGCGTAAATCTCGGAGGGGGGGGGGGGGGGATGCATAATTATATAGGACTTACTTTTAGCTTTTACAGTTCCCGAGTGTAAGTCTCGTTTGATTCAGTGAGAATTTGTTGTATCATCAATATAACTGTTATTACTTTTTCAAAATCACCTTCTAATTAGAAAAAAAATGCCTATACAATGGCGTAGCTAAAGGGGGCACCAATCGAATGACCAAAAAAAAAAAAAAAAAAAGAGAAGAAATACTTAAAAGCAAGGAAGAAGGTAAAGGCAACGTGAAAAGAAGAAGACCCCCCAAATAGCTCCGGTTGCCTCCCCCTCCCCCCTCTCCCCACCACCACATCGATCAGTGCCCACTCAATGGTCAAACCCAGGCTACGTCAATGTATATTCATACTACTTGGAGAATATTTACCTGGTTCTGTACACATGAATATACCAACGTCAAGACGTAATTGCTTTCTGAAAAACAGATGCCTGAGCTGGCTGTCATATGATCTCTTTATCAAGGATGGGTTAGAACAGATTGGTGATGGACAATATCCCGTGCATGACGCTACAAAGTCATATATTAATAGTGCAAATAAAAAATTTCAGTGACTGAGGGCTAGGAAGTTATGAATTGACACTATCTCCTTTCCGACTACAGTTAACTCTGCATAACTCGCATTTAAGTCGAACTTTCCCTAAGTCGAATCAAGTTTTTGGATCAAACAATACAAAACATGTGTTATTTACATTTAAAGTCGAATTCTGCATAAGTGGAACTACTTTTGTGGTCCTAACAGATTCGACTTATGCAAGGTTATAATATATTATATCAAGATGGGAAATCATATGAGGTGAGGAACAAACAGATGCAAGCGTTTAGACTTTTGTTGTAGGTAACAAAAATGTTTGTCATTAATATGAAAGTTTACGCTGTAAAAAATATCTGTATTTTTACCGGAAAAATACAGATTAGTTCTGTATTTACCCACAACAGCTAATCTGATGTTATTTGTACATCAATGTCATAGGAAAAGTAACAACTTATCTGTATTTTTACATCAGAAGTTATGGCGACTCTGCTGACGCCAGATTTGCTGTAAAATTACATTTTTTTTTACAGTGTATTTATTAGTAATATCAAGAATAGGCCTACAATATATCAACTGAACTATTACCCCCTTATATAAAACCTAGATTACTTACATTACTTCCTACTAATTTAGGTTGTAAATAGACCTACCAAGGACTTTTAAAATTAAAGAAAATTCCCTCATGTCGGTACTCGAGGATAATTCTGGTCAGATTAATTATCGTAATATCATTGATACCTGCATGATATGCAGTTATTGTAAGCTGTGACAATAAAGAAAAAAAAATCACAACTCAATACACAACACGTATATATTTGGGTACAATAGCAATTATATATATATATATATATATATATATATATATATATATATATATTGATTATCCGTGTAAACCATGAAGAAGACGTGAGCATACGTAGAAAATTTGGTGTATTAACCCATTGCCTACGGGAACCGAGTGGTTCCTGTATTAACCCAATGGGAATGACATAATTCAGTAGTGAATGGGTTAATTAACATCACTGTTGGACTTGAAATTGCATTACTTCTCTCTTTGTCTATATATATATATATATATATATATATATATATATATATATATATATATATATATATATATATATAACATAAACATAATACAGTATCAATGTGGAAAACATTGCGGAGGATAGACTGTACACTGTTAGACATCTATAAAACTGAATTCAAATAAAGGAAACATTTAGAGAAAATGAGTAAATTAAATAAATGAGAATGTATAATTTCTCACCTGAAGCTGATGCCGAGAGTGATATAAAAATCCAAAGTCCAAATATATTCTGAGTAAAGAAAGGGCAATGCAAAGATATAAAGCTACAAACGCCGTGACAGGGTTGAATGATACATGCTCCTACGGCAAGTGCTCCTCCTCAATTTCGTACACCAATCGAATTTTAAACTTCAACCCTTAACCGAACAATATACCTAATCCGGACCCTTACCCTTACCCAAACCTAACCTAAAACCCAATTGCAACCCTAACAACAACAAAACTGCAAGATGTAAACGTATATCACAAAAGTTTACATCATGTTCTTTTACTGTATTTATATACTTCCTTTATGTTCTATTTGCCATGGTTCTTGAAAATGACTCCATGGAGTGTAAGATCTTATTTCAATTAACTATCTGATTGATTTGAATTGGTTTAATGTGAATCGCAATAATCAAAAAGCCAAAAAAAAAAAAAAATAATAACATTCAACAGGAATTTACCTGTAAGAATTTCAAATGTTAAGGTTTGCGATAAAAATTATCCCTAACACGTTTAAAATCTTTAAAGTAACATTGTCGTATATATAACATCAGACTACTAACGTCTCACTACCGCTAATGGCGTAACATTGATAGATGAAAAATTATTTCATTAGAAGCTAGAAACATTATAGCATTACCTTTTCCTTTTAGTGAACAGTGAACATTTTTATACCAGACTTGAGAAAAACATATTTATAGACAAACATATTTCAAGCTACAAAGTTCAAGATGCAGTTGCAGTAGTGACTGTGATACCCCCTACACACACACACACACACGCGCGCGCCACACACACACACACACACACACACACACACACACAACAACAACGGTAATAGTAATGCTACATATAGTGAAATAAAATCAAATGAATTAAAATCATTCAACTATTTGTATAAAATCCTGATACAATATCTTAATGAAAAATAGAAGTGAATATGGACTTGATAAGTTGTTGATTTTTCCCTTTTTTTTTTTTTTAGGAAGGGTCAAAATAAATTATTTTTCTCTGTATTTGTTTTCTTACGATAGCGTCATTCCAAGAGATAATACCTAGAATTTACGTGCGTCATTTAATTAAATGTTTTTGAAAATCTGTAAAATGATTTATGTAAAACCGATAAGACTTACCATTTTAACGATGTCTTTAAACGTTGCTAACTTGTCCGAATTAGGTCTGTCAGATACAACTCTATTTCTGTGATTTCTCCTTTGTTTTTATCCAAAGCAACTTGCTGTCAAGCGTGGGCAGTTCTTCTATAGAGACCAGGGCTATTTTATTTCACTTTTTTCTCTTTTCATACCAGTTTTTATAAAATCTGCAAATGCGTAAATTAGGCCTATATCAAATGGTCAAGTTAAAGGTTAATTGAAATCGTGATTAAATTGATATTTTCAATCCTCTGCAGTCACGTATAATCATTAAATATGCAGACGTTCCGGTCAATATGACGTGAGTGTTCTGAAAGCTCTCTCTTTCTTTCTCTCTCTCTCTCTCTCTACGTTTATCTCTCTCATTCCCTTTTTTCTTTCACTTCTTTCCATTTTACTCCAATGATTTCCTTTCATTTTTTCCCAAGGCAAACAACCAGAAGACGTCTACCTAATTCCCCTCTCTGAATCTACATCCGCCCTCTTCTCCCTATTTTGTTGTTATATGTTTTCTCCACAGCACGAGCATAAATCTTGGAGGGGGCGGGGGGGGGGGGGGACATCCCCCACTTTTCCAAAGGAAAATTTTCAAGGGAAAATATTTTTTTAATCAATCAGTTGATAAACATTTGAGAAAAAATAATATAAGTGACTTTTATAGTAGTGAAGATGTCTTTTTAAAAGGCTACTGAAATACTATTTAAAAATATATTAAGAAGATATGCAAGGTATGCGTTTGCTCGTGTGTGCGTTCGCGCTAAAAATCTCGGCGCCTCCCCAAATCCTCCTAACGGATCTACGCCACTGCTCCTTAGCATAATAATAACACTTCTTAATAATAAGAAGAAAAATAACAATTAAAACAGCACTATTTATGTATCGTTATATGGAAAATAAGTAACCAGCTGTCTTTAATGATTATTTTATTACCATTGATAAAAAAACATAAAAAACAAGACAAAAATGTAATATTTTCTTGTCATATTCACGATTGAAATTTCGAAAGGCAAATTATTTAAGATATAAAGGTGCTGAATCCTGGAATAATCTTGACCCCTCACTTAAAAATATGACCACCGTAAACTCTTTTAAAGCCAAAATCAAGCTGCATCTTCTTGCCACCTATCAATGACATCCTTCCGACTAAAAATTGTGATATAACTTTAATACGTTCTTCTGTAATATTTTTTGTTTTTAGTATTGTTATTTTGTTTTATGTTCTGTATTTTGAATTATAACTTTTATTGCTTGTTTTATACTTTTATACTTACTGTATCACCAAACTGTCATTTATGTTAATGGATCCCCCATACAACCTCAAGCCACTGGCTTTTCTAGGGTGTTAGATCCTCACACTTTTCGATGTATATATTAATTCGTGTGATTTTTATGAAATAAATAAATTGAATTGAATTGAATTGAACTGGACTATCATTATTATTTTAACATCATGACCATCACCATGATGATGATGACTAAGATTAATATCATTATCATCATTATAATTACATAATCATCGCTATTATCATTATTATATTCAGGCATACGGCGCACTCTCACATTACATGATTATGACTTATGTTGCATGTTTATAAGAAAGGAGAAGAAACAGATTTTTAAATGATGATAATCGTAATGATAGTAATAGTTACATGACAGATATTATTGATCGAATTTTATTTTCAATACTCTTTTTAGCATTTGATGAGACCTCGCTTCTGAACACTAAAGACGACTGAGTGGCATGAGGAGACTAGCACGAGAATGCCTTTAGCCAATGAGCCAATTCGTAATTAGTAGGCCTACATGGTTCAAAAGACCCTGAAATGACCCCAATTATTACGCGCACGTGCATTTGTTTTGGGGGACGCATGTCTTGTTTAACAAGTAAAATCATACTTTTGTGCACATTGTGGTGCGTACAAAATGACAGCGTATAAAAGTCAATTGTACAAATGACCTTTATCTGCACATGACCAAATTGTAATTACGAACTGGCTTATAGAGATCGATGCAGGGATGCAGTGATCTACATAAATCCCGTCTCACACGAAGCGTCAATTGTTGACGTTAGGACTGCGTCAGTGAAACAACGCCTGTGTGAGCCTGGCTTATGATTTGTCAGTGGTAAAAGTGAAGCCCACTCTTGGTGACTGTCAACACCTGTTATTGGGTAAACGCGGACAGTAAGAACATGGAATGTGCTCCCACCCGACATCATGGATGCCCTCTCAGTATAAGCCTTCCGCCACCGTCTGGCAGTGAGGCTGACGGCATAGCAGAAGCCATCATGCATTTTTACTTGCACCTGGAAGCACCAGTGCACCTTAATTCAGTTTATTGTTTTTATGCAATGTGAGCAGCTGACCTGCACAGCAGAACACAGCCTACAATAATCTTCAGTAAAAGTGAAGGACGTGGGCTCACCATAATGAAGAAGAAGAAGAACATCAGAATGGTGTTAAATTATTAATAAAAATAATCATGATAATAATAATAATAATACCTGCCTTCATATGGCACTATTCCAGCTAGTAACTGGTCGTTGGATCCAGTTACGATTCTGCACTTATAGCGCACATTCTCCACTCCACTAGATAGCATTCCAGTCTGGCGGCCATTTTACAGGCGCACATATGGGAACAGACGACTGTATGTATTTAAACTAATCAATATTCTGTCTCGGATGCTTTCAAAATCGTGTCGCTCTGCATTTCTCTCGTTATCATCATTCATTCATGTAAAGGAAAGAGAAAAGGAGATGAAAAGTTTCAGTCTCAACAATAACAGTTGTTTTTGCCACCATGCCATATCTCGAACTCCAGTGGAGTTTTGAAACGTAGATCTAAACGTGACTTAAAATGCAGTTGTACGACATTTGCTTCAGGGTCAATATCCTACACTAGCGAAATCTTAACTTCAACCCTAGACCGCACCTAGCCCTGACCCTGTTCCTGACCCTGCCCCCGACCCTGACAGCTTAACCTAAAACACAATACTGCAGCCCCTATACCCTAAAAACCTATACTAGTATATCTTTGACGAAATAAAGCCTGGATAAATTTTTGCGGGAGCATCCCTTATGCATGTTGTGCTGAGGATGGTTTCTTAATCGCCATGGGAACCAACATGAGGAGAAAGATGATGACCTCAGTACCAGCTAACAGCTTGAAAGTGACGTCATAGCTAGAGAAGACATCAGCTACCATACCTACGATTAATGAAACAATATGGAGACACAAAGTTTGATTAACATGTTGGTATCATTTTGAACCATAGGATAGACTGTTATGTATTTGATAACGATGATGATGATGATGATAATTATAATTTTGATTATGATAATACTATTACTATTTATAGTTTTTCAGCTTGTGATATAAAATAACTATTATCATAGCACTTACAATGATTAATTAACGAAATAATTGCACGACTCGCAGTGTTGCATCCGAGTCCACCCCATCCGAATCAAAACCTATTTGGATGCGAAATAACGTTCAGGCATAGTTTATACAATTTAATTTAAAATCATTACTGAAAATAGGAAATCATATAAATTGGTAATATACAAAAAAAAATAATAGTAAATCATGTGCTTAATGCTTTTGAAATACTGCACGTGAAAGCGTATTCAGCTTGTAAGTGAATTAGAAATGGCGCGTAACAATAATAACGATAATGATTTTTTTTTTTAAAGTGTAGACAAAGAGAACAGAGTGAGCAGTATAATTATATTTTACCAGGTATTATGGTAAGGAAGCAACACTATATGTATATTTGAAATTTGACAAATAAAAGGCGTTTTGGGGTTGTTACTTCGTTTCCTGAACAGGTATTTTTTCCAAAACCAATTGCTGCCGGTAGCCCAAGATCTACATTACGGCATTTTGAGATTACAAGATCATACCTGGTTGATAGAATAGTATTCGTATGGCCACTGTGACTAATAACAGCCCCCCACCCCACCATCACCCTGATAAGTGGCCCCCCAAATAGAGAGCCTAAAGATCAATGTGGCTAAATACAGTTCTCATCTCCTATCTGATAAGTGGCCCCAAAGTAGATGAGCTTAAGGTAAATGTGGCTTTAAAAAAGGTTCTTATCAGATACTGATAAGTAGCCCCAAGTAAAAAAAAAAGCCTTCAGGTCAATGTGAGCAACAACAGTTCTCATCACCTTTCTAATAAGTAGCCCTTAATTGGGAAGGTAAGTCTTAGGTGCAAAGTAGCCTATAACAGTTCTCCCTGACCTTTAACATGAGAAATAACCCCCACCCCATTAGATAAGTAGTCTTAGGGTCATTTTAGCTGATAACAATTCTCCCTCATCATGTACCTGATAAGTAGACGCAAGGTAAACAAGTCATAGGGTCATCAGGGTCAAATCAGTTCTCCATTATTACCTGATAAGTAGAACTAGCCCACAAGTGGTGCTTCGACAAATGTTCCGGTGACAGTTTCTCAGGGCACTATTTCGTCAAAGAGATACTAGGGTTAGGATTGCAATTCGGTTTGATTTAGGGTTAGGGTCAGGGTTGGGTATAGTGTTTGGTGTAGGTTTGAATGTGAGAATTCGAGTATTGCAATAAATTGACGCTGAGCAGTTGTCGCCGGAGCATGTGTCGTACAACCCTCAAGTAGATGAGTCTTAAGGCCAAGGTGGCCAAATGAAATTCTCCCTGGTTACTAACCTGACAAGTAATCGCCCCCCCCCCCGTAGAAACATCTTACTGTCAATGTAGCCAATAGCTGTTATTTGTCAGCTAATACCTGAAAAGTAGCCACCAAGGAGCTGTCCAATTCCGAAACACAAAAATGAACACGCAAAAGCGACATCTTTTTTTCGAGCAGACGCCCTCTCCCTAGAGGCCAGAGTTCCCAGGACAGAACGTCCAGCTGCAGCAGAAGCACTGATGAATGTCGTCAGCATCATGATGTAGAGGTTTGGAATATACACGTCGGACAAGAGTGAGACAATGTTCAGAATTGTGAATATAAGATACACACTTATTGGATTAAAACGGTTGTTACACAGGAATCCAATGAGAAATCTTCTTGTTGTTGTTTTTTTTTTTTTTTTTTTTTTTTTGGGGGGGGGGGGGTCTTCCTGGTTACTTTGTCGGTCTTCATCAAGGTATGAAAAGACTAACACAAATCGATGGGAAAATCCTCCCTTTCCTCAACAGAACATGCTTCGAAAACCAAAAGTGATGTTGATATCCAGTTTTTATTTGAAAATGAAAAAGAATCGAAATAGGTAAGTGCTCAAAATAAGGTTGGGCCAAATGGCTTGGTGTTCATATTTACGAATAAAAGTACAAGAAATCAGTTCGTCGAGGACAGGGCGACTTAAATTAAGGCAGTGGGGGGCGGAGCTTCTTTCAAAGGGGGCACCAACAAAAAAGGGCACTTTTGTGGGAAAGGGGGGCACAAACTAGGGGTGAACATAAAGCCAAAAAGGGACCATTTTGTGACACTGGTATTAACCTACAGTCTAGTTAACATGATTAATACATTATCAAGCATAATCTTCTTTCTTTTTATAGTGGTTCTGGACACTGCTTCAGCTTCCCCAATTAGCAGCTGTATGTGATGGTCTAATGATTCATTTGCAAGCGAGCGAATTTAACGATCAAAAATTTTCGGACTTTTTTCTAATGTTGAAGTCCTTTAGTTGAGCATTATTTATAGCAATATAATTAAAATGACAACAGCAAATTAATTGGAGGGGATGTCGAATCATCTTTTAATTCGAACATTAACCCCGTCGTTTTTCTTTAGGATTACATCGATATCAACATACTTTATGCGGCCTGCTAGATTTCATTATAATATCTATAAGAGCTAGCGAGCGTAGAAAGCGAATTTCGGGGAGATTTTCAGAAAATAATGCCCTTACTTGGTGTAAATTATGGGCACAGCAAAGAATTTATCATACTACATGAAGCCGATTCTTTTAAGTTAGATATAGCTCTTTTTGTAAGAAACAGTGGAAAATTTAAGTAAAGTGGGGCATTTATCAGAAGAGGAAAAGGCGCTTATCAGAGATGGAATCTGCGCACTTATACAAGTGAAAACAAGTGAAACAAGTGAAAAGGGGCACTCATGATAAGAGAAAAATGGCACATATAAGATAGGGAAAGGGACAATTATCAGAAGTAAATGGGGGCACTTATCAGATTTGAAAATGGGCACTTATCAGAAGGGGAAATTTGGCACTAATTAGAAGGGAAAGGGGGCACCTATCAGAAAACACGATAAAAAATACTTTCGAAAAATAAATTCAAGGGTAATTTCAAAGGCCTATTGTAATGCCCATAGAAATCAGGTTCGGATTACGTAATACACCACTGTAATGTTCGTACATTTCTAAAGGTGATAGACAGGTCTATTGAAATTCTCTTCAGTTGGTTTTTCGAAAGTAGTTTTTATCGTGTTAGAAGTAAAAATATACTTATCAAAGGAAAACATGGCAAAAATTAGAGAGAAATAAGGGGCACTTATCAGGATATGTAAGGGCACTTATTAGAGAGAAAAAGGGGCACTAATCAGAAGGAGCAAATTAAGGGCGTTTATTAGAGAGATAAGGGGGCAATCATCAGATTTGAAAAGGGGTACTTATCAGAAGGGGGAAAGGGCACTTATTAGATAGGAAAAGGGGCACTTATAGTAGTAGTAAAAAGGGCACTTATCAGAGAGAAAGGGGGCATTTTTGAGAAATAAAAAGGGCACTTTTGGGTTAATTAAAAAAGTGGGGGGCACTGTGTCCCCCCCCCCCCCCCGGTGCGCCACCTCTGCATTAACGTACTTGTAAGTAGCAACACAATATGCGACCAAATCAATTAATGAAAGAAAAGTGGAGTCTGCTTAAAACCCATGGCCCTATTCAGGCACTTTTTAGAAGCGAACCGTGCCGTAGCGTACCGTGCCGTGCCGACCCGTGCCGGGCCAAAGCGTACCATGCCAGGATGGTTAGAAAGCGAGTGTTCAGGCGCTTTATTGGGAAGCGTACCTCGGAGATACGTATTCGCGCTCTAATGTAGGAGTATGGCAAGCCATCGGGGTCTACCTACCTCTACTAGTACGCGTACCCAGTAGACGTCACGTAAAACCAAACGGTACGTCACGTCTACTCGTTACGTGACGTGTACCCAATTTCGTGTACTCTGTCGTGACCTTACGTCACGTCACGTCTGTTCAATTACGTGTGCTTTGTTCAATACGTCACGTCTTCTTTGAAATGGTCTAATTCCAGGCGTTTTTTTTTTTTTTTTTTTTTTTTTTTTTTTTTTTTTTTTTTTAATGAGACCGCTTCTATTCTCTACATAGGGGATGTGCCGGGATATGACTATGAGAGTTTGGGAAATCAAATCCCGATTATCAGGATTCCCCTCTTTGTTATGAAAATGGATGGCTCTATCATGATCAAGTTCAGGGGTCGCTGAACCGGGGGGGGGGGGGGTGATCTGGCTAGGGAGTGCAGGCTTCCCCTCCACACACATACACGCACACACACACTCCCCTTTGCTTATATTAATAATAACATATTATGCTCTTACTCATGCTCAACCTCCTGCCCCCACTAGGGGGCTGCAGCCCTCCATGTTTACACACTAGAGATTCGTTTCATTATGCTTAATTTAATACCGTGGAATTCCAATAAAACTCTGAATCCCCCCTCCATTTAAAAAAAATCATGCATTATATTTTCCACTTATAGAAACATCATTTACAGTGTTAACAAACTTGAAATTAGTGCGCCCTTAGAAAGGTTTATTGCAGGACTATATTTCTGAAAGCATGTCTGTTTCTGGTTTTATATATGTTCATTGTTTTACTTGGTTTCCATAAGGGAATAAATAACACGTAATCACAAGAAAAAATAATTATCACATTTTGTATGTGCATTGGTACGTCGGTGCAGCCCTGTATTTTCCCCTCTGCCACTTTTTGTATCGTCCTATTAAAATATTCTCTTCGTCTATTGTTTTCCTTGTTCATTTATTCCCTTGCCGTCTTCTTCTGATTTCTCTTGCTTTGTTCATGGAAGGAAACGGACGTGTGACTCGAACAGTGGGGTGGGGGTAATCAGAAGGACCCTTTCGATGGACAATCAAAATTGACCTGGATTAGCGGGGGGGGGGGGGGGGGGGGAGAATAACTGGATGAAACCTAGAGGAAAAAGTTCAGCAAAACTCCTGCTATCATGAATGGCCATGCACTGTCAGACATTTCAAATTGCGGCAGATGCGCGGATGCCCGCCAGACGCCCCCACCCCCTCCCTCATTGAGCGAGGTAGGCCTAGGTTGGAAAGGTATCATACCCAATGCACTCAAGCAGAATAATATAGTCACGACTGTATAATGCCACACGTCATCTTAAATGGTTGCTTGTACCCCCCCCCCAAAAAAAAAAAGGGGGTGAATGGAGGAGGGCAGAATTGAATGGATCAGTAGGAGAACCTCAATATTTAAAAAAGTCAGGGGATAAATATCAAGCATGATTCCACGTATTACAAGTGACATCTGGATGATATTGTTGGGCTACAACAGTGATAAGACCCCATGCCCCCCCCCCCCCCCCCCCTCTAGATAAGAATGATAATAATGATCGGCAGGGAAGGGCTGCCTGGTGAATTCCAGTCGTAAATGTTCATAATTGCAAGACAATAAATAGAAAGGGGTAGGACAAATAACGAAATGAAATAGGATGAAAATATGCTGCAGAACTCCCTCTATCGTGCCCACTGTAAGACATTAAATTTGAAATGGTGGGGGATGTCCGTCAGACGCCCCCGAATAAATGACCTAATCCCCATTCACTGAGATACGTCAGCTGGAGAGGTATCAGGATGGGATAGAAAGTATTCAAAAGAAATTTACATAATGTATGATGTTCGTATGGTGTATGTCATATGAAGTGGGTTCTTATGAATATTATATTATACTGCCCCTGCACAAAAAAGAAGAGAGAAAAAAAAGCAAGTATTAGCTGTATTAGCAAGAGCAGTAATAAATTTATATCAAGAAAAGCCTTGATCAGGGGCGGCGCGCCCGCGGGGGAGGCAGGGGGTACAGTGCCCCCAGTTTTTCAAGTACCCCCAAAGTGCCCTTTTTATTTCTGAAAAATGCCCCATTTCCCTCCGATAAGTGCCCATTTTACTACTAGATGTGCCCCTTTTCCTTTCTAATAAGTGCCTTTCCCCTTCTGACAAGCGCCCCTTTTTCGCCTTCTGAAAAGTGCCCCTTTTCAAATCTGATAACTGCCACCTTATCTCTCTGATAACTATCCTTTTCTCCTTCTGATAAGTGCCCCTTTTCACCTATTATAAGTGCTCCTTTCCATCTCTGATAAGAGCCCTTTCCTCTTCTTATAAATGCCCCCTTTTACCTATATTTCCAACTCTTTTTTTTTTTTGACAAAAAGAGCCAAGAGCCATATCTAGCTACAAAGAATCGGTGCGGCTTTCAAGTACCCATATTACTACAACTACAATGCAAGGCAGCGGAGCTGGAGGCAAAAGGGGCACAATTCTCTCTCTCTCTCTATGTTCACCCTTTGTAGGTGCCTCCTTTCCCCAAATAAGTGCCCTTTTTTGCTGCCCCCACCCCACTTTGAAAGGCGCTCAGCCGCCCCTGGCCTTGATACTATGACCCCACATATTAAAAAGAGCCACTGGCTGGCATCAAGTCTTGGGTTGTGCCCTACGATTCGCCCCCGGGCTCCATCCTACCCCGCCCACCTCCGAGTGAGCTGAACCGGTGAATTCAGTTATACTCAGCAAGACATTTCAAGTCGTAGGTGGAAAGAAAATGACGGAGTGAGACCAAGTTACGGGGGAATGTCTGCCCAACGCCCATGAATATGAATTGCACAAAAAAGTAGCTAGATCAACCAGAAACGTAATAGTGGAGCAGCATATCGTAATAGTCCGAAAATGGGGGGGGGGGGGGGGGGGGAGGGGCCTTTCGCGGGGCAGCATACTCCATATAGGCATCCAGTGACCATTCATTATACACGGATTCTAGCATTACCGGTATGTACAACCTGACTTCCTCTAATACTGCACTTTTCTTACTGATCCAGTCAATTCCCCCGTCCTTTTTTTTGGGGGGGGGGGCAGTGGGGGGTGGGCATTCTATGGCGTTTGATAGGCACTTAACTTGTGGTATAGGAATGTCATAAACAGTGCTTATCTAGGGAATTATGGTGCCGGGACAAACTATAAAATTGCCCCCGCCCCTCCCTGATTAAAAAACAAAACAAAACTGATATTAACCTCAAACACTTTGTGGAAATGAATTTGAGGCACTTTACCTTGGATAGTTACAGGAAGTTTTTAAAAACTTTCAAGACCCTAACGAAACATTTTTCTGCGAGTGAGCAAAGGGACCAAGCCAAACTTGAATCTTTATTCATAATAAAAATTTAATTTTGTCATGAAAAATATACTAAACATGGAATAAAATTAACAGTCTACCTCGCTGCTGGAATAGGAGGTGAAAATCGCCCCAAAATTGGTCTTTCCTAGTTTTTTCCCCTTTTCCTCCCCCTTTTCTCTTTTTTCTTAAATGGAGTGGAACGGGGGGGGGGGGGGGGGGGCGAACATCAATGTGCTCGGCCATTTGCGATGCTTCAAATTCAAGTCAGTGGCAACTCACGCGTGGTAATGAATGTACCTGATAAGGTCGCTCCCATGTCCTTTACAACATGAACATGCGGGGGGGGGGGGGGGGGCATAACCTTTACCAGAAGACACGGGATCCCGTCCGAAGGTACTTGTTTTTGATGCCGTTATGGGATAGAGGGGTCTGGCTACATGCACAGAGGAACATTAGTTCTTCGCCAAACCTGCGCACTCTTTGTCAGAAAATCATGGATGAAAGGGCCACTCTATGAAATGTCGAAAGGGGTTTTCCTCACCAACCAGCCTAATTTGAAATATATAAAATAAATTACGAAGGGCGCAGGAGCGTCACCAGAGCGTGCAGTGACTTCTCATTTTCCTTAAATCTCTCTTTGCAAATTTAGAAGATTCAAAATACAAAAGCTCCCTACAGTGCGAAGGGACTTCGATATCTTATTTAAATGGGTAAATGGGAGGGGCAAGTTGCCCCCTTGAAAATTCTAGAAATAATAGGAACTTTCAGTAAAGTGAGGAAATTATATCGTTATAGTGAATAATCATCCAGTTAGTCTTTTAAAAGTTTGAATAAGCTATAGTTATGCAGGGGCCGCAAAGCATTTTTGAAAGTGAGGGGGGGGGGCTGATTTGATTTCACTTGAATAATGACAATCTCGCACCTTTTTCGGGGAATTTATGAAACGTGTCTACTCAAACAAGTGTGGGGGGCAGCAGCCCCCAGCCCCCCCCCCCCCCGGTTCCGCGGGCCATGTTATGGAATACACTCCTGCAACACAACTCGCCACTCCTGTGCTCCACTTCATTGAAACCGAAGCCCCCAAGGGCCGCCTCCGGGTCCCCCCCCCTCCCCCCCCCCCCCCCCCCCCCCCCCCCCCGCTCTACATCTTTCTATAACCCCTTCCTCCCACATCCATTCCGGATGTACATTGCATTGTCTTATCCTCTGATTTTCTTTTTAAAGACCCTCTCGTATGATGACACACATCAGGGATTTCAAAACTATAATTTTTCAGGGTTGGAGGAGAACCCCCTTCCACATCCACACCTAGGTGTATATGCAGTTTCCTACTATCAGTTTTCTTTCCAAATTAGTAAAATTCGTGCATCGTTTACCTCTCTTGGGTAATAATAATAAATTACATTGTAAAGCGCAATGAAGTATTCACGGAATATACGCTATATAATTGTAACATGATTTTATTATTATTATTATTGTTATTATTATTATTATTATTCTATTATTATAATTATTATTATTATTATTATTATTATTATTATTATTATTGTTATTATTATTATTATTATCATTATCATCATCATCATTATTATTATTTCTAATTTCAAAAATTTCGTGGGAGGTGAGAGATGAATCTAAGACAATGACAATTATCCCCGCCGGAAAGTTACCCCCTAGCACAATTAGCTCTTGGTATCACAACGACAGTCTCCCTCCTCTCCACCCCCCCCCCCTCCCAAGGGGGCTGGGGGCACAATACCCCCACATTTTCAAGTAGATTCAGCCTATTTTTGTCTGATAAGTGACGGTTTTGTTCATAAGTACCCCCCCCCCTTTCCCCTTCTTATAAATGCCCCTTATCACTTCCAGTGAGCTGTGCCCACTTCCTCTTTTAATAATGCCCCCAGTGAAAATTCAGATACATTTATACAGTTTTCTTTCTTACATTGTTTTAAAAATGTTAAAGGAATGGGGAAAATTGAAATAACAGACCAATAAAAGTTTGAGTAAAATCTGATAAGAAATGAGAATGTTATTAATTTGTTAAAGTTGTAATCAATCAAACACAAACTTGGCAACCGACTCCGTGACGTATCTTGTAAGGGCCCCATCCCATTTGCCCTGCAGTACTAAAAAAATATTTTCTGCTTTTATTTAAATCAGCTAAATACCAGGGTGAAATTCCCCTTTCATGTAACTATTTGCGAGCGACTAAAAAAAATTTGGCCTCTATGTTTGATTGAAAGTTTTTTTTGTTGTTGTTGAAGGTCTACATGACTGTACTTTACAATAATGCATAAGCTATTGATTTCTTTGTTTTATAAGTTAATACATTGTATCATAGTTTATCTCAGTGAATAATATACAAGGACTTTCAAATTAGCTCTCAGACTGTTGGGCTCGACACGTGCCCAGGCCTGTCATAGAAGCCGAGGAAAAGGAGGGGGGTGGGGGGGGGGGGGGCAGAGAATGGGGATTTGTAGTTCCTTGGCTTCGCTCCCTTGCAGATTAATATAGATGCAGTGTTTTTCTACTTATGACTTTTGACAAACATGGCGCGGTATAAATGGTCACTATTATTATTTACAAATCCCGTCTACTACAAGGCCCACAAATAGAATGGGTAACACCGTCTGTTCGCCCACTCGCAAGGAAAAATAATGTGACATAAATCATTTTACAGTAAACAATGGAAAATATTTATATTTTCTAGTGCTCTAAGTTATTGTTTCTTACTCAGTCTCTTCACCATTCCCTCTCATATTAATAAGGTAGTGTTTCTAAAGACTGTTCTGTATTAGAAACACGGTTCAAGTCAAGGCCTCGGAAGTAAGGGGCAGGGGCTATACTCAATTTTTCCCCGCCCTTAGCGAAACAAGAACCTATATTGCACTTACTAGTAGATGAAGTACTGATCATTGTGTACTATAGAAACTCAGTCTACATGCGAGGCCACGATTTTGTGGTACAGAGGCTCGATCTCTTCTATATAAAAAGGGGTAGGGGAGAAGGAGGATCGATTCTGATGATGATTTAAACATCAATTGATTGAACATAATATGTACATTACCATGGCGGCGGATCCGGGGTTCGGCAAGGGGCTCGATGGGCCCTCTGCAGAGTTCCAAAATCAAGAAAAGTGTCCTTGCTGTGACAAAAGAAAATCTTCTGAGGAACAAAATGCCCCTCCTGTCAATTGCCAATCCTGTGATAAAATTGTCCTTTAATTTATCTGATTTATACTGCTTCATTGAGAAGATGATCTCTCTTAATTTATAATAGGCATACAATTGTTTGTGTGTGTTCTTGTTCTATCCCAGCAACAGTCACACCCCCCCCCGCCCCCTCACTGTATAACGTATGAACATTCAGTCTTTAAAAAAATAATTGTTTTAATGAATACATTGAATTTATCAACAGTCTTTTCACTAACGCCTTTGCGACTAGAATATTCATTAGGCCTGTGTGACATTGACAGCCGATCCCCCCCCCCCCCCGGCCTTAGTATATCTATAATACGTCTATGGTATAGGCCCTATGACGAAATTTAGTGGAATCTAGCTCTACCTCCACATGGATTACAAATCTTCTATGATTTTTCAAAGTTCAAGTATATAATGCCAAGGAGTGTAACAACCGATGAAGATTTTTTTCTTTAATTGTTAAGAAAACAAACCGTTTGTTTTATCATTTACTCATCATTATTTTACACTACTTTTTTTTTCTTCTTCTTCTTCTTCTTCTTCTCCTTCTTCTTCTTCTTCTCCTTCTCCTTCTTCTTCTTCTATTTTTTTTTTTGGGGGGGGGGAATTAAGGGGTGGGGGGGAGGGGCTTCACATTTTTTCGCCGGGGAAGGGGGAGGAGGACGAGGATGTCTCGTTTCAATTATTATAGCAGATAACTCCTTGGTTATAGCATGGGAATGTATTAATGTAACTAGGATTCCCTGGTTATAGCAAGGATAGGCAAGCCATCTCCCCATTAATGTATTAGTACCTCTTATGCACTGGATATCAGCTGGTTAATCCTTGATGGGTAAACAGGCGGCCTTCCAGTGGTCATGACAACGAGTCCACAGAGGTCATGACCCTTAATTGCACAACAGATGGAGGATAAGAGCGTGATGAATAGTGTCCATGTAGTAGAAGTTTGTATACTTTGTATGCACTATATAGCTTTGACTATTATAGTAAACATGAGCTGTACATGTGGGGGAGTTCTCCTAATCTAAATCATCAACTTGTTTCTCTTTCCTCCTCTCATTACATGTGGGGGAGTTCTCCTAATCTAAATCATCAACTTGTTTCTCTTTCCTCCGCTCATTACATGGTATTTATGAATAAACTTTATACATTAATTTCATTATGACAAATTTTTATGACGATAATAAAAGCAATATTAATAATAATAATAATAATAATAATAATAATGATGATGATGATAATAGTAACAATCATAATAATGAAATAAAAATGAGTAGTAGTAGTAGTAGTAGTAGTAGTAGTAGTAGTAGTAATGACAATAATAAACCAACTCCGCACGGTTTATACTTTACTTTGATTTTTGTTAGTTTGCTAAAAAGAGTGTAGGCCTACTACTACTCTAAAATTTTATAGGACGGCTTAATAATCAGTCACAAACAGAAATATATTAAACACCCTGAGCCCCTGCCAAGCCCTATACTTCCCTTATTGAACAATATTATTAACGTGCATGGTTTGCTTTATTGACAAAAAAAAAAAAAAAAAAAAAAAAAAAAAAAAAAAAAAAATCCTGGAAATAGACTAACTCTTAGCTGACGTCACGTAACGACCAGAGCACACGTAATTGTATAGACGTCACGTAATGACTAGTCAAGGTACACGTTACCTAAATGACAAAGCACACGTTACAGTAACTGACGCTTCTGAACCCTTTGGCCACCTATGGCCGGAGGGGTCAGTAACGTCTGTAAAAGTAAAGTACACGTACCCTTAAACACACGTGACGTGATGACCAAAAACAGTACACGTACTGAATACTGGCTTCTGATTGGTCAATATAGGTACGTGTATCGAAAATCAAGTACACGTGGTGAGTAGACGTAAGTAGACCCCGATGGCTTGCCATATACGTATACTATACGTGACGTGTGTACGTAATTGTACTGCGGTAACGCTCCGATCCTATCATATAGATGCTAGCTCGGTTCATAATCTTTTATTCTTGTTACTTACAAATTGACGTACCAATCCTTTAAGATGTCTGGTAAGAAATGTTTATCTGTCGTTATGTCTAACAGATACATGTACTTTCTGTATTGTCAGTTATATCGTTGTCATGGTTGTGAGAGAAGTGAAAGTTTCCTAGATTTTATATCACCATGATCACAGATGCAGATGTTTGCTGCCCGTAATAATCATTTCTTGTTAAAATCTTTACTCATGTTATTCATAGTTTTCTGTTGGTTTTGTAGTTAAATAGCCACCATCTCATACTTAAACAGACTATAATAGAAATGATAATTTGATGTAGAATCATAGGTGAAAGTGGTAGGCAGATGTACACTGCCACTGGACTAGGCTATTTTAGACAGATAAAAATGTATCCATCTCGATAATAACGAAAGCTATAAAAGGGAACGTTCAATGTACATATACATGTAGGTAGATACATGTTTATGTGTATGTTGCAGTAGGCTTAGTTGAACTGAAGAACCCAACTCTCGGCCCCGGGTGCGGCCACTACAATTTTTACAATCCGTGTCGCGCCCGTGCATGTTGCAATGTCGATCATTGGAACGTGTACTTTAGCTTTCATGTTGACACGCCTTGTTGATATGATTTTAACATAAACAGTTCGATCATGTCAATGTTTGACACTCATGATTTAGACCTATTTGAAATTATTTCACCTACATAGATTCATCATTCTGCTTCTAGCTCCTCTCCCAGGCATTTGCCCCGTACTTTGTCTAGACTAGAAAACCTGTAGAATCTAAATTTACATTTTCTCTAGGCCTAAAGAAAAAAATAAATCATACCCAATTACACACACTGTTAAAAGTAGTCTACATGTATAGTAAATAAGTAACCTGTATGAAACAAATATGAAACAACTAGACCTATAAAGAAAAAATTTTATGAAATTTTCTGTACTGAGTAAATGGGAGAGGAGCTTGAAAGATATGTTACAGAGAACTTTGCCAGTTTGTGCTTGATTGATTGCAACTTTAAAAATTTATAACTTTCTTTATTCTCATCGGATTTTGCTCAAACTTTCACTTATCTGTTTCTTTTATTTTTCTGCTTCTTTTAAAACCAAGGTGATATCAGGGTGGACTTTCCCTTTAAACTTACAGAAAGTGAAAGCCCACTCTGATATCAGTTTAAACAAAAAGCATCAAAACAAGTACCAAATGGTACAGAACATGGCGTGAGAGCAAAAAGTAAAAGAAAGCTTTAGATCTATATCCATCCGTTTAAAAAAAAGAATGTAAGGAATGTCTGTGTCAAGCCCCTAAACTCGGCTACCTTTTTCCTTTTAACATTATTTTAATTTTTAAACCCAATTTTAACTGGCCCGAATTTGTTTCTCACCTTGCTCTCTCTCTCTCCCCCTTCACTCGCTGTCTCTTTCTCTCTCTCACACACACACACACACACACGCACACACACTTCTTGTTCATTTCATGATTATTTTGTTTCATTTCATTATCATCACATGTACATGAAATAATTACCAAATATGAGAGGAATTTACTGTGTTCCTAAAATTCAAAATATATACATGTACATGTATACATAATTCTCATAATATTATTAGCTATGATGATCAAAAGGAAAGATAATTTGCTACACATACCCAGTGCAAAATATATTTTTTAACTTTCTGCAATTATTTGAAATACTTGTTTTTGTGGTAGTCTATAAACAAAAAGAATGTCTTTTTGTGTATAATGATTCATGTTATCTGTACAATTTGTTATTTTACTGACAGTGAGTATCTTTTTATAAAAAAATTTAAATTCTCTGTTGTCAAGCTCTCTGGAAAATCTCCAGTTATTACAAATCGAGAATAAAGTTTCATCAAATGTGAAATTGTGAATTATTTAGGTAGTATGACACCATTCTCTACTTAAATTACAATTTTCAAACCTTATGCTCTCTTTGAAAAAATGAAATTTCTGTCAATTTTGCACACTGCATCTATGGTTACTGAAGAAGTTTAACGGAACTGTATTGTATCAATTACAGTACGTCATGTAAAAAAAATTTTTTTTGGTTGTATTTTTGTTTTTATTTAAAACTAAACTCGACAAAACAATATAAGGTATTTACAGTATCAAATATAATACAAAACACAAAACAGGTTACACGGGACAACACAAGCCAAGACACAAAACACAAGACAAGACAATGCCCCACTCGTAGAAGGAAGCCTCACCCTAACGAAAATGAAGGGGGGGGGGAGGCATAAATGCCTGTGAACCCACCTCTAAAATCATCAGGGTGAGGCTCCTGATATAAAGCAATTAGACAAAAGCAATATTTATCGTGAAAAACAGAGACATTAATTAAATACCCCGGGGGGGGGGGGGGAGGAACGTCGGGGTGAAATTTTATATTAACGAAATGGACCATTTTTTAAAATGAGAGCTCAGTTTACCTTTCTTCTCCGCTATTCTATATTCAATTTTCTGTTTCATTTTGACAAAAGAAATAAAACTCTGAAAATCTAGTTGAACCTCTTGAAATTTACAACGTATAATATAAAACTTAAGGCACAGGAATAGAAAATTAATACATAAATCATGCCTGGTTCCAAGGTTAATACCAAACATATAAGCAGAGTCAGGATAAACTGTTGTCTCATTGATCATATCATCAATATATTCGGAAAGCTTTTTCCACATTGGAGCAACAACTGCATTTACAAAAAACATGAATCAAAGTTTCAGGAAGCTCCTGACAGAAATAACATAATGGACTTTCCCTTCTTCCAATTTTATATAAAAATGAGTTTAAGCCGATAGCATTGTGGAAAACTTTAAAATAGAAGGACCTTAACTGGGTTTCTATCGTGCATTTGAAATTATTTTTGTGAATAATCGACCATTCAATTTCATTTTTTTCCAAACCAAGCCAGTCTTCCCATTTGTTACCAACCTTGACCCGTGATGAATGATCCTTATTTCGAAATACAGAATAGGCGTACTTAGGAACTTTCGATTTCCCAAGCAACTGAGAGACAATTTTATCAAATATATTCTCTTCAACATCTTTAAGGTCGACAAACCAATCTAAATATAGGCCATTCATCAGAGAATTATACTTGCGACGATCTGTTATAGGGATGTCAAATTCTAGTACCAAGTCTTCAAAAGTTTTCATCATATTATAACCCCACAGATCAGAGACATATATACAATTCCTCTCTCATACCATGCATGATAGTAAAAGTATTAAAGGTCTGTGCCTTAAACTCACATTTTTGTTATACCAGATATAATCCTGCATGTGATAACTGTTCAAAGTCAACTCTTTCAAAACTAAAAATCTATATTCATACCAGACTCTTAGAGTTTCACTCAACTGGCAATTGTTCAATTTTTTCAAAACACTTGGGGGAGCTTCTGCTTTCCATAGCATGTCAGGGTCTTTGTGGAACAATTTCAGCATTTCTGTTTCTATATATTTCCAAGAACTCACATAATTATCGTCCAAAATATTCTTTACCCACACTATTTTCTGAGATTTTGCAAAAGCGCTTGGATCGATCATTTTAAGACCACCTTCTTCATACAGATCACAGAGTAAGACTCTTTTCACCCTATCATTACCATTGTTCCATATAAATTTGTAAAGTAAATTATCCAATTTCTTAAAGAAGGACTTGGGAACATCAATACATAAAACAGAGAACAAATACAATAGCTGAGGCAACAAAAGAGATTTAACAACTGCTATCTTTCCAATGAGAGATAAACTCCTCTGTCTCCAGCAATTCATGACTTGCTCTATCTTTTTCAACTTCATAGGATAATTAAAGTTCATACAATCTTTTAGTCTGTAAGGAAAATGTTACTCCCAATGCTTTGAAAGTCCTACTTCTCCATGTAAGACCGCTTTCCTTAAAAGGTTTCTCTTCACTATTTTTCAAACTTTCAATATGTATGGCCTCAGATTTCGACATATTTATGCGACATCCGGAAAAACTTTCAAAATAATTTAACAATTCAAACAAACTTAGAAAGGAGTCTGTTTCACCATTCAAAAAGCAGATAGTGTCATCAGCAAAAAGACCAACTTTTTTCTCCAATTCACCTATCTTGATTCCCTTAATATCAGGATTAACTCTTATCGCAGTAGCTAGCATTTCAATTGCCAAAACAAACAAATAAGGCGAAATAGGACACCCTTGGAAAATATCACGGTTCACTGGGAATGGCTTTGTTAAATATCCATTATTTATAACGTAACTAAATCTACAATTATAAAAAGTTTTAACAACGTTAATGAAACTATTTCCAAGATCAAACTGTTCTAAGGCCTTAAATAAATAAGCATGTTCAATTCTATCAAAAGCTTTTTCAAAATCCAATAGAACTATTGAACCTGGAACATCAACAGCATCAGTATATTCAATAAGGTCTACAATTGTGCGAACATTTGCACTAATGTTACGACCGCTTAAAAAACCCTGTTGATCTGTATGAATTAAAGAATTAATTACCTTTTTCAAGCGATGACTCATTACTTTAGCAACCAATTTATAATCTACATTTAACAAAGAAATGGGCCTATAACTTTTAATTTCAAAAGGATCCTTATCTTGCTTTAATAGAAGCGTTATTACCCCGTTCGTCATGTAAAAAATTTGTGTGCTTTTATCCAGAACACATTTATCCATTACCTACCTGCACATTAAAAATCTTCACTGCAACAAACACCATCTGATGTACCAGTTATTAGTCTTGAAAATGAGGGATAATGATTATATAATACTGACTGACCTTGATATCAGAATATATTACTCGCAACAGAATCATATTGCCGCGAGTTGAAGACGAGGGCAATATGGTTCTTTTAAGGGCAATATTTTCGATATTCGCCAAAAGTAGAGCCAGCCAATATTATCATTATTATCTATACAGTGCGTCCCCCCCAAAAAAATTATCAGTTGGAAAAAGTCTATCCAAATAAATATTTCAGAAAATTTTCCATAAATTTTCATTCATGTTGTCTTGATAGCTTAGGGCACTGGCGTAGCCAGGATTTTTCAATAGGGGGGGGGGCCAGACGTGAAGGATCCAACCACGTAGCCAGGATTTCATTTTAGGGGGGGGGGGGGGGGGTGTGAGAACGTGAAGTGTGTAAAATTGGTGATGAGCACGCAAAGTGTGCTCCCCAGGGGGGGGGGGGTGGGTGGGTGGGTGTTGTCTTGATAGCTTAGGGCACTGGCGTAGCCAGGATTTTTCAATGGGGGGGGGGGGGGCCAGACGTGAAGGATCCAACCGCGTAGCCAGGATTTCATTTTAGGGGGGGGGTGTGAGAATGCGAAGTGTGTAAAATTGGTGATGAGCACGCAAAGTGTGCTCCCCAGGGGGGGGGGTGGGTGCAGGGAGGGGGGAGTTCCCCCCCCCCCCCCCTGCGCGAAGGGCAAAAGCTCTGAAGTTTTATAGCAAATATGACAGAAAGATAACGGCTCGTAGCACCTTTTTTTAGGCGGAAATTTAGTTCAACGCCCGGACTGCTTTTCTATTATTTGGACGCAATAATACACTGTAACAGGGGTGGGTGCAGGGAGGGGAGACTTTCTCCCCTCAAAAGTCTCCCCTCAAAAGTCTCTCCTCCCGCGCGAAGCGCAAAAGCTCTGACGTTTTAACAAATTTGAGAGAAAGATAACAGCTCGTAGCAAACAATATTTTTTTTAAGAGTAAGATTAATCAGTTGTCACACGAAGAGAGCAAACGAGAGTTGCGACGTTTCGACCGCTATCTGCTAGTCTTCGTCAGGCAATGAGGACATAATATTTTTTTTACGCGGAAAGTTATAGTTTGACGCCCTGACTGCTTTTTTTATAATTTGGACGCAATATTTTACTGTACCATGTAACAGGTTTGGGTGCAGGGAAGGGGGAGTTATTTCCCCCTTCCCGCGCGAAGCGCGAAAACTCTGACGTTTTAGCAAATTTTGATTAAATGGTAACGGCTCGTAGCGCCTTTTTAGGCTTTTTTGTCTCACTTCTCCCGCTTTATCGTTCTCTTTTTTTTTTTTTTTTTGGGGGGGCTGAATAGGGGGGCCAGTGCCCCCCTGGGCCCCCCTATGGCTTAGGGTCTCTCCTATGCAATAACACAAAAAATTATGACTAGATATTACACTTGAGTGATCAAGACCACTTTTATGAAAGGGTGCAAATTTCAGACTTGACAAGAATTGGTATTTTGTTCTGGCGGGTATCAGCGAAGTTTAGAACCTTTTAAAATTGACAGTTGAAAAAAAGTCTCCCAAATTAAATATTTCAAATTATTTTCAGGGAATTCTCATACCTGTGGAAAGCTTAGGGTTTCTTCTATTAAATGACACCAAATTATCTCAACAATATTTTACACTTGAGTGAGCAAAAACCCCTTTTGTGAAAGGGTGCAAAATCCATACTTGACAAATGTTGGTTTATGTTCTGGCTGGTATACATGTTAGCAAAGTTGAGAGTCGTGAAAAGGCAGAGAAATTTTATATTCTGATCACTGAAAGACAGTTTATGCAAGGAGTTAACTCCTTGGTTTATGAAAGAACAGACTTTGTTCACTGTACATGTACACCGTATGTCCCGATACTATCCCATCAAAAATTTATGGTTGAGTGAGCTAGCCAGCTGAAATTAAAAGACTCATTAAAAATTACAGTTTGAAACACTCTACAAAGTAGTTAATTGCTCACTCAAGCATAAGATGTTGATGGATGTGTAAGGATATACAGAGAACTAAAAAGCCTTTTATTTCATAAATCGCTTTTTATTGACCAGAATATGGAAATTTCTAAGCCTTTTCATGACTCAGCTTGGCTGATACCAGCCAGAGCCAATATCAATTATTGTCAAGTCTGAATTTTACACCCTTTCACAAAATTGGCTTTTGCTCACTCAAGAGTAGAATATTGTTCGATATTTTGGTGTCATTTGATAGAAGAGACCCTAAGCTACACTGTATCCACAGGTATGAAAATTTCCTAAAAATATTTTGAAACATTTATTTAGGTAGACTTTTTTTCAACTGGTAATTTTTTCTGGAACGCGCTGTATATACACATGTATGCCTATTTTGTAGCAATTACAAACAAGTCTATTTGCCTGTCAGTAATAGTTCCTCTGATTTCTGGTCCTTCATGCATGTGTGTATTAAATCTGGGCCAAGCAATTGTGACGTTAATTGTTACCGCGCATATCCATTGTTTTATTCTTTTGTACACTTAACCCTTTCAGGACATGAATCATTTAAGGGCTAAATTGATCACATTTTGTTATTCAAACTGGCAACAATACAGTAATATTTTTCTTTCAATGCTACATGTACATGGTTCTAATAAGATGTAATGTCTTTGAAAACAATACACATACATGTAGTTCAGAATTTGGTTGAAAAGTTTTAAAAATTGCAAAATTTTGATAAAGAACAATGATTTTTAACCTCTCAATGTGTTGCCAATTTAAAGATTTTAAAGCTTATTCTTGTTTTAAAAATTCCTGGCATTAAATGCAATATAGTCATGCAACAAAAATGGACATAGTTTGTGCAGATACTTTTGCTCTTTCTACTCCCGCATCTGGTAGATACATGTATTTTAGAGCTCTGAATCAAAAGTTATTGAGCCAAACCACAAAATGTAGTCAATTGTCTCGAAAGGGTTAAATGCGTACACAATACTGTGAGTATGCACTTTGATATAGTAATATGGCAAAATGTTGCCCTCTTTTTTAGTACAGTGGTCTATGGAGAAAACCCCGAATATGGAAAATATTGCCCCCTCCACTAACGGATTCTGAGTAGTGTGCAAAATACGGCTTTTTATTCTTCTACTAAAATACCTTATAGGTAATAACAGGGAAGCGTAACTAGTCTTCCCTGATTCATCTATTCTAATTTACACAACCTACAGATTATTTGTCTTACTCTAAACTCACACAGATTAACCATATACTTCAATGGTCCTAAGCCAAATAAAGTGTTTAATAGAATGGATTTCCTCTGTAGATGATAATATTAATCAGTGCTGTAGTCGAGTCCATCCCATCCGAGTCAGAGTCTGAGTCAGAGTCTGAGTCTGAGTCCGAGTCCCTGGAGTCCGAGTCCAAGTCCGAGTCCTGGCATCCGAGTCCGAGTCCGAGTCCGAGTCCCGATGGGAACATCTTAAATTGCAAAAGATGTTTACGCACATTATTTCTATTATGATAAATGCCTTACTGTGAACTCTCTATAACACAGATCTAAATAGTTTCTGGCTCACTGAAAACTTCCATTTGTCAGAGAATTTAATTTATTGTAATTTTTCTTAGTACGAATTCAGACAACTATAAAGGCTTGCTCACAAATGAGTGATTTGTCGCCGTGACATGTCGCTTGGTGCTTAAGAATATTAAGTTCAGTAAGATTTCCAGCTATTAACACTAAAAATTCTGACAGAATGTAAGAAAATTGAATTGAAATTTTGAGATAGGCCTAAATGTCTATGGTTAGATTTTCGGTGATAGTTTGGTGTACTGGTGGAATTTCAGAAGTTTTATTGACCAAGTCACTAAAATACTACACAAGTGAACATGCACTCCTTTTGTGCCAAGGTACATGTCTCGTTGACAAATGGCTCATATGTGAACAAGCCTTATCAGGCCAGGTATTTTGCTTGTATCCACAGTAATTATGGATTGAGAGTTGACTTTATTGTTTCTGTGATACCTCAAAGAAGAAAAGATATGCAAATTAATATTTGTTCATTTCAGAGGCCTGTAATTTCATTTTTTATCAGTTATAAGTCAACAGAACATAAAGAGTGACAGGCTGAATACCGTTAAAGCCAGATTATAGAAAAGAAAGTTTTCAACTGAAATGAAAAAAAAAAAAGAAAAAAAAAAAAAGAGCGAAAAACGATATTTCACCAAGAACACCAATAGTTCAATCTTATCAAACAGCTGATAAAAAAAAAAGTGAAGTCAAACTCTAATAAAAACCCTTGTACATGTATCAGCTAGTTCATTAACCCATTCAAGACAATTGACCACATTTTGTGGTTTGGCTCAATAACTTTTGATTCAGAGCTCTAAAAAATATAGCAGATCATGCATGAATAGAAAGAGCAAAAATTTATGCACGCACTATGTCCATATTTATTGCATGACCATATTGCATTTGATGCCAGGAATTTTAAAAACGAGAATAAGCTTTGAAATCCTTAAATTGGCAACACATTGAGAGGTTCAAAATCATTGTTTTTCATAAAACTTGGCAATTCTTAAAACTTTTCGACAAAATTCCTAACCATGTATTTTGTTCTCAAAGATATATATATACACTAATAGAACCATGTAGCACTAAAAGAAAAATATCATTGTTATCAATTTGAAGAACGAAAGTGACGTGATCAATTTAGTACTTGAATAATTCCGGTCCTGAAAGGGTTAAACGAGCTTAACCCTTTCAGGACAGGAATTATTTAAGGGGTAAATTGATCACATTTTGTTCTTCAAATTGGCAACAATAATATTTTTCTTTTAGTGCTACATGGTTCTAACACAATATAATGTCTTTGAAAACAATTTACATCATTAGAAACTTAGTCATAAGTTGAAAAAATGCCAATTTTGATAAAGAACAGTGATTTTGAACCTCTCAATGTGTTGCCAATTTAAGGATTTTGAAGCTTATTCTCCTTTTTAAAATTCCTAGCATCAAACTCAATATGGTCATGCAACAAAAATGGGAACAATGTGTGTAGAAATTTTTGCTCTTTCTACTCATGTATCTGGTATATTTTTTAGAGCTCTGAATCAAAAGTTATGGAGCCAAACCACAAAATGTGGTCAATTGTCTCGAAAGGGTTAATGGCTTGTAATACAAGTGCAACATTAACATTCATTTTGGAAACTGACTACATGACTAAGTGACTCAAGTAAAACAAAAGTAATTGTTAAACCGTAATAAAACCGTTTGACACTGCCAAAAATTATAAATTGCTGACTTTGACTTTTTGTCACATTTGACTTTTTGCCATGTAGGAACATAGGTTGCAAGTAAAAAGATAGAAGATAAAAACTGTAGTTCATAATACTAGCTTGAAATACAAGTGGAATAGTAATCTGTTTGAGACTGCCCAAGATATCCCAGGCTGGGGTATATGGGGAAACGTGTGTTAGGCTATAGATTAATCAATCTCCAAATGGTTAATATCAATTTCAATACTTGTCTGTGTAATACGTGTATAACGAGTGTACACGAGCATAAAACGATCGTGAATCTTAACGTCTATCATCTATTTGGGCACATTCTTGTACCGTTAGGGCGATCGATGTTTTAAAGTTCATGTTCAAATACCGCTCAATCGAGCAAGGTGCGCGAAAATAGGTGGGGTAATTTTTGGGGCTAAAATTAAAAGGGGGAAACGGAAAAAATTGCCGGTCTCGGCCCGATTTTCGCCCGAGTCACGAGTCACCATTGGTCGAGTCCGAGTCCGAGACCGAGTCCTTGTGGCTCGAGTCCGAGTCCGAGTCCGAGTCCAGAGAAATAGGGACTCGAGACCGGTCTCGAGTCCGAGTCCGGACTCGAGTCTTTCAGCACTGATATTTCTATTTAACTATTTGGTAACTAGTGAAAGCTACACTGTATGTTAATTGTCAAAGCAAATTGAAATTGCACAGGATTTACACTGGTTATTGCTGCTTGCACTAATGTTTTTCCTAACGATGAGTAAGCTTGGTGCCGATATTAACAAACTGTCATGTCCTAATTAAGATTTTTAAAGACAATCAACATACTTATTCACTAAACACTAACATAAAAGATGAGATGGTTTCAGAAATTTCAGAATAACAGCCAGAAATCAATTATAAAATCAGTTCATTCAGTTCATTAAAAAAGTAAAATGTAATGTATACTGGATGTTTTAAAAAAAAGGAAACCCAACATTGAAAAATTCCTGTGAATGAACTACATGTATATGTTTACCGACAATGAAATCCATACCATATGAAAGAGTAATTCATATTCTTTCCATTGGTAACTTGTTTAGTTTTCTAGGGTCATGCATCACTGAACACCATTGTCTTCAAAATTTTGTGCAAAAATCCAGTTGGTTCACTTTCTTGTAAAACACAATAGGCATGATGTTAAGGAGATGCCTTTTGTGAAATAGCCTGGGTGCTCCAGTTCTCATTGAGGATAATTTTCTTTTTAAAATTTGTGTTAATGAGATGTTATTCACCCATGATTGAGGATTTTTGCTTTATAGAACCATTTTCAGATAAGAATCATTTTGCAGAGAAGATAATCTTGGTGATTTTTAACAAGGTTGCATGCCAAAAAACCAATACGAACCAAAAGGATTGCAAATCAAAGACAAAGAGCATAAAGAAGGAAAATCAAAAAGTCATACATGTGATTGAAGATTTTACTTTGCTGATTTTCAACAATGTCAACTTTTAGTTGAAAATTGGCAGAAGATGCCTACAGCACTTAAGACAAACAAACATGTTCTCTGTGCTCTCTGAAGATCTCACTTCGTCGTGGTCAAAGTTTATGAATAACAACTCGTTCCATGCTTTGTGAAGTTCATAAGACTCTTTGTTAAGGTGTGAAATTAATCATTATTAGATTTGCCTACTAACAGATGGCCATAAAGAGCAACCAAACTAGTTGACAAAGCCATTCAACCCAAACCATGTGTATTATGTTTTACAAGAAAGTGAATCAACTGGAATTTTGCACAAAATTTTGAAGACATTGGTGTTCATTGATGCATGACCTGAAAACCTAAACAAGTTACCATTGGAAAGCAAATGAATTTCTCTTTTCATATGATATGAAATTTAATGCCGGTAAATATACATGTATTAACTTGTAGGAAATTTTCAAAGTTGGGTTTCCTTTTTTTTTTGAAGCACCTAGTGCATTGATTTCAGAAGACGTGAACAAGAAATTATGAGTTTAGTTCATTGTATACTATTGGGGGTTGTACATGTACATGTATACAAAGATAACAACATGACATCAACAAAAATATTTAAAGAGGATGCCAAGTAGGTCTAGCATTTATAACAGAATATTACTTACTAAAAGATTTCATGTATTTTTTTCTTCAAATTTAAGACCATATATCTCTCTCTATCTCTTATGATGAACACATTTCTCCTCCCCTCTGCAGGTCCTTGTTTTGAAATGTTATTTATTTGGTCACTTTAAAATACAAAACAGTTACATGTATATATCAGAGTGAAGAATGCATATTGTGTTCACATAATATCATTCTTGTTTCTGTGTTAGCAATCCATTGGGCCATGCCCTGCCACCTGGTGTCAAGAACATCTATTTTGTTATTGCATTTAGCTATATATCTTTCCATTTCGATAATAAACATATAAAATCATAAACTTGGTTTTGTTGATTTGAGTGTGCACATTGTTTTCTTGGCTGCTATTATTACATGGTTGAACAAAACATAATCATTCATCAATAAACATAGTATTATGGTCCTTTCATTAAGAAGAGAAAAATCAAACATTGTTCATTCTTTCCCTAACTGGCACCAAAACTCATTTTATCACATTAGTTTCATTTTCAAAGTTACAGAAAGAAAGGTAAAACTATCTTGGATCTGCCACCATATCTATAAATCCTCGTAAATTATAGCTTTACCTGTCAATCTCACTTTCGAATCTTTAGTAGGACTTTCTGCTTCATCTCCATAGTTGTTGTGATATTAAAACAGTACATGTACATTCAATCATGTTAGACCTTCATTTAACATTAGCCCCACCCACCTTTCACTCATGTTTTTTTTTGTTTGTACAAAATTAGACTACATCACGGTCTAGGTCTAAGATGAAGTAAACTCCATGTCTACATCTAACTTAGATAACCATCTCTCTTAACACAAAGCTTATAGACCTAGACCCTAGATCTATCTTTTCTTAGCTGACCTAAATTGAAGTAAGGACTAGATCTACATTAAATGAGTAACATTTTGCTGTGAGTCTGTGACGTGATGGCTTGCTTCAGCTGAGCTTGTTACTAATGTTAGCTACTGTGTCGCAGCTGCACTGATTTTCTGTAGAGATTGTGTGGCTGCTGTAATCCCAACTGACCTCCCTGGCCCTGGGGGCTGGCAAGGGATGAGGCTGCGCTGCAGTGCTAAAAGCAGTCTGTGGAAATCTAATTTTATTGATATGTACATGTATTATTGAGTGTGATTTGAGAATGTATATGATTGGAGCAGTGCATTAATGATCTTTGTTATCATTAATCAATATCCGATACCTTGTACATGTACCATCTTTTTTCTTTTCACTTGGTTTTCTTCAGTGATATTTTTTGTTGCTTTAATGCAGATACTGTTATCGAGCGTGATCGTAGCAATAAAGAGTATCGGGGCAAATGTCAACAAGTATGCTATACTAATTTTGATCGGAGTGATTGTTGAGATCGCTTTTGGTTGAAGTAATGGATGAGATTGCCTTTAATGCTGAAATAGGCTATAACCGGAGAAATCAACAATATCAGAGCCCCTAGTGGGCTTAATAACATGGTGTACGTGTATTTATACACCAAGTTATTTTGTGATGTACATGTACCTTTTGACCATTTCATAAATTAATTTCATAAATCAATTTTTTTCTTTGAAAAAAAAAAAAGAAGTTTTTTCTGAATAAAAAAAAATTCATCCAGATCTACATTATGTCTAATGTCAAGGCTATACTTGTCCTCTAGTCTTGACTTACATTTACATGTACATGTAGATCTACCGCCTGTGTGAATAAATGGATTTTTAGTAGATCTACAGAGTAAATAGGAGAGGTGCTCTTAAGGTATGTTACAGAGTTGCCAATTTGTGTTTGATCAATTACAACTGAAACAGTTTATGACCTTATTATTCGCATTGAATTTTTTTCACATTTTCACAAACTTAAAAAAATCTGTTTCTAATTTTTCTGCTTTAAAGATTAAGAAAACAAACCTTTTTTTATTGGGGGGGGGGTGGAACCTTTGAAAGTCAAGAATTATTAATAGGATATATTTACGGTAAATATAAGTGTATTGTACTGTTTGTAGTGCTCAGGAAGAATTTCCTCCTTTTTATGCTTCCAGCGGAGGCATTGGCCGGAATTCACAAAGGTGGTTTCAATTCAGACCATGGTTTATGCAGATTTTGTGGTATAAATACGCTTGATTTAGCGTGTACACTTAAAAGCCCGAATTCACAAAGGTGGTAATAGATTTGTACCATGGTTTATGCAGATTCTGTGGTATACATGTAAGTGCGCTTGATTTCGCACGTACACTTAGAAAGATCCAATAATGAACGCGCGTGATTAGCAAAGTGCGCAAATTTTACGCTAGTTCCCATGGTTTAGACCATGGTTTATGTAAATTAATTGAAATAAACTGTGCGTAAACCATGGTCTAAACCATGGCAACTAGCGTAAAATTTGCGCACTTTGCTAATCACACGCGTTCATTATTGGATCTTTCTAAGTGTACGTGCGAAATCAAGCGCACATTGAAATCTGCATAAACCATGGTACAAATCTATTACCTCTTCTGTGAATTCGGGCCAAAGAGATCCTATAATTAACGCGCGCTGGTCATGCTTGGTTGGCAAAAGAGCTAAATTCACGCTAGTTGCCATGGTTCAGACCATGATTTATTTAAACTAATTTAAATAAACCATGGTCTGAATTACCATGGTCTGAACCATGGCAACTAGCGTGAATTTAGCACTTTTGCCAATCACGGGCGACCAGCGCGCATTCATCATTGGATGTTTTTAAGTGTATGCGCTAAATCAAGCTTATTTATACCACAAAATCTGCATAAACCATGGTCTGAATTGAAACCACCTTTGTGAATTCCGGCCATTACAATGTACATGTAAAGGGCTGTCTGTCCGTCCGTCCATCCGTCTGTCCCACTTTCTCATTCTTGCGATAACTCCCGTATGAGGCATGAGCTGTAAACATGGTGTAAGTATGCATCACCATAGGAAAACGATCTGATTAGATTTAGGGGTACGTAATATGTAGGTCAAAGGTCAAAGGTCAATTTCTGAAATTTCAGGTGTTAGCCTCGTTCTCGTGATAACTCAAGAAAAATTTGAGGTATGAATTTCAAACTTGGTGCTAGTATGCATCGCCCAAGGAAGACAATCTGATTAGATTTTGGGGTACGTAGGTTAAAGGTCAAAGGTCACCAATGTCAAATTCCTAAATTGCAGGTTTTAGCCTTTTTAACACGATATCTCAAGAACCATTTGATCCATTAACTTCAGGCTTTATAGTGCTAGTATGTATTACCATAGGGAGATGATCTGATTAGATTTTGGGGTACATGTACGTAAACTGTAGGTCAAAGGTCACAGGTCAATTTCTGAAATTGCAGGTGTTAGCCTTGTTAACGCGATATCTCAAGAACCATTTGAGGTATGAACTTCATACTTGGTACTAGTATGTATTACCATAGAAAGACGATCTGATTAGATTGCGGCAAATGTAGGTCAAAGGTCAAAGGTCATGGAGGTCATTTACCATGAAATTTCAGGTTTTTGGCTTGTTACATGTAACACTCTCTTGAACAATCTGAGCCATTATCTTCAAACTTGGAACTAGTAAGCATCACCACAGTGGGACAAACTGATTAGATGTTTGTTCATGTCGAGGTCAAAGGTGACAAGTCACAGAGGTCATGTGAAATTAATGTTTTTTAGCTTTGTTATCACCATATCTCGATTATTTTGTGTTGTACTAGGAGGAGATAAAGTGATCAGACTTTTGGGTTATAAGGTGTAAGGTCAATTGTCAAAGAGGTCAATTAACTTGTAATTGTAGACTTTTTATTAGATGGTTATCACAATATTCTGTACATGTTTATAAGTGAATTTTAGGCAGAGGCATGTACATGTACATGTAGGACTAGGAGACGCAGTCGCATTTATATTGTTTCACCTTAAAATTCTTGTTGTTTTTCTCATAATTCAGCTCCCTACCCAGACAAGGCTCAGGAAGCTATCTACCCTCCCCAGCAGCCAGCTGGCTATGCCCCTGTCTCTCAAAATACCGCCTACCCCCCACAGCAGCAGCCAGGTTACCCCCCTCAACAAGGCTACCCTCCCCAGGGTGCTCCCCCATCTTACCCCCAGGCTCAGGGACAGGCTCAATATGCTGGTCAAAATGTTGTTGTCGCGGTAAGTTGTATATTTTACCACCCTTTTCCCTTTTCTAAAATTCAACATTTTCTTCATCTACAATGTCATGTATATGGGCAATTTCATGGTAGCAGAAGGACATTCTGTTTTACCTAATTCAAACCATAACTACAATTTTTGTCTCGCCTGCATTTAAGCAAAAAGCGAGACATACATGTACATGTAGTGCCCCTATTGTGAAAATGAGATATTTATGAGATATACATGTATTAGTTGTGTGACCATACATGTATTACGTTTTAATGCCAGGAATTTTAAAAGGGAGAATTAACTTCAAAATCCTTCAACTGGCGACACATTTTTTTTTTGTTGGGGGGGGGGGGGGGGGGGGTCAAAATCACTTTAAAAAAAAAAATCAAAATTGGCATTTTCTTCAACTTTTCGACAAAGTTTGGAACAATCATTTTCAAAGACATTACATGTTATTAGAACCATGTACATGTAGCACTGAAAGAAAAATATCATTGTTGCCAATTTGAAGAACCAGATGTGATCAATGAATTTAGACCTTGAATAATTCCCATCATGAAAGGGTTAATGCAAAACCATCTGATTTATTAACTTCAAAGTTGGTACTAATATGTATCATCATTGGAAGACGATCTGATTATATGTTGGCAAATGTAGGTCAAAGGTCAAAGGTCATGGAGGTCATTTACCATGAAATTTCAGGGTTTTGGATTGTTAACACTCTCTTGAACAATTTGAGCCATTATCTTCAAACTTGGAACTATAGTAAGTGTAGGGTGGCTACTAAAAGTATGATGGTGTATAGGGTTCACAACACAGGTGCCCGTAAAATAAAATAGATACAGCACTCTCAAGATCTGGGTTACAACTGACATAGAAGCAAATGGAACTTGTTCCACTTTAATCTTTCCTTGTTCCTCCACAAAAATTAATATTCAGAATCACATTGACCAATCATAAAAGTCTCAACTAAATAACTGACCAATCAGAAATAAAAGTTATGAGAGGGGTGACAAAGATGAACATCAGGGGCCTGTTTCTCGAAACCGTCATATGTCTAAGTTCTTAACTAAGTCAGCGCTAGTTCTCTAGTTGTCCGCTACGTGTTTCACGAAGCCGTCTTTACCAAGATGCATGACAACTTCATGACTAAGGACTTATGACACCTCCAACCCTGTCATATCTTTTTTAGTCGACGTACAGCGCCATCACATGTTATTTATTGGGTAGATTATGGTAGGCAAAACGTGACACTACATACTTCTATGCAACTCTTTCTGCGCATTCACTTTATCTGGAATTTATCCATGTTTATATTATGAAAATTATATAAAATACATAGTGTTTTTGTTCAAGGCTTGTTTCCACTTAACTCTAGTGAATCAACACTCTTTCCACATTCTAATGGATAAAAATAAAAAAAACAAAAACAAACGAACAACAGTCTAATTGAGGTCATTTCAATATGAAAGGAACTTTTTTTCAAATGAAAAAGAAAACCATAATAAAAACGATAACAATAATAGACTGACAGGAGATAGGCCTGTATCAAAATGTGGTGGGATTTGAAAAAAAAAAAAGTTAAACCAAAACTTGTCAAATTAATCCCATCATTGGAAACTGGGAAAAAAAAACAAAAAACTATTGACAATAAACATTGGGCAAGAAAAAAAATACAAGCCTTACTGATAAGCAATGGGAACTTGGGAAGTATTATAATCTAGAAAAAATATAAATTCATAACTGTTGCTAGGTACGTTTTATGTCAAAATGAATTTAGTAAGTCTCTTAACTTCTCATTGCAAAGCTATTTTACGATATGGGTCCTTCATATCTGATCAGTTAGCATGAAAAATGATGTGTTACCATAATAAACTTTAAAATCACATGTTACATACGTCTTATATAATAATTACAAGAGTGCTTTTTGTTTGAAAACAAATAATTGGGCGATCTTCATAAATGATTTCTATAAAGATTTCTTGGGTGAACTAAAATCCGACGAGGGAACTGTAATATGACACGGTAGGCCAGCCATAGTCAACGGCATATTCTCTGGTTTTCAGACCCATATCAGTGTAAACATAGATTATATCAACGATTTTTAAAATGAATACTTTGAAATATACGTGTCTAAACTTATAATGTTGTAAATTGGAATTTGCATTATGTTGCCAGAAGAATTATAGGTGGGGCACCCCCAGTCATGGTCAATTTGGTTTCCCGCCTTTTTGGGGGATCTATTGAATTTATTTGTGCACGAGTGCACCTCCTTTGTTCTGAGGAGTGGACAGGTCAGCACTGGGTGTGCAGTGGGGAGTGCTATGATAGGCAGGGATTGATGTTGGAGCTGTGCAAGTAGATGCACAAGTACATTTTGTTCTCTACTGGAGGAAAACAGGAACAGACTTTACTTGATGATTGGTAGATGCATCCCGTTCTTGCAATGCACTGCATGTACATGAGTAAGAGATGATGACATACTTGTAGATGGAGTATTGGCCGGTGAGTAATTGAAAGGCTAGAAGAATAGGGTATAAAATGATGTAAAATTATGCTGTAAGATGCTATTGCTATCTCTTCATTAACACTGTATATAGATAAATGCATGTATATTGTGAAATCAACAAAGAATTTTGAATTGTTATACAAATAGTCTGTTCAACAATTAGAGAGAAGGAACCAGCATTAGATTTTTGATAACTATGATTGCATTTCATAATGTTACATTTTGAATATAAGAATGACTTAGTTTTGATAATTTACATTTTGATACATTTACATGTATGTCTAATTTCCAATGATTCTTATGTTCAAATTTTGTTATTTCCCACAGAGGCTGTTATTTCTGTGAATAAAGAGAGCATTACCTCACAAACCTACCAGTTTCCCGAACCCTTTCAATAATATGAATATTTTTGTAATTTCCATATCATACTCAAGCCCCAAAACATGTAAAACATTCAAAGCATATCATTATTACAATGAAAATATATGGGTTTATTTTTATAAACTATCAAATCACGACATCGGGGGGTACCTATCCAACGTAAAACTGGCTCACCGATCATGAAATAAATCACTCATATTTTTCATTTTACAAGAGAATCCATCATGTAATTTACATAATTTAAAAACTATTCTACATTTTCTGTTTTCTTTTATTCCCTATTATTCATTCAAATATTTGCAGTTGAGTTAAATTTAGCTTTTAAAAATATAGTGTAATTGCAACCAAGGCTACATGTACGTGTCGGCTCCTATTCTCGTCGATAGTATCGATATCACGAGATGTCTAGCTAGTTAGCTCTTCGTGAAACAGTTTAGGAAGATCATGGACATCTCCGTAGTTGGCGGATAAAGTTATGACTGTCTTGTCGTTGGTTTCGAGAAACAGGCCCCAGGGGTGTGTGTGTGTGTCTAAGTAAGAAAGTGGTAACATATAATTGTGTTTACATGTATGTCTAACTTGAAAACAATGCAATTTAAGTATACATGTATACACTGCACATACAACAATGACTGCACATACAGTGTATGCAGGGAACATGACAATGGGATGAAATGTACATGTATGTACAATGAACTGGTGGTGTGGATGGAGATGGTTGAATGGCAGGTGAAAAATGTAATGGACAAGCATGAAATAAACATGAGCATAAATGTAAACATTACAAAGTTCTCTAACTCATGTATTTAGTGTTCAAAATAATGCTCTACATAAGCATCACCATAGTGGGACAAACTGATTAGATTTTTGTTCATGTCGTGGTCAAAGGCAGTCATAGGCCCTTGCCTGTGTGGGACTGTGTCCAACATTCACTATTGCAGCAGTCAAAAACAGACAACAAAATTGCTCTAAGCAAGATTTAATTTTCTTAAATTTGCTAGATTACCTGATTCACAGACTCTTCAACTCTAACTGTGCCACAAATTTGGGGATTCAGAATTGAAAGTGAAATTTTAAATAATTATTTTCCTCTCATGTATGAATGATCTAGACTGGAAAAAGGCCTGCTAATATACACAAAAGCTACTGAAGCCTATTCACCCATAAAAGCTAGTCTGGAGTACAAGGTTATCTTCAGATAAGCTTGTACATGTATAAGTGGGTCAAAGGTGACAGGTCATAGAGGTCATGATGTGAAATTATGTTTTTCAGCTTTGTTATTGTAGGAAATATTTAATGCTTTCTTACTCACCAATGATGTTCCTTCTTGTGCCATCAGGGATTCCAATAATGTGAAATATCCTTAACAGTTCTGGGCAAGAGTTGGCGAAACAAAAATCCTGAATATTTGCGATCGCGAAAGAGCTCTGTTTACATACAGTACATGTATATTGCACTGGCCCTGTGGCCAGCACAAGCAAAAAGAAATTGGATCGCTGTTGATAAAATAAAAGTCAAATCTGCTGCTTGCCAGATAAAACAGATGGAAAAAATGAAGATGCAAAGTCAAAATGTTGGTAGTCCTCCAGGGTTGTGAACTTGTGACTCAAGGTTCAACTTGTTCAAAAGATGAAAACTCCCTACTAAGTGAAGAGCTGAAAAACCATGTGCTCAGTAAATTAATGTCATTGGATGGTTTGTATCCAGGCAACAAAAACAAGTTCTATTATAAGGGAGTGAAGAAATGAAGAATGCAGAACAAGTGTAGAGTGCCTTGCCTGGTGTAGTGGAGAACAAAAGATGAATGCTGAGTGCAGGAGTTGAATAAAAAGAATGTCTTTGGTATTGTCCAGTGAGGAGTGTGCAGTTGAATGAATTTAAACCAGCTTATCCAAATAAACAAACTGTGATCATGCTTTGATCAGTCCAAATACATGTAAACAAATGATGAGAGAAGTTGCTATATTATCACTATATCCCAATTATTTTCTATTCATGACTAGGAGGAGATAAATTGATCATACTTGTGGGTTATAAGGTGTAAGGTCAAATGTCAAAGAGGTCAATCAACATGTACATGTAATTATAGGCTGTTTATTCTGGTTATTAACTTTAAGAACAGTTTGAACCATCAACTGAATTTAGGCTGAGGCATATATGTAGGAGACACAGTCGCATTCATCTTGTTTTATCCTGCCTGTTGTTTTTGTTTTTATTTATTTTATTTTTTTGTTTCTTGTAATTGAAAGCTAATAGGGATTGTTAGAAGGACATGAATCTTGATGCAGATACATGTACAATTTTGTTTTTGTTTAAGGGTCTTATTAAACCTATTTTGGAATATGGTCAGGCAGCATGGTCGCCATATAAGGTACATGTACCTGTACTGTAGCTGAGCACAGGAAATTGGAGAGTATGCAGAGGCGGGCAACAAAAATGATTCCAGGATTTAGAAATATGTCTTGTCATGAACACCTCATGAAACTCAAATTACCAACTCTTGCTCACAGGCGAAGGAGGGGTGATATTGATGTTTTCAAGTATTTGACAGGAGTGTATGACACTCAACATGATCTTTTAATGAAAAATGTTCAACTTTGCTTTATGTGCCTGAGGTATCCCTGAACAGCAAATTGTTTATGGAATTTTGTAAGCCAAATTGACATACCATTTTGTTTGGAGCTGAAAATATATATAAAGCCATACACAACATATTTCTTTTCTATTCATGATTAATGAGCATGGATGGATCTTTAAAAAACTTAAGTTTCATCTGAACAATCTCTCATATTTTTATGGAACAGTGCAATTGAAAATGATGTTTTGGACGTTACATCTTCCTTAAACATTTTAGACCTACATGTACATTTAACCCACTAGAACAAGAACTTAATTACCTCATATATCTACTTATTAGTTACTCCATTATTGGGTCTTTCTATAAATAGAGGGCCCATAGTGTGACATTAAGGTCAAAATTTCATATTCATGCCGTGATGCTCAAACTCTGGTCATAGAACAAATCAAGTCTAACAAAAAGTAGATACAATCATATCATGGGTTTAGCTGTATCTTAGGTTACACTTATATTGTAGCTCGCTCGAAAAAATCACAATGTAACAGAGACACCAAATTTTCACTTCGCACTAATTTTATAGATATTTATCTAGAAATTTCATACATTCAATCACAATTTTTAAAATTGCCCTTGGATCCACTTTTTAAAACTAGATAGAAGAAACTGAAAAAAAAATCAATATTTCCCAAAAGCGTGATTTTTCTATTTTCACAAAATTGCATAATTAGTAAAAATTAAATATGGGAACTTAAAATGGAATTCCTTTTTTGAAATATACACTTCAAATCTTGTAAAGCTACTGAATTATAATGATTTGCAACATACTTAATAAATATTTTACACAACAATCCATATCTCAGACCAGTTTTGTCAAATTAGCTATTAAGAGAAGAAAATCCCAGTGTAACGGAGAAACCATATGTATGGTTTCTTGTTACACTGTGAAGTCCTACAAATTTCTAGCTGGAAAAAACAATATAAAAACAAACAAACACATAATTATACCCATGTTGAAATAATTAAATGGATTACCCCAGAAGACTACTACCACCTTTAACATCATTAGGCCCGTCTTCATCAGCCCGAGTTTCCAAAATAGCCCGCTAATTCTGATCCGGGAAACTAACCCGATCAGAACTAGCTCGAGCTAGTTTGTAATGAAGACACAATTAGCTGGCTATTTCGTGGGTTTCTAGCTCGAGCTAGAAGCCTAAGTCAACTCGGGTTATTTTGTGAGCTTGAGGAAACTCGGGCTGATGGAGACGCACCTATTGTCACCATCACCAAAACTATCTCATTACCACTATATTTGAAAACTCCCAATGTAACAGAGAAACTGTGTTCTTAGTTACACAGTGCATTCTGCAATATTACTGGTGGACTGATTGGTATTTTGGTATTTTTGGTATTTTATTAAGAAACTTCATTGACATTGACATCAATATTTTGTTTTACAATACAAAGAGCATTAGTATAAAGAAAAGTAACAATCATGGAGAAATGATATGGAAACAAAGAGAGCAAATGTAGCAAATCATAATAAGATTTCTGAGGTTTAACATGTGACAAATTATATAACATTATCAAATTAATATCATATTGATATAAGTAAAGAAATTGAAAATCATAATGTCGCTACTTATATTCAATGTGACAATTTATATAACACTACATCAAACTGGATATCATATTTGATATAAACAATGCAATCGAAAATCATAATAGGACTAACATGAGACAAATCATATAACATAATATATCAAATTGGAATATTATACTGATATAAACAATGATTGGGTCAAAACAATATATTCAGGGATTCAAAATTCACCACGGGTATTTATGATGGATTTGAAATATCTTACAGAGCTATTAATTGCATTTTCATTGTCCAATTTCATGATTTTTACAAATTTCTCTTCCTTATTAAAACCTTTGAATGCTTCATCTATTTCAGCCATTTCTTTAAAAAATGTATTTCTTTCAGTACTAAATCTCGTACACTCCATTATAATGTGAAGTTCATCTCCAACTTTTCCCATATTACATTCATTACAAATTCGGAGATGAGAGGGGATTTTTTCTGGACGCCTATGTCTTCCGGTTTCTATTGGTAGATTGTGTGAGCTGATTCTAAGTCGACATATATTTTTGCGTAGTTTGTAATTTTTAGCATGAGACAAGTATTTTTCAGGGTTCATATCCTGCTTGAATAATCTATATGTTCTAAGTTTATTTTTTTCATTACCATGTATACAATCACTACATAAATCCATTTTAAACTGACAATCATATAAATTCATCATTTTCATTTCTATTTCTTCTCCCACAATTTTGTCACTATCTGTAATATCTTCTAATTCTAAACATTTATTATTGTCATCTACATATGATTTACATTCCCTGAGCAGCTGGTACACGTTCCCTAGCCAACATACCAATTTTTTCGTTACCATTTTTTTGTTTTCTTGAAAAGAGTGATATAGTAATGAATCGTTATCTATACTTCTCATTCGTGAATAGTATTTTGCTAGATTTCTGCAGATATGTGTGATCAGAGGGTATGCTCCTACTTCGGCTAACACTGCCAGTTGACTGCTTTTCTTATTGACGCCTAATATATTTCTTAGCCATTGCAAATGAACATTTTCTATGTTATTCTTAAAATATATTTTAGAGTTCCCCTTTGTAGTTTTCCCTAGCTTTTCAAAATCAACAACAAAAGCTCCCCACACCTCTGATCCATATAAGAGAATAGGTTTTACTAAAGAATCAAATAGACGATTAGCTATTTTGATATTTGGAAGGCAATATCCAAATGCTTTGAATAATTTGAATATAACCCTTTTTAATTTATCCGCTAGATTCACCAATGTGTCACTGAAAGTACCGCAATTATTAAAGATAAGTCCTAAATATGCTACCTGCTTAACAACTTCTATATTTTCATTATTTATCATAAAATGCTGGTGTTTTAACATATGTCCACCTTTGGTGCAGATCAATATCTTTGTCTTTTTTTATGTTTACTTCTAATAACCATCTACTACAGTATCCATTAAGTCTATTTAATAAGGTTTGCATGCCATTTTTTGTCTTTGATATTAATACTATGTCGTCTGCATATAATAAACAGTTTATTAGTTTTCCATTGAGTTCTACGGGCTCCGTGTCAATTATCCCAAGTTCACTTGATAAATCATTCAAATATATGTTAAATAAGGTAGGGCTTATAGTGCATCCTTGTTTGACACCACAGTTTGTTTTGAAACACTGGGTAATTCCCTCATTCAGTTTAACGCTTAGTTTTGAATTATTATACATACTATTCATTATCTCGAAAAAATGCCCCCCGATCCCATACGTTAACATTTTATAAAACAATCCCTTCCTCCACACACTGTCGAAAGCTTTTCGTAGATCAATAAAACAAAGATATATATTACTTTTTTCATTGGGGTCATTGGTTCTTACGTATTTATCAATTATTGTTTTTAAAGTGAATAAATGATCAGAGGTTCTCTGACCTTCCCTGAAACCAATTTGGTTTTTAACATACATATCATTTTCCATTAGATAATTGACCAAACGTCTGTTCAAGATACTGCAAAATAGCTTCCCAACAGCACTCGAGAGACATATTCCCCTATAGTTTCCTGGATCGGTTTTACAACCTCCTTTGAATAATGGAATAATAAAGCTTTCTGACCATTTGCTTGGAAACTTTCCACTTATCAAAACCAAATTAAATATTCTTGCTAGAGCTGGGGAAAAATGGTACTTCCCTGCTTTTAACATTTCATTCAGGATTGAATCACATCCGGGCGCCTTATTTGTTTTTAGTTTTTTAATACATGAGAAAACCTCGGTTGACGAAATTGAAAAGTCAAGTTTGCTAAAAGTATTTTTAAGTTTCTTATCATTCGCATGCCCCTCGATTATACGATGGTTATCATCTAATTTATATTCTTTATTCATCAAATTGCGAAAGTAGTTATACCATTCTATTGGCGGAATCTTTTCAGAAATGTGATGTTTTTCTGAGTGTATCCCATTAAATTCATCTATGATGTTCCACCACTCTTTCGTGTTTGTGCTTTGCAATTTTTCCAGTCTCTTTAACAAATTTTCTCGCATCCCTTTAATATTTGCCTTGAGTTTTTTCTTAAATATCTTCTTACATGCGTAATACGTATTTCTTAATTGTTTATCGAGTGGTTGCCTACAAACCTCTCGACACAACTTCTTAACTCTTCTTCTTAAAGCTTCTGTTTCTCTGTCACAATGTACTCTATTTCGCTTCTTTCCATTATCACACTTCTTTTTGCGTGGTTTCTTAGGTATTCTGGCTGAAGCAGCCATGTGTAGAATACAGTCCGTAAGCTCGTTCACGGCAATTTCGATCCCATTCTCATCAAGGACATAATCCTTTTCTGTCAATGCACTAATCTTGTCTTTGTCTTTGTTTTCCGGATAGTTAAGAATCATTTCAAATTGTTCTCTACTAAACTGCCCTTGCCATCTAAATTGGTCTGGCGGTGGTTTTAATTCTATCCTTTCATTTTCATTATAATCATTGTGGTAGTCTCGGTAGTGAGTTGTCCTAATCTTCACTTCTATTGGACAGTGGTCTGAATATATCGTTAAAGGTAGAACATGGAAAAAGGTAATTTCGTCGTATAATTCACTGTCTATTATCGTATAGTCTATAACACTCGGTGTTGAACCATTTGCTCCGTAACACGTAAAGTTTCCCGTGGTGTCCCCTAATTTGCGACCATTTAAGATCCGGAGGTCGCACATTTTACATAATTCTAAAATATCTTTTCCTCTGTTATTTGGGGGCCTCACATCTTGGTTTCTCCTGTTCATTAAAATACAATCTTTTTCGGTTACATCTTGCGGAATAAATGTCTCAAAATTTTCATTACATGTTACATTATTCTGATCAGATAAAGAATTTGTGTATCCGTTAAAATCACCCATTAACATACATTTACCGTGATTCTTTTTTACAGCAATATCATGCTTGATCTGTTCTATAATATCGACTTCCGATGAATAAGTCGAGTTTTCCGGGTTAATGTAAAGAAAACAAATGAAAATATCCTTTTCAAGGTTAAATGCATCTTTTTCAACTTTCACCCATGCATATTCACTAGTTGTAGTTGGTAAAAATTTCACACTCGTTTTAATTTCATTCCTCACATAGATCGCAAGACCACCAGAATCGTGCGTTGCTTTTTTATGTCGTTTTCTATAAATTGTCTTCACCGTAAACCCACTGACTTGCATATCCTTTTCTCCTGGACCACTTTTTGTCTCTGAAATACAAATAATGTCATGGTTATCAAGCAAGTTCTTGAAATCTTCAACCTCAATTTTGGAAATGGGTCTAACTCAATCAAGTCTACTTTTAACACCATTTATATTCCAGTAACACACATCTATACTCTTTTTCAAAAACCTTTTTTTGTTGAACACCATTTTGACATTAAAGTTTCACAAATCTCCCTGTTGATTAAAATTTCTGATATTTTATATATCATATCAACTATATCAGATATCTTTCTAAAGCGATACTTTATGCCAATTTGCAATATCAATAATAGGTCAATATAGTTTTTCCTCTTTCCGTTCAAACATAATTTCCTCATGGTATATAAAAATATTCCAGTTATATCAAAAGTCTTTCGTAGGCAATGTATGATGATATATAACAATAGATCAATTATATCAAGTTTCTTACGTAAACAATATATGACAAAATATAGTAATATAATAATTGTATGAGCTCTCTTTCGCGAACAATATGTACATGTAATGTCATTTTTCAATACAAATGATAAATCAATATACTTTCTCTTTTCTCTGTTCAAACTAGTTTCAGACATGTTGTATAAAATACCAAGTATAACAAGTCTCTTTCCGAAGCAAAATATAGTTTCAATATTACATAGCATTGATAGATCAGTATACTTTCTCTTCTTTCTGTTCAGGTTGGTTTCTGATGGAATACATAACATATTAAATAGTTTCGATCTCTTTCGTAAGCAGTACATAATGCCTGTTTTCATTAGCAATGAGATATAAATATAGTTTCTTCTCCTTCTGTTTAAACTGATTTCTGATATAAATAACATTATACATGTTATACCAATCATTACAAGTCTCTTTCGTAAGAAATACAAAGTGTCAATTTTCAATAGCAATGGCAGATAAGTATAATTTCTCCTCTTTCTTTTCATACTAATTCCTGATATATGTAACGTATTAAGTATATCTAATCTCTTTCTTAAGTAATACATATTGTCGGTTTTCAGTGGCAACGACAGATAAATATAATTTTTCCTCTTTCTGTTCAAACTGATTTCTGGTATAATATATAATATTATACCAATAATGTCAAATCTTTTTTGTAAGAAATGCATAGAATACATTTTCAATAGAAATGGCTGACCAATATAGCTTCTCCTGTCACTGGTCAAACAAATTTCTGATATGATATATAACAACTGACCAACTATATCAAATCTGTATCTTAAAGAACATATTATGATATTAGGTAACAATATATCAGTCATGTCGAATCTCTTTCGTAACCAATGTATTACAATATATATCGATTGTATAGCATAGCACAACTACATGAAATATGGCATGGTCCCTCTATTATAGAAAGACCCATATAAATAGCTTAAAATGAAATAGCAATATATTGTAGTAGTGATGATGGTAAAATTATCCTCATCAAATGAAAACGATGTTTAATTTTGGAGGACCAATCTTTTACAACATTTTATAAACATCTTAAGGCAGCTACCAATCAAAGCAAAAAATAATGGAGGAGCTTATTACATTGTCACTTTCTCAGTAAACCCAATTTTCAGTTAACAGTTGTAATGTCCGAAACAAATGTAACGTCCGAAACCCAAAATACTAGTTTAAAGCTGATTAGTCAAATTTTATGGTATCTGGAATGAATTAATCATGGTGAAATAAAAAAATTATAAGTTGTAACCCAAATTTAGACACAAATTATGTGATTCACATGCAACAATTTTTTGTAAGGACAAGAAAGTTGTTTCGGACGTTACATAATTTTATTGTTAACACATAATTTGCAAATTTCAATTAATTTTTTGGACATATCAGCAAATTATGATTTCACAATCTTTTCCCATGTTAATGTAAGAGGTTAAATTTGTTCTAAGTTCTTCAAATTGTTTTCCTTCACATACAGCTGTTCCATACTCTATCTCATTTCCATTTTCTTTTCATCATCTCCATGCCTGGCTCATGACTCTTTGTTCACCCTTCATTATTATTCAGAACATTCACCTCTGCTCATAGTCATCCCATATCATCCTCATTGGTTCACCTTTCACCCTTGGTTATTCTACTTTCTAGATTCTTCCATTCTCTGTACTTTTATTGGTTACTTACTTGATATTTCATTTATATGTACATGTATTTGAATATATTTTGTGAAAGCATGAGAAGTGAGGTCTGCTGTGTAGGCCAATAAATCAGAGCACTTCTGGACTTCCTCTTGTCGACATCTTTATTTTGAGTACTTCTATTTTACTACACTTATTTTAGATTTTTCTGATATTGATTTGGTGCTCTCGCTAGCTGATTATTTTGACTGAGTTTGATTCTTTTATGATTAATTGTGGGGTGTTCCAGCGTGAACTTGTGAAGTGTTACATTAAGAAAACTAATTGTAATATTTCATTTAGCTTTGAATATAAAGAAAGCATGAATAGGATGCTAAACAAAATTTTTCAAATGAATAATCTAAGCTTTCTGCAAAACTGAAATATAAAAAAAATTATAATTTTGAAGCCATTCTATGTGATGAAATGCAAATTGCTGGATGGTTTAGTAAATCCTAAATTGTAATTTATCTAAAAAAAATTCCAACGAAAGTTTAATACTTGTAACAAATTCTGAGTCATGTTAACAGTATTTTCTAGTACACTGTAAGCACATTTCTGACGTTACATCATACTCGGTATAGCCACAATCAGGGTGCAACTTTCTATGTACAAGTGTTACGCATCTCTCCTGGAAACACAAAGTTAAAATGTCTTGTGGCCTGAAATGTTGGACCATATGAGTTCTTCATCTCGCAACTTTTGTTTGAATTTCATGTGTGTTGGGTGTGTGAGGATGGTAATAGAGGGCCCAAAATACCACTTTTTGGCTGTTACGCATTTGCACTTTGAAAAACTATCTTTTTTCATATGTTGTTACCATGAAATTACACAAGATACATGTAAAAAAACCAGAGCCATAATCACAAGCTACGATCGATGATCAGGCATTGTCCTATATCATCGTGGGATTAAAGTAAAAGTAAAGTAAAGTAGGACATGTATTTGTATTCATTTCTTAAAAAGCATTGATATTCTTAAATGCATATTGCATAATGATATGAAATAAAGAGGAATCTATGGAAATTCAGGCATCAAAGTAATGAGAATTCAACTTATTTTGCTCTGTAAATAATGCATACTACATACAAATGAAACAGATTCAGGAATTTTGTGTTGAAATGACACCATAGGGTTTGTACATGTATGTATGCGAGAAAGGTGAAATAACATGGAACCACCTCATACCTGTATAAAAAAAATCTGGAGGAAAAAATAGAATTCACTTGTAGCTTTATTCTATCAGGGCTCTTCATATTTTAAACTCATCTAAAAAAGGAAACTTTGGTACATGTAGTTTAACCAACAGTGCATGTAACTAATGTACATGTACATGTACAAACTGTACATGTACATGTACTGCTGGAGGTCAACGAGGGCAGGACGATGTGTTTTTTTTTTTAGTTCTACATGTAGGAGTTGCATGTATATCACACTGAGCTCCAGAGAATTTGGAGCATTGCAAATTGTATTTAGTCTGTTTGGAGCCAGAAAGGCGTTAGCTCATGTACTTTAACATAGAGTTGACACCCTTCTGTCTCCCAACAGATGATTTTCTCCAGAAGCAAAAAGTTTTGCATTAGAAAAAATATGAAATTGCTAATGACAGCAACATGTATTTTCAGTGCAAAAGAGTTTGAGAATTGTAAAAATTCAGTGTTAATTGTCCATTTATTTTATGGCATGATATTTAGACCACTTGCAAAATCTGCAAAATACATGTATAAGTTTAAGTTGCCAGTAGATCTTGCTACTCACCCCCTCTTTCAGACTAGAGAGTTTTCGTATGGATACATGTATACGATGTATGGATATAGGACGTATGGATATAGGAAATTTATATGTGTCTGAATGCTCTTATATTGATACATCATATCTCATATCGAAACGATGCTAAAAGCATCGTTTCGTACGATGATCCTATATTCATAACGTCTGAATGCTCTCATATCCATACGTTGTATAAGTTGGCGGGGCTTATATAAACACAATGTGCAAAGCCCACGCAAAGTTTGTACTGCGCAAGGGAGAGACTCGTACATATTCATGAGCTTACCATGAAACCTGACATTGCGCTACGTCTGAATGCTGCTATACAATTGTCGTATAATGGTACATGTAAGTTGTGTCTGAACGCTCTCATATCAATACGTCGTATATCCATAGGTCTTATAAAATGGTGTGTCAGTCAGTAGATCGACTTGATTTTTTTTCCCCTGTGGTTTATTTCAGGGATTTTTATGCCTCCGCCCGCCGAAGGTGGTGCCGGAGGCATTATGTTTTCAGGTCTGTCTGTCTGTCCATCCTGCTTTCTCTTTTTAGCGATAACTCAAGAACCACATGAGGTGTGAACTTCAAACTTGGTATTAGTATGTATCACCATAGGAAGACGATCTGATTAAATTTTGGGGTACGTAGGTCAAAGGTCAATGTCACAGAGGCCAATTTCTGAAATTTCAGGTGTTAGCCTTGTTCTAGCGATAACTCAAGAACCATTTGAGGTATGAACTTCAAACTTAGTGCTAGTACATGTATGTATCACTGTAGGAAGACGATCTGAGTAGATTTTGGGGTACGTAGGTCAAAGGTCAAGGTCACAGAGGCCAATTTCTGAAATTTCAGGTGTTAGCCTCATTCTCGCGATAACTCAAGAACCCTAAAATGATAGTTAGGCTGTTAAATTCCAGTTTATTTTCATAAATTTTTCCCCTTTTGTCCCCTAAATAAACAATAGTGTACATTTTGGTTTAGCCTGCAGCACTTTGTCAATTTAGAGGGATGATTGGGAGCAAGAATGTTCAGTGATTTTTTTTTTTTATTGCCCTCTCTGCACCCTGCATCCACACACACAAAAAAAGAAGACACACACATACATTATACCTGTCTTTCAAGCATAAAGATCGTATACCAGGGCTACTTCGAAGTCCACCTATTGTGTTCAGAGATTTTAATGCACTACAACCCATGGGAAGATATATTTTTCATTTACGGTGGCTTTTTCAAGAGTTTCGGGGGCTAATCGCCCTTAGCCCCCACTCATTGTTTTCACTGTGGCATACAATCTAAAAAAATAGCTAACCCCCCCCCCCCCTCCAATTTTTTAAATCACATTAGAACTGTCCATGCATGTAAAGGGACATCTTACAGAATTTTATCTTCACATTGCCCTTTTCCTGGTTGTCAACTAATAATGTCATGTGACTTTGCCTTCCTATGGGATGATATAATTGTTAGTATGAATCCCTGGCCTTTGCAAAATCATTAATTGACAGAGTTTCCTGTATTTTCATGCCAACATTTAACAAATCCATTATATGTGGATAGTTGTAAGAGATATTGATATTTTGCAGGAAAAGTTGGTAACCCTTTTTCAAGGAATCAAGTTTTGACACTTATTGAATTTTCGCCAACAAATTAATCCTATTTTGGTACATGTTCATGTACATGTAGTCATGTATTATCCTGTATACATACATACATGTAGAGTGTACAGTGTAGCTCTTCAATAAGTCTACACAAACACTGCATCTGTGGTTACTTCCCCCCCCCCCCCCCCCCCCCCCGTTTCAAAAATGTCTTTTTCTTGTAACTCAATGCTTCTTTTTCTTTCTCTCTCTCTCTGTGCCTATAGTTCATTGGAGCAGTGAACCATAGCTCTTGATTGAAACTTTTTCAATAGCTGTCACTTTTTCTCTCTCTCCCTCAGATCTCTTTTTCTCAAGTTGCAGTTTTTCTCTCTCTTCATCTCTCTGTCTCTTTCTCATGTTCTCTTTCAACCCTCAGAAGGCTTGCATGCTTTCTTTAAGTTTGTTCTCCCTTTGTTATTTCTGTCTTCCTTTCTCTCTACTCTTTTCTCTGTATATTCTGCCCAGGTTTCTTTTCTTTTCTCTGTTTAGGTCAGGCTACAGTACATTGTATAATTTTGTCCTTTTTCTAATCTTATAATATTTATTTTTACTACCATTTTTGACTATTTGTTTCTGACTTATACCTACATGTACATGTATCTTTTCACTTCATCCTCTCTGTCTGCCTTTTCTCCTCCCTACACTTCTTCATTTCTTTACATTTAGTAGACATCGTAAGGCCCCTTCATTATCGCCATAACTCTTATTTTTAAAAAAAAGTTACTATGCTACGTGTATATTAACACCATATAAAAATGTTCTTTTATTTAAAAAAAAAATGTATACCATATATACATGTCTTCCTTTTCACCTAAATGTATTGTATTGTATTTTACATACATCAATATTCTGCTCATAAACATACAAAATATTGTAGAGCATGTACATGTATCAAAAATGACATTACATGTATGTAGCAAATGATAAATTTTATCATAAATAAGAATTAGCAAAATATACAGGAAGGTATGTGAAGCTACAAATGTATGATATAAAGTCATATAAAAATGAAGGTAGTAGGGTCATTCCATGAGATTGGGGCAAAAATTATGATGATGTCCATGAAACGCTGGTATGAGACCTTTATTACACATGGAAGATGAAATCATCCTTTATGCAATGAATATGTATAGTAGAGCCCAGACAGAATCATTCCTGTTTCAATTGGAACTTGTACTCTTTCAAAGCTTTTCTAAAAATGCATTTCCTTTTTTACCACTACATGGGCATCATATAACATTACATACAATTTTGGTCTGCTATATTGATTCACCACACAGTAAAAAATATTTTAAACAACTCTTCAAAATTTGTAAACAATGCTGTTTAAGCCAGTCACTCTAGTAACAACTATTGTTAAAAATGTTAAACAACCAAGGTTGTTTAAATTTTGAACAGCCTCTTGTTTAAAACTTTAAACAATTTTTTAAACAACAGCTTTTAGACAACTAGGTTGTTTATAAAATTAAGTTGTTTAAACACACACAGTTGTTTAAAATTTTTTATGCCTCCGCCCACCGAAGGTGGTGCCGAAGGCATTATGTTTTCGGGTTGTCCGTCTGTCCGTCCGTCCATCTAGCGCTAACTCAAGAATCATATGAGGTATGAACTTTAAACTTGGTGCTAGTATGTATCACCATAGGAAGACGATCTGATTAGATTTTGGGGTACATAGTTCAAAGGTCAAGGTCACAGAGGTCAATTTTTCTGTAATTTCAGGTGTTAGGCTCATTCTCGCGATAACTCAAGAACCATTTGAGGTATGAACTTCAAACTTACTGCTAGTATGTATCACCATAGGAAGAGGTTCTGAGTGGATTTTGGGGTATGTAAATCAAAGGTCAAAGGTCACAGGTCAATTTCTGAAATTTCAGGTGTTAGCCTTGTTAATGCGATAATTCATTAGGGTAATTCCATGAAAATGTCCACTTTTGGTGAAAAAACAAAGTTTATTTTGAACATTTTCCTTTTATGTCACTTGAATATGCATGATTTGAACTTTATGGAACAATATGCAGTTCTTTAAATTTTTGAATATTTGACCCAAAATGGCCATTTTTTAACCCAAAAATGAAATTACACATTTTTATGGCAAAATATGGTTAATTACATATTGAGTCATTTTTAGAAATTTCATCTGTTATAATAATAAAGACAACCAAATCTAATTAGTACTAAGGGGAATTTTATGTTTATATACAAAAATTTTAAAAATATTAATATTCTTGTGATTTAATAGAGGTCAAAGGTTAAATGGATTTTTGTCCCGTCTGTCACGTTTTTTAAGGTACTTTTTGCATTTATTATAAATTAGACCATTGTTTTTGAATAAAATTTTGCAGTCTTGCTCTTTGGTAGGGGGGAAATTCATTTCTACTGCTAACATGGCAGAATTCGATATTATGAAGATAATTATCAATCATTAAGTAATGTCCCATCTGTCACATTTGGCATCTACAGCAAAAATATGTATGGATGGGACTACATGAAATTTTTCCGATGGATGAAAATTAAAATCCTTTTGCTATTATGTTTCATGATATTAAAGATGACCCTTTATTACCCCTTTAGAACATGAGAATAAGGTATTTAATGCTGGAAATTTGATTGTCTTTAAAAATTCAGTGAGGAGAGCTTAGTCGAAAAGTAGCGAAGCAGAAATGGCTTGGTAAATTCATGTCCCGTCTGTCACGCTGAACTTGAAGCCCCACCCACAATTTGTGGGCGGGGCTTGAAAAAAAAATTTCCCCCCATTTTGTTGACCAAACCCTATAGATCACATCTCTACATCAAATTAAGCATCACTTTTAAATGAAATATGAAATATCAAGTATAAACATAAAAATGTGAGGGTTGGATGTCCTGTCTGTCACGCTGGAATTACCCATGAACCATTTGAGGTATGAACTTCAAACTTGGTAATAGTATGTATCACCATAGAAAGACGATCTGGTTAGATTTTGGGATAGATACTGTAGGGGACATTTTATATTTTGGGATTTGTAGGTAAAAGGTCATAGAGGTGAATTCTGAAATTGCAGGTTTTAACCTTAACGTGATATCTCAAGAACCATTTGATCCATTAACTTCAAACTTGGAACTAGTATGCATCACCATAATGAGACAAACTGATTAGATTTTTGTTCATGTAGGTCAAAGGTGATAGGTCATAGAGGTCATTATACAGGTGTATGTGAAATCGATGTTTTTTAACCTTTGTTATCACCATATCTCAACTATTTTGTATTCATGACTAGGACGAGATAAAGTGATCAGACTTTTGGGTTATAAGGTGTAAGGTCAAATGTCAAAGAGGTCAATTAACATGTAGAGGCTTTTTATTCTGGTTATCACAAGATTTCAAGAACAGTTTGAGCCATCACCTGAATTTAGGCGGAGGCATATAGGAGACGCAGTCGCATTCATCTTGTTTCACAACTATTGTTTTAAAAATTTGTTGTTTAAAACAATTGTTAAAAACATCTAGGTTGTTTAAATTAAGTTGTTTAAAATTTTCTGAACAACTATTGTTTAAAAAAATACAAAGTTGTTCAAAATAATAGTTTCAAACATTACATGAATAGGGCCTACAGATGTGTTTAAACATACACGGTTGTTTAAGGTTGTTGTACACAAGTAAGTTCCAAATGCCAGAGCTGATTGATACGTGCAGAGGTAAGCTTTTAGAATAAATATATTGTAATCTGATTGAGTTTATACTCAAGACATATTTGTGCTGCTGTGACATCTACATGATGTCTAGATCTAGACCACATACGCAAAATAAATTATGATGTAGACCTGGAACTTTGCAGCGCAGCACAGTTTAAGTTAGTTGCACATACAGTATAGGACCGGACCCACGTGCGCGTTCACTGTGTGCAGCTTAAACTGTGCTGCGCTACGCTGGAAGGGCGACCTGCAAAGTTGCAGGTCTAAATCATAATTAATTCTGTGGCTGTGGCTTAGATCTAGACATCAGTCATGGCAGCATAAATTTGTCTTGAGTATAAACTCGACCAGATTACAATATATCTAGTCTATAAAATGCTTACCTCTGAATGTATCAATCAGCTCCGGCATTTGGAACTTCTGCAACATGTCAACCACAAAGTCATCCGCCATGATGAAGCCGGCCTTGTTTGGCAGAGAAGGAAACCCGTCTAGCGCGAATTTTCAATCTTTTTAAACAACGTTGTTTAAAAGATTATTCTACATTATCATTAATGTCTTAAACAGCGATTGTTTAAAATACAGGGTTCGTCTTTTAAAAGAAAATCCAACCTTGATAGCAAGTTGCTTTGAAAGAAAGAGGAAAAATCAGAGAAGCAGACTGGTGAAAGTTTGAATGAAATCAGACAAGAAATAAGAGAGTTATGAATTTTTGAAAGTTGTAATCACTGTACATATGGGAATTTCAAATTGGCCGAATAGGTAATGTCACTGTGATGTAGCTGTGGACAACTCCCCCATTCGCTCCAATACACAAAATGACTAAAATGTCACTTTTTTCAAAATGTATTACTCAGTAGGATCTTTTTCTTTCATGAGGACCTATAACCAGTGTTATAGCTACGTTGGTCGGCGGTGGATGGGCCCATCCAGCACGGGGGATTTCCGTCCACCACCCCGGGTGAAAAACACTGCTTCCGACCGGCACTAATTTCACATAAGAAACTGCATTAAACGTAACTGTTTGTGAAGAAACGTGGTACTTACATTCATATTTCCATCTTTAATCGTGTTTTATTTGCAATTTTACGAGAATCATGCTTTCAATTTGACAATAAATGATTATTTACTAAAGATTTGCCGAGTTTTGTCTTTTGTTACGCACTATACTGTACTACGGTCCGTAATTTGCACGTACATACAGATATCATGTTTTACGTAGCGTATACCGGAAGCTGCTGTTCTGACAGCTGTACTGTCGCCATGTCATCACATCGACCGCGGCTGCTAATCGCGAGGCTCCGTTCGCTAGAACGACTTGTTGCTTGTCAAGTCAGTGAAATTTGAACCACCACTAAAAAGTTCCTAGCTATAACACTGCCTATAACTATCTCCAATATATTTTGAGTACTGCCCCGAGGGTAAAAGCACCTCAAAGAAAACCGCAAATTAATATTTTTGTGTACGACAAACGGGAGAGTTGTCCACAAAAATGTCACAATTGACTCACCAAATTGCCAATTTGAGATTCGCATAGATGTAGTGATCTCATTTTTCAAACATCCATAACTTTCTTAGTCCTTGTCCGATTTCTTTCAAACTTTCACCATCCTGTTTTTCTTATTTTTCTGCTTTCACACAAATCATCTTATTACCATGGTTGGATTGCCCTTTAAACAATATTGCTTAAAATTTAAACAACACAATTTTAAACAGCGAAATTTTAAACAGCGTTTTTGCTGTGCATGAAGCTAGAGTACTTCTCAACATACAAGTGGTTATGCTTTTTACGCTGAACTCAATTTTATCGAACATTGTGGTTGATAGGAGATGGATGTCACAAAAATTGCACCCCAAAAAGGTATTTTAATGAGCAAATATGTAATACAAAAAGATGTAATGTACATGTACACAGTAAGAGATGTGTTCATCTTATCCATCACCCCCCCCCCCCCCTGCATTTAGGCAACTATTAGTGGTGAGCCCTGGTAGAGTAAACCCTAGAATGAAGCACTTAAAGATCCATCTTTTTATTTAATTACTTTTATTTTTCCAGACTGCTCCCCAGACAACGATGATTGTACGCCAGGCACAGCCTCAGCCCAATGACTACCTAGCTTTCGCTATCTTCGTTACCATCTGCTGCTGTTTGCCTTTTGGAATCGTAGGCATTGTGAAATCCATGGACGTAAGTATATATATGATTAAAACATGATTATGATTTGATTTTGGTACTTTTATAACACATACATGTATTTTCCTTTGTCATAATGTAAATTTTATGGTTCCTAAAGAAGAATTTACAAGTAGAGTAAGACATTTAACATTATAATCTAAGATTTAAATTGTTATTTCCTTTGGTAATGGAATGAGTTGTATGAGATCTAATTATTATTTACCCTACATGTAGCTCTGGGTATCTCAGTCCTAGTATTCAGCGGGTTTAGATATTCAGACTTTAAAAATAACTTAATTCTATTTACCATTTCTCTTTAGTGCTCTACTCCATTATGCTAGCCCAAAGGAATAGTCAACCCCCTAAAAAAACCAACAACAATAAAACAAACAAAACAATGTTGAGTTGAGGTGCAAAAGCAGAAGAAATCAAGCTTAAAATATCATGAAACTGAACAGCCTTTTATAAAGCTACTGGAATTACATTATTCCAGTACATCTTTATAGTGCGCTTTTCAATTCCAGTATTTTTTTCAGTTGATATATTTCATCTCGAAGCAATGCGGGTAAGCATTTGAAACTATAATAGCAAGTCGAAAATATGCACAGAGAGTGAATTGTGACAAGAAATTGAGATCACAGGGATTGATTTGCAGAAAGCAAGTCTACCCCCCCCCAAAAAAAAAAAAAAAACGAGAAGAGAAATTGAAGTCTAAAATATAAGGAAAGAAGGAAAAAGAAGAGGAGGAGGAGGAAGAAGAGGAAGAGGAGGAGAAGAAGAAGAAGAAGAAGAAGAAGAAGAAGAAGAAGAAGAAGAAGAAGAAGAAGAAGAAGAAGAAGAAGAAGAAGAAGAAGAAGAAGAAGAAGAAGAAGAAGAAGAAGAAGAAGAAGAAGAAGAAGAGGAGGAGGAGGAGGAGGAGGAGGAGGAGGAGGAGGAGGAGGAGGAGGAGGAGGAGGAGGAGGAGGAGGAGGAGGAAGAGGAAGAGGAAGAGGAAGAGGAAGAGGAAGAGGAAGAGGAAGAGGAAGAGGAAGAGGAAGAGGAAGAAGAAGAAGAAGAAGAAGAAGAAGAAGAAGAAGAAGAAGAAGAAGGAGGAGGAGAAGAAGAAGAAGAAGAAGAAGAGGAAGAAGAAGAAGAAGAAGAAGAGGAGGAAGAGGAAGAAGAAGAAGAAGAAGAAGAAGAAGAAGAAGAAGGAGAAGAAGAAGAAGAAGAAGAAGAAGGAGAAGAAGAAGGAGAAGAGGAAGAAGAAGGAGAAGAGAAGGAAGAGGAAAAAAGAGAAGGAGGAAGAGAAGAAATAAAATAAAGAGTCAAAAACTGGAAATTGAGAAAATTCTAAGGAATAATGAGATATACAGTGTATTACAGAGTTCAAAAATAGAGGATGAAAAGAGAAGTTTATCTACACAATTGACACTAATATAATTTTTTTTTTGTATCTTATGACTGAGACTAGATAACGAAGAGAAAAAAACACTTGGAAAAAATGTAGAAAATTCAGAAAATTCAAAGGAAGAATGAGAAAGATTACAGAATGGGGGGATGGGGGTTGTGTGACTGGATGGTGAAAAAAATTGAACCTTTTAATTTTTCCGTTGGATTTTATGAAAAATATGCATCAAGTAACACTAAAATCAGTGAATATTTGCAATTCATACAATTGTCAGCCTATCTTGTGAAAGAATCATGACAATTTGCATGAACAGTTGTTAAAGGTGACCTGTCCAGACACACAATGTCTGGGTATACATTTAATACATGTACATGTACGCCTAGAAGATTTCTTGCACTGACATATTGGATGGAATTACCATTCTGTGTATTACATTTGGTTCCCCTAATAAATGAGCTAGATGTGCATACACATTCATACATGTTGAGCCTACTGTACATACCAAATGCAGGGCTCCTATTTCATTAAAATCTTGAAATGTACATGTACATGTACATGTATGCTATGACTTGTATCCAATTTCATTTGTCTAATATGTGTACATTTTATGTTATGACATGCACTTGACTTTGTTTCATATATTTGTTTCGATTGCTTCTCTTTTCAATTGGGGCTATTATCTGGTAGCTTGAAAGTGCTTGAATGATATCCTTCTTCTTTAAGGTATTACTTTCAATTTGAATTTCGAATGGAAATCACTTGATTTTGTTTTATTGGTTTCTTTAAAAATTAAAATTGCTTCTCATTTCAATTAGAGCAGTTATCAGTTGGGTATTCTTACAGGCACATACATGTACATGTAGTCACAACGTAGGAAATAATTTTTTTTTTTCAGGGGCTACTTTTTTTTTTGCCTTGGGGCTACTTTTTATGCCTCCGCCCACCGAAGGTGGTGCCGGAGGCATTATGTTTTCGGGTTGTCAAACTTCAAACTTGGTGCTAGTAGGTATCACCATAGGAAGACGATCTGAGTAGATTTTGGGGTATGTAGGTCAGAGGTCAAGGTCACAGAGGCCAATTTCTGGAAATACACGATAAAAAGAATCCAAAGAGGTTCTTTTCAATTTCTACTATGTATTCTTCCAAAATGACAAATAAGGAATGCCGAAGCTCACAAATTATTTTTCATCTTTCCCAGAACTCACCCTTCCCTTTAAGCCATAGCAGTATGGGTTAATTGTGTTTGCATAATAAATGACTCTTGGTTCACATGAATTGAAGGCCTACCTGCATGGAGTGTATTGGATTTTCATCTTTCAGTTGAGACTGCTTTAGAACTAATTTGGTCCTAGGTTTGGAAAGTGAAAGAATGTTTGAGTGGTAGAGAGTGAAATCTTACATTCATAAGTCGGTGTTAGCATTGGGTTTCGCCATATCCTCACTGCATTTGCATACATGTACATGTACATGTATATTCTCAGCAGGGCAGTTTGATAATGGTTATTTTTGAGGTACATTTTACAATTCATTTTGTTTTGCACAAGTGAAATTAACCTTCCAAGTGATAATTGCATACATGTATGCCTGACATCGAGTTATGAAAGTAAGATTTTTGGAACGGTGAACTTTGGTGACTTGTTGCCGATTGTTGAAGTCTGGAGGTCCAGCACTTCAGGTGTCTGTGCTGCAATGTTTGAAGATCAGCTTCATAACACTTTCCCTGTCTCTTAGGCCCTGTTCAGGCACTTTTTGGAAGCGAACCGTGTCGCAGCGTACCGTGCCGACCCGTGCCGCGCCAAAGCGTACTGTGGTACGTAGGGTGGTTAGAAAGCGAGCATTCAGGCGCTTTATTTGGAAGCATACCTCGGAGGTACACATTCAGTATGCTTCGCGCTCGAATCCGGGAGGATGATACGTTACTTAGCAACCGGGGTCAAAGGTGAGGAATTTGGCATGCTATTCAACACAACTATCGCACCCTGGGCTCGGCTGATGTCATCACGCTCAATCGAGCTCTCGAGCACTGCACTACACTGTATTGCTAATAAACTCATGCAGTAAGTGAATAAATAACAAGCAATTTAGTGCGCTTGTTGAATTACCACTTCTGGTACGGTAGGGTTTGCATTCAGGTGCTTGTCGAGGCACGGTACGGTTCGCCTTGGCACGCTTTGGTACGCTCTGAACCACCTCAAGAGGTGGTCTGCTGTGGCACGCTTCTGGAGCGGCACGGTACGGGTACGGTTAGCTTTGGAGCGTTCAGGCGCCTCCTCTGGCACGGTACAGTACGGTTTGGTACGGGTACGGTACACTTTGAAAGAGCGTCTGAACAAGGCCTTAGTGAGTTTGAAATTTTACCTCATATGTAACACTTGTATACCCTAGATCAGAGCCATGCACTTTTCAGTATCGCAATATACATGTACATGTACATGTATTTCGATATTATCGTGCATCCCTAGTGTGCACATACAATATGCGAGTGTAGAAAATTTCAACTGGCCAGTCTACTCTATAAGCTGTGTTTATTTTTGTGTATTTCGCGAATCACTCAGCGATCAGAATTTAACAACACGCAGAAATATTGCCATGGTTTCATTTCAGACCGCGAAAATATCCTTAGTGGGGTATCAAGCTTTAGGGGTGCCATGTGTATTTCTACTCTAATTGTATGATGTATCGGTACTGTATACATGTATATGTGCAGCACAGTGGCACAGTCATGCAGTGCAGCCAACGCATGCATGCATTTTTCAAAAGCAGTTTGTGTGTTTTCTAACAATGCATATGCGTATATGAGTATACGGAAGTAAGTACATGTACGAGTAGCCTACGGGTCATTCACGAAAGTATTAACTCACAAAAAAAATGTGGGGCCTATTATTCCAGGAAATATCTGTACGTGAAAATATTAGTTTGTATGTAGTTTTGTAGACGAATGCTTACTCGCAATAAGCCCTGCTTTAAAGGGAAAGTCCTCCCTGGTATTAAGTTGATTTGAATAAAAGGAGAAAAATCAGAGAAACAGATTAGTGAAATTTTGAGCAAAATCTTATAAGAAATAAGAAAGTTATGAATTTTTAAAGTTGTAATCAATCAAACACATATTGGCAACTCCATGACATATCTTGCGAGCTCCTCTTCCAGTGCTTAGTTCAGAAAATCTCATAAATTTTCATTTTCTTAATAGTGTTTGATGAAGGAATAGATTTATTTCATACAGGTTTTGTGTAAAACATATGAGCAATGATTATATCTAAGATGCATGTATGGTTGAACATTTTCGTTAGAGAAAATGGAAACTAATGATTCTTTGGGTAGAGGGCAAATGGGAGAGGAGCTCGCAAGATACTTCATGGAGTTGCCAATTTGTTTTGATTACAACTTCAAAAATTCATAACTTTCTTATTTGTTATCTTATTTTGCCCAAACCTTTACTGATTAGTTTTTAAAAATTTTCTGCTTCTTTTAAAACCAACTTGTAATCAGGGTGGACTTCCCCTTTAAGCCAATGGTTTTTGTTCTATGCTACATGTATGTTCAAACCTCCATTTCGTGAGACGACTCTTTGTTATGTAGTGGGACTCACTTTTGGATAATAAAATAGTTTAGTAACTTTCAGGGTTTTAATAGCAAGTGAAACAGTATTTTGAATAGGACAGGTGGGCATCTGTCTGAGTATGCAGTCAGTGGTAATTGGTATTCGTGATATATTAGTGAACAAAAGGTGTTTTCCCCAAGTCGATAGCATTAAGAATCTTTGGTATTTCAAATATAAAAGGTGCCTCCTCGGCACCTGACTTGTTAATTTCAGTGACCAACATATTTCTGGAGGTGTATGCTCCGCCTATTTTAAGCCACACCTAAGCATGTGTTCTATTGTTTATGTGAACTCAACTGGTTTGGGCTATTCTCTGATTGGTTTAAGCCTTGTGAGAGGTTTTTGGGGTGCAAGTCTATGGGTGCGTTTATAAACATTTTGCGAGGGTTTAATGAGCGTTTTAACAGCCTCTTTATAAACACCGACCGTAGAGCTACTTCGATGGTGCACTGTTTATAAACATTTTTGTCGGGCCATATTTATCGCCCGTTTGAACGCCGTCATCAGCTGTATTCGGAGGGTTCCACTGCGCATGCTCGTTGGCCCCTGAGTCGAAACCAGGTCAAGTTGGTCGCGCGCTTTTTCAAAACAGTCGTCGTCAGCTAGGGCCTCGGCTGTATTCTTCGTGTTCCTTATTTCGAGTGTAGATTTTCGTCGATTCACATTTTTGCAAGGTGTCATGATGTGGGACGAGAGGCGTTTGTATTTGATACTAGTGTATTTATTGATGGCTCAGCGAGCCTTACTTGTAGTTATATGTGGTCAACGACAACGTCCATCTCATGGAAGCTATACTAGCTGTAGTACATGCACTGTATACGGCGCGCGCTTTTCAACAAGCTTCGGCCTCGAACCGGAAACGGCTTTAAATGACGTCATTTAAAGCTGTTTAAATTTGATCTCGCGTTTATACACATTCGGACCCCGGCGATTTATACGAAGTGCGTTTGTAAACGCACCTTTTTGGGCGTTTACAGTCGGGCTGCTAGGTCGGCGTGTAAATCAAAATCAGTATGGACGCAAGCCTCTTTTAAACTAATCACGTATACGGTGCCTGATTAAGGCCCAAAAATCTTGTGTATAAACACGCCCTATGATTGGTTGGGGCTTTTTAGAGATGGAGGCTTGCTGGGCTTATGTATTGAATTTGTATTGGGAGTATTTAAGAAGACGTAAAAGGGTGGCTCATGACCACTTTTTCGTTCGCCAATTTTTTGTTAGCTATTTGATTTGGTCATGTACATGTATATTGTTTTGCTCTTCACCCATCCTTTGAATATTGTACTGAAAGTTCCTGATTTTTCTGAAATAAACTATACAAGCTCAAGCCAGAAGGGGCAATTTCTACGACGATATACGTTTTAATAATACTTCTTTAAATAAACTCGCACCAGATTTTGATTTCAATCTTCGTTTCTGAGTTCTTCTGTTGTCATTCTTTGTTTTCGTTCTTCAGCACCCCTCTATTGTAATGACTTTTTATACCACCGTACCATTACAGTTATAAGAAAAAAGAAAAAAATATTTTACTTTTTTTTTAATTATGTGTTTATTAAGAAATCAACTCATAACATATACAAACTTTCCAAGGTAATGCAAATGTTGTGTTACAAAAAAAAATCAATGACAAATTAAGATATTTACAAACGATTGAGATGATCTGGAAAAAAAAAGAAAAAAAAACACACAAAAAAAAAAAAAAAAAACAAAAAAAAAAAAAAAAAAAAGGCAGAGTACACGTAATAGAAATAATCAGAATTATAACCATTACAAGTACAAAAGCAAGAACCTCGAGATAGCATTGCATCAGAATCTGAAAATTTTGTTGGGCCCAAAATAAACAAAAAGAGGAGTAAGATAAGCCGTCCACAGGTACATTGGAAACTCCAGACCACCAATAGGTTGGAGGAGCAAAGTCGAGGAATGAGACAATCCGCTCTACCCCCCCCCCCCACACACACACACACCCCTCAACACTCTCACACTAACACTCAAACACAAAACCGCCCCCCTCCCCCCCCCCCCCCCCCCAACACACACACAATCCACACACAACATGCGGGCAAGACAGACAGCCTCACACCCCGACCCCGCCCACTCCAGGCACCCAGTCGGCGAATTGCGCAGACAGAGCGTGGGGAAATCAACTGAAGTGATAAAAATACAACGCATTCCTGAATAGGCAATAAGGAAACACACGTAAACTGACCCAATTCCAATCGAGGTTATCGCTCATGTTATACGGTGGTAATGTGATTTGTAAACAAAGGTTATATGCACACATGTAATGTAAAAATATTTGACTATGGGAAATAATTAACAGCATTGTAAAAGGGGAAAAGAAAAAAAAAGAGGTTGGTGTAACAATAAATACTTGTATCTCTGTAAAGGGGCACAGGAATATATGTACAGAGGTAGACATAGGAGTACAAAAGACAAAATATTATATAACAAGATCACTGTAAGATCATATTAAAAACAAAGAGGAAAAAGAAAGGTCTATATAATTATGATGACACAAAGCTTAAAGGTCAAAACGCCATTTCTTAAAGTGACTAGGCAATTTATTTCTCTTTTTGGCTAACAGATGTTCTATTTCTTTTTGTTTCTTAACCAGTGATTTAAACGCTGTGAAGTTGGGGAGCTTATTTCTAAACTTGCATGAATAAATATGATATTTCAATAGCAAAAACAGATATGAAATAAATTTGTCACTGCAGATGCCAAAAAGTTTTTCAAAATTGGTTACAGGTAAGTTGGAATTTAATTTCTGACAGATGACAGTCATAAGATTGTCCCAAATTGGAGTAACCTTTTCACACTCACAAAATAAATGAACTAAAGTTTCCTCTTTCTTTTCACATAAAGTGCAATTAGGCGAATCTTTCCTCTTGATCTTAAATAGGAAATCATTCACTGCAATAGCTTTGTGAAAGACTTTAAAATAAAAAGACCTTAATTTAGTATCAAGAGTACAAAAGAAATTAGTGCAATGAACCTTTTCCCAGTTAATATTAATAGGTACCAATAAATTATCTTTCCAATAAGCGTATCTCTTAGCTGGAAGATGCGAGCCAAGTAGCACATTGTAAGCATTCTTAGGAACTTTTTTATACTGTAACAAATTAAGCACTATGGTATCATGAACACCAACAATGTCAATATCAAAATCCACCATCCAATCCTCTGGAATATTCTTTATCAAAAAATTAAATTTTCTTCTATCTGAAAAAGAAATACCAAAATCTAGTACCAGTTCTTCAAAAAGTTTATGCCCAGGGAAAGGAGGATTAAACAAATCTGAGATTGCAAGAATATTCTTATCAAACCAAGATTCATAGTAAAAATACGATTTGGATTTTGAACGGATTAATTTATTGTACCATAATGATTGACATGCACTTAATTCTGAGAATTTATGACCATAAAATTCCTTGGTGGCTTCTTCTCTGTATAAATACCATGAACGCAATGAATCAGCCAACTGAACATTACCCAGAGAGTTCAAAACACACTCTGGTGCATTGCACTTCCACAAAAGGGAAACATCTTGATTAAATTTCTCCAAAAAGGATAGTTCAATATTTTTCCAAGGAGCATCAAAATTTTCATCAAGAAGGTTTTTAACCCAAGTCATTTTCTGGGCAATGGCAAATGATAAGGGATCGATCATTTTAACCCTTTCAAGACAATTGACCACATTTTGTGGTTTGGTTCAATAACTTTTGATTCAGAGCTCTAAAAAATATACCAGATGCACAGGTAGAAAGAGCAAAAATTTCTGCACACACTGTGTCCATTTTTGTTGCATGATAATATTGTGTTTAATGCCAGGAATTTTAAAAAGGAGAGTAGACTTCAAAATCCTTAAATTGGCAACATATTGAGGGGTTCAAAATCATTGTTTTTCGTCAAAATTGGCAATTTTGTCAACTTTTCAACAAAATTACTAACCATGTATATTGTCCTCAAAGACATTACATCTTATTAGAACATGTAGCACTAAAAAGTGAAATATTATTGTTGCCAATTTGAAGAACAAAATGTGATCAATTTAGCCCTTGAATAATTCCTGTCATGAAAGGGTTAAGACTAGCATTTTTATAATCATTACACATAGTTAATCTCTGCACTCTGTCTCTACCTCCACTCCAAATAAACTTGTAAAAAACCTTATTCAACTCTGAGAAAAAGGAGCGAGGTATTCTAATACAAAGAACTGAGAAAAGGTAAATCAGTTGTGGCAATACAAGTGTTTTGATTACACAAATCCTACCTATTAAAGAAAGATTTCTCGTACGCCAGCAGTTTATGGTATGTTCCATTTTTTTCAATCTCTCTTTATAGTTCAAACAATACAGTAGACTTAAGTTTAAAGAAAAGTTTACTCCTAGACATTTAAATTGAGATGTTTTCCATGAAACACCCTGGTTAGAATAAGGAAAATCTTGGCATCCTTTTTGAGAACCAATCCAAATTGCTTCAGTTTTACTAAAATTAATTTTACATCCAGAGTATTTACCAAAATTTGACAAGGTAACAAAAAGTTCAGAGAATGAATTATCTGACCCATCTAAGAAACAAACGGAATCGTCTGCAAATAAAGAAATCTTAGCTTCAGTGTCATTTTGTAATGGAATACCTTTGATTTGATCATTTTGACGTATGGAAAGAGCCATTATCTCAATAACAAATAAAAATAAATATGGGGAAATTGGACAACCCTGAAATATTCCTCTCTTCATAGAAATACATTTTGTTAAAAAACCATTATTCAACACATAGCTTTGACGAGAAGAGTACAAGGTTTTAATTGAATCAAACTTTGTACCAAAATTAAACTGTTTCAAAGTTTGAAATAGAAAGTTATGAGAAACACTATCAAATGCTTTCTCTATATCGATTAACAAAATTGTACCTGGAATGTCATTAAAATCAGTATATTCAATAATGTCCAAAATGAAACGAATATTATGACCAATGTTCCTTCCCTTCATAAAACCAGATTGGTCGTTATGTATAAGGGTGTGTAAACAACGTTTCAAACGAGTAGCTATACATTTGGCTAAAATTTTGTAATCTGTGGTCAACAAAGTAATTGGTCGATAATTTTTTATTAACAAAGGATCTTTATCTTTTTTAGGGAGGAGGGTTATAACTCCATTTCTTTGAGAAGATGACATAGCACCATTCTGTAACGAAAAATTAAAAGAATTAATTAACAAATCACAAATGTCATTCCAAAACACAAGGTAAAATTCAACTGGAAGGCCATCCAAACCTGGAGTTTTGTTCATTTTCGTTGATTTAACTGCATTATACACTTCATTTCTGGTGAGAGGGGTCTCCAAAAACTTTTTATCATCTTCAGATAGTTTGGGAATTGAAATATTAGCAAAAATTGCATCATTGAGAGCGTTATCATCTACAAGTAAATTTTCATCTGGTATTGAATATAGCTTAGCATAAAAATCATGTATAATTTCCAAGATCTTAGTGGAGTTAGTAATCAGATTACCATCATTATCATTAAGCATATTAATATTCTTCTTTTGCCAGGCTCTATTTTCCAAATTACAAAAGTATTTACTACTTCTCTCACCTTCCTCTAACCATCTAATTCTAGATCTGGTAATCAGACCCTTGGTTTCAAACTCATATATTTTATCCAATTTATCTTCCAGCTCCTCCAGCTGTAAGAACAAGGGGTCATCAGCCACAGCTATATTACTTGATGAAATCTGCAATTTAATTTTATCAATATTAGCCAATAATTTATTTTTTTCTAAATTTCTTTGTTTTTTCTTACGAGCTGAGTATTCTATACAGACTCCTGTAATGAAGCATTTAAAAGAATCCCAGATATTGTTATCGTTACATTGGGAATCTTGATGAATAATTTTAAAATCCTTGATTTTATCCTTTATCAAGTTAATAAATTCAGTATCATGGTGTAAGTAATGTGTATTAAGTTTCCAATAGCCCTTGCCTTTCATAGGTTGATTATCATTAAATTGGATTGAAACAACTGAATGGTCTGACTGGATTCCAGGTAAAATCTGGGATTTCTTACAATTATCTAAAAAGTTATTTGAGACTAAAATAAAGTCTAATCTGGATAATGCCCGAGGGGATTTTTGGTGTCTTGTATACTTTTTCAAACCTGGATGGAAAGACCTCCACACATCACAAAGTCCATATTCCTCCATTAATACAGAAAGCATTTCACTAGTCTTTACATTAGAATGGTGTTCTCTAGAACCCTGGTAATCAAGATCATCAATGACTGCATTAAAATCACCTCCTACAATAGTAAATTCATTATCAAACTTGTCAATCTCTGCAAACACTTTGAGTAAAAAATCAGGGTCGTCATTATTTGGTCCATAAACATTTACTAAAGTGACTGAAAGTTCATTTAATGTAGCACTTACTATCAAAAATCTTCCATTAGGGTCCTTAAAAACAGCTTTAATTTTAGTATTTATGGAATTTCTTATAAGAATAGCCACACCTCTACTATTTGAAGCAAAACTAGCAAAAAGGGCAATTTCACCCCACTGAGCTTTCCACATTTTTTCATCATTTATATCACAGTGAGTTTCTTGAAGAAATAAAATATCGGTTTTAAGGGATCGCATATAATGAAAAACTTTTCTCCTCTTAACATATTCCTGCAAACCTCTACAATTAAAAGAATGGAGTTTTATATACATTGTTTTTCAGAAATACATGTACACCTGCACCCCAAAACATGAAGGAAAAAAGAAAACCAACACCACCACCATACAATGTTTAACTTAAAACTAGGAAGAGATGATACATGTACATGCAATCTGCCATTACCAAAAAAAGACATAAAGAAAAAAAATATACAGAACAAAAAAAAATAAAAAAATAAATAAATAAAATTGAAAAATAAACAACTATTCAAGGTATGAGAAAAAATGATCAGAGCACAGGCGCAGGATGGATCATGTATACAGGTCCTCAAATTATAGCACGGACCTGCATTAACGCGCAGTTCCTAAAAACAAACACAACAGCTACTGTATAAGTGGTTATTTTCGCGGTGGTTTTATTTTCGCGATTTTCGCGAGTCGGTCCTCGCGAAAATTTCCACTTCAATATATGGCTGTTTATAGTAACAAAAACATCACAAAAATCGCGAAATTAAACCCTCGCGAATTTCCCTACCTAGTCCAAAATCGCGAAAATATCTGTACGCGAAAAAAACAGCTTATACAGTATGCAACATGGAGCCAAACCCCACGAATGAACATAATGTACAACTACTACCTATTTACTTAAAAACGCATAATTAACAATACACTCAACTATCAAGAATCAACAAAAGGCATCATCTACAGAAGGAGCATGCCTCAGGTACAAAACAATAAAAACCATAAAGATCTATATCACTCCAGACGTAGACCGCTATGTCCAAGGCACAACCCCCTACTACATCTCAGAAATTGAAAATAAAAACCTTTCAGGTTTTAATAATGAAATGAAGGTTTAAACTTTAAAAAAAAAAAAAATGGACTGAAAAGCATCTTCAAAAGAAAAACAAAGAACTTTGAACATTATACTGCGAATGCATAATGATAAATATAAACATCTTTCAAGATTGATGGATGGTATGATCCTAAGTAAAAGACAAAAGCAATAATAGAGATAGATAACAAGTTATCATCCTTGAGTCTTACAATTTGAATCGTCAAACTTCAAGAAACAATCTGTAGTTTTCCTGTATTCTGAACTCTATAGGCCAACTTGGCTGGAAACATGAAAAATGGTTTACGACCCTCGGATTTCAGTCGTTTGAAATCTTCCATCTTGTTCTTCCTCAATTGCTGTATCCGCTTACTAAAGTCCTCCGCTACAAACAGCTTCTTTCCTTTGTACTCTTTCTCTTTGAACTTCTTTATGCATGCAGCCCGAACCTTTTCCCTCTGAAGAAATGACCCAAAACATACGTGTATTATTCTGGGCTTTGGTTGGACATCCTGCTTCTGCAATGGGGACGGGGGTACGGTCGGTACTGGAGCTGTGGGAGTGCGATGGCATCTCTCGATGGAATAATCTGCAGCAGACAGCCCCACAAAGGATTGAAGAACATCATTGATGACATCAATGCATACTTCTTGCTGACCAGACTCAGCTACTTCAGGAATACCATGAAACACCAAATTCATCCTCCTGGAACGATTTTCAATGTCATCGATTTTTTTTGAGAGAGAGACATTATCTTCCTTCAACTTTTTGACTTGTGACTTTAAGTCCTCAACATCAATCTCACACGCAGTGATTTTCTCACCATGTTCCTTCACAGTGGATGAAAGAAGTTTAAGCCTTTCAGCAACGATGACATCTAAGCGCTGCTCGAGTCGGACTTCAAAACCCGAGAAGAATTTCGTGAACCAGACCGGAGGGACCGACTCTGCGGCGTTCATCTCAAGCGAGTCGTCTCGCACCTTGTGTGCGGGGTCACCGTGCACGTGTTGACTTTCACTGCTCACCGTTCTAGGCTTCTTCTGTTGAGAATTCGCTGATTTCTCAGGAGTAAGGAGGTGCTTTTCAGACATGATTTTTAGTCCAGAATCATCTATAACCTTCAATTAAACTGTTGATTAAGTGTTTATATCAAACAGCGGAATATAACATCGTGGAATTTGGCCACAAAAGCGGAGCTCAAAACAAGAGCAACATGCTGCTATGCCTACTATGGAACGCCCCCCGAAAAATATTTTACTTATGAATCATATTAGTATTTCAATTTTATGGATTTATTGTGGTTAAGTTTTGCTGGTCTGAAGGTGGGGGGGGGGGGGGGGAATAACACATGTTTGTAATTGTACTCCTTGCTAGTGTTTATACACATGATAGTGCAATATCGATGTAAATCTAGATTGACCCAACTTGAATTTATCTTGCCCTTGTTGATTTTATAAAGGAGCATTACGAGGGCGATATGGTTCTTTTAAGGGCAATATTTTCGATATGCACCGAAAGTAGAGCCAGCCAATATTATTATTACCTACGTTATATCATGTATGATGTATATATATATATATTTATATCCCTCATTGAAAATTTCTTGCTCTTGGATTGGTCGAGAGCACTTCATGTGATTAATCATAATTCTACCAGAAAAAGAAATTACTCCGGGAGAAAAATAGGTTTAGTGACGTCAAACTTTTCAGAGTATGATAGTTTTTTTACTATCATGCCTCCGACTGCCCCTTGCTCCCTAGAATCATTTCTCTTGACGCGTACGGCGAGCAGCCAGTAGTCTCCCTCGGGTAACTCCCGCGATGGGACGGCGCGGGCACCAGTGAAACTACGCCGAGCCCGAGAATTTTCATAAATCCATATAAAGAAAAGTGAGGGGGGGGGGGGCAGGCGCGGACACTGAACAAAAAATAGCCGTCAATTTTGGAAAATATGCATGAAGTAGCACTAAGCCCAGTAAATATTTGCAATTAATAATTTTGTCAACCTATCTTGTCAAAGATTCTTGACAATTTGCATGAAATTGTGTTCGATTTACTGTTTAAAAGTGACCTGTCCGGATACACGACGTGTTGGTTATGCAAATGCAATTGGATGTAGGTCAGTAGATCAGCTGTTTCTCATGCATGCGCAGTCGTACTAGCTAAATGCGCGTCGTAACATAACGCGCACGTCATCAGTCGAAATCAAAACATGGCGACCTATGTCTAGCCTAGACCTAGTGTCCGTTGAAAGGAAAAAAAAAATGATTTTAATTGACGAGGACCAAAAAAAAAACCAGGATTGGAATCAAATGAAGTAGCCTATATTCAGTTATCAGGTAAACTTTATCTACCGTGTTCGGTTATATCAGGTAAAATTTCATTTGAGTGTAAACTTCGTTTGACCCTTTTTAACTGTTTGTTAATAGGCCTACTGACTGTTTTGTGTTACTTTTTATTTAGGCCTAGAAGGGTCTAGTAGTAACAAAGTTAGACTTAAATAGACTTTAGATTTATTTAACGTTAGCCCACCAGACTCGAAGTATGGTGGTTGATCCAGTGTCCGAACCCTTTTCAGAAAATCAACGATAGCAAATTAAATATCTTATGAATATCAGTCAAACTTACATAATGAATGCTCAAAGTCCTACAGAAAAAGAACTTGGTGGAATTTTAAAAAGATAACCTAGATTTAATACGATATTCCCTTCAGAGTGAACCCCTTCCCAACGACGCGGCGTTTTGGTCCCTTGAAAAAGGTACCGTAATTCCGAACGTGTGAAACCTATGGGAAAAAGACACATCTTTGTTTCAATAGTGTGGTTTTCATACGCGTAATCCCACGCGTATGAAAACCCATTTTAGGCGCTAAACTTTACACGTACGGTAATACAATCTGTTCGGAATTACAATCCTTGACTATATATAGTAGTAATTAACATTAATTAAATGCTAGCCGACCCGAAGACTAAGTTAGGCCTAGCCTAGCCTAGCCTAGTATTAAATTATTTTTTATTTATTCAATCTAACTGTGCCTGTGCAGTTCATTACTAGCCATATACTTTTCACTTTCGGAATTTCACCGATTACGTTACGGTATAGATCTAGTACTACCCTGTAACACTTTATAACAGGATTAAAATTAACTTGATGTTATAGACAACCTAGTCCTAAGTTAGAGGCATATAAAAGAAAATTGATATAGAGGGTCTACAGGGCCTTTATTCTGAAATCTACTTCCATCTACGGGGTCGGTCTCAGGCTCAGCGACTATCAATCGCGTCAATCTGTTCTAAGTTGTATTTATAGCGTCCACTGTGTTTTCTCTAACCGTATATAGATTTAACAACGCGAGATTTATACCATCTAACATTAATTTGTCATATCTAGATCAAAGTTAAATCCAAATATATTTAATTGTTGATGAGGGATATAAAACAAATATACAGGGCCTTTATTCGGAAATCTAGTGCGATCTATGGGGTCGGTCTCAGCGACTATGTACAGTAAATCGTCTATTTCTCTCGGGGCTCTCGCCCCTCGAGGAAATAGACGACTGTAGTCACTTCGACCGACCCCATAGATCGCACTAGATTTCCTCGGGCCCTGTATATTTGTATAATATATGCCTATTTTGTAGCAATTACAAACATGTGTATCAGTCCCTCTGATTTCAGGTTATTCATACAGGTATGTAATCTGGGCCAAGCAATTGTGACGTAGATTGTGACCCCGCGTATCCATTGTTTAACTTTGTACACTTTAACGCTTACACAATACTGCACGTATGCACTTTGATAAAAGCGCACTGACAAGAAAGGGTGGAATATGGCAAAATGTTGCCCTCCTTTTTAGTACATTGGTCTATGGGGAAAACCCGGAAGAGGGCAATATGGCAAATATTGCCCGCTCCGTGCAAAATACAGCTTTTTATTTTGCAGTTAGAATGCCCTGTATAGGTAATAATGTTGGTTAGCTTGATCAACAGGCTGACAGGCCAACAGAAAAGGATAACCTTTGACCTGTAATTTCTTATGGGACAGGATGTTGTGTAACCTAACATATGTAGATCCTGTTCAAGGCATTTCCTCTTTTCTATTGCTCCATATGTCTTTTATCTACTTCCGATCATCAATAGGATGAGGGTTTCTGATTCATGGAATCAATCATCCAGGCAATTCCATGGTAACTCGCAAATTATGAATAATGGGTACATTTACAGGATAATGTGGCAATATCTTTGTAAATGTTAGGATCCAGTGGTGCAAATCCATTTTGATTTTTTTTTTTTTTTTTTTGGGGGGGGGGGGGGGTCACCACCACCACATGATTTAACTTTTGTACCTGTCCGAAATGTCTGAATTTTTTTTCTGACAACCCCCCCCCCCCCCTCCCCCCCAAAAAAAGTCATCACTTTTTTTGGGTCTAGTTTTCCTCCAAAACTCTCTGACAAGCAAAAAAAAAGAAAAAAGAAGGTTATTCAAAAAGGTGAAGGGGGGGGGGGGGGGGGGACATTAGCCTGTCTTCAAAAGGTGGGGGGAACATGTCCATTTTCCAACATGGGTATGGTAGACATAGACCAACTAATATTTAAAAAAAATTGAGATTCTTGAATCGTTTAATTTTGGTAAACTCGCATTACAAAAAAAGGACATGGTCATTTCTATGACAGCCTCTTTTGGCAAAGTCTGCTCATACTAGGCAATCTTGATACATTTAAAACTTTTCCTACCTTGAATTGATAGTAGGTTATATGGCTTATATATCAACAATATTAAAGTTGAGAAATAATGAACTGGTAAAATGTAGGAAGCATATATTGGTAACTTGCGTTACATTATGTCCATTCAAAAAGCCTGGCACAAATTGATGGCATACAACTATTTTGTTGGCACTGTACATGTATCTTGTTTAAAGGAATTTTTACAGATGCACAATTTTGCAGATAGTGAAATGAAGACATCTAGAACAATTATTTTGCTGATAAACCTCCATTGTCAGAAAAGAATGTGTTAATTAAGAGCTTCACTCCCGCAAATCAGAGTGTCCCTAACCCAATTTTGATGAAATTATTTATTTGGGCAAACATCTTGCTTACAGAATCGGGGTGTAATGAATTTAGAAAATTATGATTGCCAACAAATCAGCTCTACTGATTTCTTCAGAATGAAAAATATTTATTGTTCTGGTAACTTGCTTTACATGGCTCAAGTGGGTAACTTTTATGTGATGCTGAAACATTTTGGAAGGTAGTGTAGCAATTTCCTCCTAGGGACTCCTGGGGAATAAGACCCAGTTTGCTTGTCCAAATTGAATCAATAGAAGTGTTAGTAATATTTTTTCCATTGAAGAAATACAAACTAAGTTAAGTATGTAAATTTTAGCAGTTTGGATGACTAAAAATCTCTCCAATGTTTGTAGCTGTATCTCGGAAAATACTCAACCATTTGATGTATTTTTTTTTTTTTTTCCTTTATTTCAACATATGGGTAAATCATGATAAATAATTCTTTGCAATGTGATAAACTGTTTCCTAAGCACGATGGTACATTTAGCACCTTCGATGCCCAATGATGATATTACTACAGTCATTTATCATATCATCATTATTAATCAATTGATACAGCTCACTCCTACATCCTAATAAAATGATTGGTCAAACATATTCACATGTAATTCACTACTGGTAACATACTCTTTATCTGTTTTGTATTGAAATCCTAGACTGCCAAATTGTATGGAGTATAGAGATATGTCCCATACACATATGACAACAGATGACTGTGGCAATCCACTGTTTATACTATTACTCTACATAGTCTATCAAAGCTGGCAAAGAGTTAAAAGGGTGTAATTGTTCCAAGTGCTATCCAATGATAGCACGATAGTGTTTTTAGTTCCCAGTGCTATCCAACGATATTTATGTTAGCAATGGTAGAGGTAAGTGTGTTTACACATACAATGTATACTGCATTTGAGCTACATGTCATACACATACAGCAGAGCACATGTAGAGGTAAGAGCATCTACATGCGCTTTAAGTGTGGGATGAAGTTTTTGCAGAGTAAAATAAAGCCAGATGAATTCATGAAAATGTACCCAATTTTTTCTTCTTTTTTAGAGTGCCATAATAATAGCCAAATATTTTCATAAAATGAAGGACAAAAACAAGTCAAGGAAATAACCTGCACAGGAAGTTATTGACTTGTTTGTTAAAGGTAAGAGATAGTTTTGGGAAGCTCTCAAAAACTTTTCGTGAGATTTCTTTGATTTTACTTAATAAATAGCAGGGTACTAACATAACTAAGATGCTGTGAAGTTTTTTCCTCCTCAAGTGAAGTATTTATCGAATGAAAGGTGAAAAGTAATAAAAATCCCTGGCCCAAAAAAGAGGGGATGTAAATTCAAACAACGGCCACACGTACGTACACATTACGTACACGGGGATTGCCGTGTGTTATAGAATACGCTACACACAGTGCGAAACGCTGGGTTTATTGTGCGGGGAACCTTCGGGTGGATATGGTCTTAGCGTGAGGCAGTGAAAAGCCGTTACCAAGCGTTTCTTACAGATATTTACACTAAAATTTGTTCGAAATCGTGAATGGAATGTTAAAATAATCTTGTACATGTGTCTTATGATAAAAGGAGAATAGTATGTGACTATGTTAGATAAGTTTCTTGCCAGTATTTTTTTTGCTACCGAGACTGTCTGTGAGCTTTAACAATGATTGAAATCTATGTTAGAGGTTTTGACACATGGACACTGAGGTAGGGCATTATACTTACAGGTCCTTTGGCTTAAATGGGTGATCCAGCCCATGTGTGGAGAATGAATAAATAAAATTAAATAAATTAATTAATCACTAATGATGTGTGACAGCATATGCATTATAGTATTTAGTAATGTATGTACTTATTATCACTTTCTTGATATCAACATATAATTCTTGACTAAAGGGTGATTCTGTGAAATGTGTCCTCTACATTTAGTGTCTTTTATCCATTTATTTCATCCAAACATGAAAAATCTCTTCATACATGTATGATCACTGACTTATTTTTTTTTTTCAGTATCTCTACCATTAATTGAATGAGAATTTTTTTTAAAATTCATTTTGAGATGATAAAATGGATAAAAGTCCAGACCCTGAAAAGTTAAATTAATTTTTTTTTACACAGAGCTTATGCATACAGACTATTAAAAAAAAAAAAAAAAAAAAAAAATCATTGTAGAGTCTAGACCCCCAACAGAAAAGGTTAGTGTGTAGCCTTTGGTATCGAATGCATTGCATTGAATGGCCCTTAAACCTTTGATTGATCACATTTTGTTCTTGAAATTGGCAACAACAATATTTTTATTTTAGTGCTACATGGTTCTAATAAGGTGTAATGTCTTTGAGAATAATATACATGGTTGGGAATTTTGTCGAAAAGTTGAAAAAATTGCCAATTGTGATGAAGAAACAGTGATTTTGAAGGCCATCCAATCCAATCTTTTGACGGTTTTTTTTAAAAATACCTAATACCATTAAAATGTGTAATTTAATTGATTGGGAAAATACAGCCATTTGCGTCAGATCAAATACACTATTACATTTACACACAACACACAACAAAACAAAAAAAAACAAGAAAGAAAAAAAGACAAACAATATTGCTCCATACAGCTCAAATGATGCATGAATCACATGTAGGAGGAAAATGTTCAAAATACAAAAGTGCATTTCCATCAAAAGTAGATATTTTCATGGAATTAGCTATGGGTACAATTCAATACTAGATACCCCGAAAGTCATAAATGAAGCTATTAAATTTTTTTTGGAAGATAATTTAACTTGTCTTTTACTCAGACATGTGGCATGAATGTTCAGCCCCGAACACTTCAGCAATTTCTCGCCATATTTCAAATAGGAGGACATTTGAGGACCAATCCTTTTCAGGGGACATTTCTACTATGATATTCTTCCAAATTGACATAAAAGGAATGAGAAAACTCACAGATTATTTTTCATCTTTCCCTGAACATGACCTTCTCTTTAAGGACTATTATTTTCATGAGCTGATTACCATCATAATTGAAAATTGAGATTAATGAATGATTTGGAGACAATTGACCACATTTTGTGGTTTGGCTCAATAACTTTTGATTCAGATCCCTGAAAAATATACCAGATACATGAGCAGAAAAAGCAAAAATTTCTGCACACACTATGTCCATTTTTGTTACATGACGATTTTGCGTTTGACCCCTGGAATTTTAAAAAGGAGAAGAAGCTTTAGAATCCTTAAATTGGCAACACATTGAGAGGTTCAAAATCATTGTTTTTTATCGAAATTGGCAACTTTTTCAACTTTTCGCCAATTCTTTTAACCATGTATATTGTTTTCAAAGACATTACCCCTTATTACAATCTTGTAGCACTAAAAGAAAAATATAATTGTTGCCAATTTGAAGAACAAAATGTGATCAATTTAGCCCTGAAATAATTCCTGTCCTGAAAGGGTTAATGAATGATTTCTGGTATTTCACGTCTTTCCTTTCTCCAGGTTCGTAATCGTTACCAAGCGGGAGACATGACTGGAGCGGAGGAGGCATCGAGGTCTGCTAAGAACTGGTCTATGGCTGGACTCATCACTGGCATCGTACTTGAAGTCCTTGGAATCATACTCATAGTCGTCTACTACGTTGTAATCTTAGCTGCTGTCTCATCTAACTTTAATACCTATGGATAATGAGACTGGCAGTGGAGCGACTGCGTGTTCAATGGAGGTTTCATGTGTCCTCCTTTTTTAGTGTCAACTCGTTTATCTTTTTCTAACACCATAGCCTTTTTTTTTTTTTTAAAGGGGACCAATCGGCAACAAATATTCTATGCTGAACGATTTGTATCCATGCCTGTATACTATTAAAAATATCAGCTTTCATATAATACTTCTTGAAAGAGAAATTGCAATTTTAAATAATTAATAAATGAAGGTAAAAGTGACTTGTGCTTTATGGACTATATATGCATAGAACTGGGGGTTCAACTTGGGTTCCAGAGGGTTTTTACTTCATCTCATATTCCTTCACTGTTCAACCTTAGAATGTTGGGTGAAGTTTTGGGGGTTGATTTTGTACATTTACTAGCTCTACACCAATTCATTTTTTTGACGATTGGTCCCGGTCAAACACCTTACCAGGGGGGTGATTCACTAACAGCTAAAATAAATTTTCTGATGGTTTGATTGGTCTACAGCTTTCAAAAATTGATTTTAGCTGTTAGTGAATCACCCCCAGGGCTTCATACTAACTTTTATCACTGATGGTCAAGATTGAATTTTTAATGATCTGTGTGAAAAAGGGCACCTCTTAAAATTTAAACAATTTGGGGGATCCAGAATTAGATTTTGTTTTGCCCTTGTGCAGCAGGCACTTACAGTGTTGAGTCCTGCGTGTATCATTGTATAGTGTGTTTAATTGCTTGTGTTTGTCTGTAGCTTGATCTCATCAAACAAGATACTTACTGTAATGTGTTATTATCTGTTGAGAGCCTCTGCCTCTCAACAGACCATGTCTGTGTACTTGTTTTTTAAGGAGAAGGTTTACCATCTCTATCTCCTCTTTCTTTATCAACTCTTCATTTTTCTCTATCCTCATATCAAATTATGCTGAAGTGTATTAACACACACACACACACACACACACACACATACTCTCTCTCTCTCTCTTTCTGTCTCTCTCGCTCTGCCTGTAAATGTCTCCCATATACTCAATTTATATATCTTTCCTTGTCTAAACATGTTTTGGGGTTGTTTGGTTTTTTTTTACATATATTTTTATTCTTGCCTTCACAATGTAAAGCTCAATTCTTTTATCAACTCTTCACATTTTTCATCCCTCTCTCTTCCTTTATCTCATCCCTCTCTCTCTCTTTCCCTCTCATTCCTTTATATTTCTAATCCTCTCTCTCCCTTCCTCTTTTTCTCCTTTTCTCTTTTTCTTTTTCTCTTTCTCTTTCTCTCTCTTTAAATCCTGTTCATATTTTCACTTAACTTTAATATTTTCTCTTGTCTTCTCATTTTTTTTCCTGTACACTAATCTGCTTCCTCTTGTAATCAATTATTTTTTATATTAAATTTTTCAAACCTATTTTTTTGTTTGTTTGTGGGCTGATTTGTTAGCATTTCATAACAATGAGGTTGAAAAAAAAATTGAAATAAGTCTTTGTCTTGTATGTCACATGTTGATCATAATACCATTGTTGGAAAACACAGAGAAAGTAAATACTGCTATTTAGCAAGAAATACAGAACTTCTTGAATTTTACTTCTTGGTTGAATTTTATATTCATGTGTTGTGTATTCATACACAACACATGTAGTCAGTAGTACTATAGATTGTATATCGAGAGGCTTTATTAGAATATGTAAATAATAGATGCGCTAAGAACTTGTTGAAATCATTTTCTTTTATATGCATGCTGTAATTTTAGTGTGGCTCTGATAATACAGGTACATATATGTATACTAATCTCTATAATCATACATTATTGTATAATGTGCATGTTTTAAAGATGTTTGTAGTTCCTTAATCAGAGGCTTAAAATGTACAGTGAAAGTACTGTGTTTTATTATTTAAAAAAAAAAAGAAGAAAACTTTGAAATCCTATAAATGTTGTGTAACATGTCAGATTAAACACTGTTTCAGATGAGAATGGACTTTACTTTTTTCAAACTTTTTAGAATGAACTCCCCCCCCCCCCCCCCACCTCCTATGTTCAAAATCCATTCTGATTGATGTAATTAAAATTTAAAAAAATCAAGTGCTGCAAAGTGAATTTACATGATAAATTTTCATCACAAAAATGGGGCACATATTTTCAATTTCAGCCTGGAAACCAAACAGCTATGCTGTTTAAAAAAAAGAAAAAGAATCTTGGAATTCATGGAATCTTTAATTTCCTGCAGACCAGTGATTGTCTAAAGGTTATGGAAGTACAAACCGTACCATACAATGTTTTGTTATGCCACTGTGCTTGTGTGTACATAGGATGATAGGCCTCACTTGCCCTCTTATTTGAAAACCTGTTCTACGCAAGTCTGTGATTGTGATGCAGTGATGTGTTTCTCATACAGAGAAAACCAAAAACAGGAAGAAAATCAAATGCATGTATTCATGTTTTTGGAATTTTCTTCAAGGATTATTTTTCTTTACAACTCAGTAATGTCCAACTTGCCTTGAGTGATCATTTTATTTTTTCTGAAAATCTGGTTTGGTCACAGTCATCATATTACAGAAAATGAAACCACTTGAACATAATACTATTTTTCTTTTTGTAGGAACATTAATAGTTCAGATTTTTCACCTTGTTGGCATGCATGTTGAGTCCAACATTGCACCAAGGCAATATTGACTAGACATCAGCCATTTAATCTTCTTAATGGCAGTATCACAATGTGTTAGTGATTTTTAGAAATCATATCAGTTACATGTACATATAAGTACATCCTTATCTTTTTATGGTAATAATACTAATAATTGTTTCTTTTATAGTGCTACATCCAATTCACTTTACAGAACAAGCCCTTTAGTGAGCAAGGTAATATTGTCATATAGGAAGGTTCAGAGTTTCATCTTTCATCTTTTAATGGTGTTTAAAACTCCTCTATTTATTTTAATACTCTCTCAAAAAAAGAGAGTGACTTTTCACTCTATTTTCAGTCCCCTTTGGAGTCACTGCTTAGTCATCACTCCATTTTCAGTTTTTATTTTTTAATTTTTTTTTATAGACTATACATACATGAATATCAGAGGAGTACACATACATAAATTAACAATTTGGAGTGGGCTGTGTCAAGCATTGTGTGTGTGCAACTCACAAATTTCTTTTTTTAGCCATGATGTATACTGTGATTATGTTAGGAAATGTGTTTGGATAAGGGTTGTTGTTCTGGAGTCCATAATGGATGCATTCTGAATACTGTAGTCAGAATAAGATGACTTGTAAAAGGGAAGGTCCCGGCCTTGTACCATATAATTCTTTGAGTGCTGTATAAAGCAGATTCCCTTTTCACCCAAATTATAATATATAATTTTGTACTAAAAAGGCCTGCCCTTTTTCTTGAAATTCAAAAGAGGCTCATAAACTGAGAAGTTTGCTGCCATTTTTTGCGATAATTTTTTTAACAAACCATGACTAAAATTTTCTCTCATCAAATCTTATTTTTAGAGATATGCTTTACTTAGATTTTTAAAAATGTTTTCCCCTTTCCTTGTGCTTCAATCTAGTTGAAATTCAATACAACACTGAAATTGTAGAGGCTGATTATTATTTAATTTGATACCCTGGCTGACCTGAAAGTATATGGTTTCATGTCCTATCCAAGGGACTTATAACATGCATATCTAATAAGTGAGATTGATATGTATGTTGCCTAAGTTCATTATGAATGAACTGAGATGAGCATGCATGTAACTATCATTGTCTGATAGATGTAATTGTGTACATTTTTCTTTTTTTAATGGAAATAGTCATTCTTGCAACGGATTCTGATAATTGGTATGTACATTTCAGGCTTAAGAGTTTAATAAGGGTTGTTATATGTGTAGGTTTGTCTAACATTGCATAATTTTCCATTATAAAAGAACTGAAATCACATGGAAGAGTGGTCCATAGTGGTACATGTGTAGCCTTTTAACTTTGTGTAACATGTAACTTTGTATGCAAATCAACATGATAATGTACCTTTATTGAATACTCATTGAGGAAATGATTTGAGTGCACATTTCACTACTAGTGGAAAAGTGAAGTGAATTACATACTAGTAATTTCCATTGTGCAGCTACAGCACAGGAATGTATTTGAATATGATATTGAGTTTTCAGTAATGCTCTCAGTCATAAAGCATGACCATATTTTAATGGAAATTTTATTAATGCAAATCATGAATTTATTCGGTACAAATCCAAATGCAGATTTATTCTGTTCAAATTCAAGTGTTCTGAATTATGCATGGGGAATTATACTTATACTTCTTAAATATGTCTTTCTTTTTCTTCAAAATAGTAGATACATAATGCCTTTGTGTACTCAGGCAAAATTATACATTCTGTTTCTTACATTACATGTGTGCCTCAATCTAGAAAATATATTTCAATAGCTTCCATTTTGAAAGTTTACTTTACCTCTTCGAGAATGATGAATCTATAAACAGTTACAAGCTTTTTGTAATATATAATTCCCTCAGTTCACATACATGTAGTGTTAAGTACTGTGAAGTACTACCAGCAAGCAAATATGTCATAAATAAAGTAAATACCAGTTTTAGTGAAACCAGCTTTTCTTTTATTTACGTCATTCATGCAGTTCTGTGTTGAAGAATGTATTTATAGTTGAAGCATACATGTACACCCATATACAGTACACGTACAAGCCATTTTAACCCTTTCAAGACAATTGACCACATTTTGTGGTTTGGCTCAATAACTTTTGATCCAGAGCTCTAAAAAATATACCAGATGCATGAGTAGAAAGAGCAAAATTTTCTGCACACACTATGTCCATTTTTATTGCATGACCATATTGCGTTTAATGCCAGGAATTTTAAAAACAAGAATAAGCTATGAGATCCTTAAATTGGCAACACATTGAGAGGTTTAAAATCATTGTTTTTCATCAAAATTGGCAATTTCTTTCAACTATTCAACAAATTTCTAACTATGTATATTGTTTTCAAAGACATTACACCTTATTTGAACCATGTAGCACTAAAAGACAAAATATTGTTGCCAATTTGAAGAACAAAATGTGATCAATTTAGCCTTTAAATAATTCCTGTCATGAAAGGGTTAAAAAGTGACTAGTCCCATTGTCGATAATCACTAGGCTTCAATTTCCAATTCATGCCCAGTGGCACATACCTTTAAAGGCATTGATTAACTTTGCCCAGGATTGAAAAAAAAAATCACTGTTCCAGCTAATGCTGTAATCATAATTGCAAACCTTTAGCTCAGACAGGAATTGCCTGAGTTTTATAAGCTGATCGGTCGTTTATATATCAAGATATTTACGATTGAACATTGATGTCGGGATAGAGTACCACCGAACCCTAAAGAACTCTTACGGTTGGCATACCTCGCTCTATCACAGAATACCGTACGGGCGGGCTGGAAACCCGCTCTGAAATCGCCAAGCGCTGGTGCTTGGTTTTTGTGACTGCAGCGCAGCGAAGAAGCCGAGCGACTTGCGCTAGCGATTGATCGCGATTTTCTCTTTTTTAGGATAGTAAACGGGTTCCATTTTCTCTCATACTTTCACATATCCTTAATTATATATGTAATTAGAGGAGAGGATTGCACACAATTCACTGGCATTTGAGCTGATTTTACAATTTTTCACAAAGTTAATCAATCACTTTAATAAAGGGTAACAATCACCAACAAATATTTTGCTCTATTCAGTGTGTTTCTTTAAAGGAAACCCAAATTTTCCCATCAATGACAAGAAAAATAGTTATTGCTGGGTTGATTCTTATTATTCATATCAAAGTTCAATTCATCCTTTTTCATATGATACCAACTTTATAATTATGTTGTCATGCATGAATAAATTTGAAAGGTTTTAGTGAGTAAAGTCAAAAGTGGTTCGCACACAGAAGTAATGCAAAGTGTAATTCCATTAGGTACAGTGCTAAGAAACAAAACAAGTGATAAAGATGTATAGCAAAGAAAAGTGCAAGTTCATGATGTTTCCTTATTCATATTTCGACATTTATGCAACCTTGAATGAGATACGAGTCCAAAATTAGCCCTAATGTCTTTTCAAATGACGGCCTTGTCTGTCCAAGCAAGTGTGTGCTCGAGAAAGCAGAGTGAGATTCAATGAATGGCTATTCATTGCGTACACGAATATATCCCACTCTTGTGTGCAAATCAATTTTTACATTGCTGGTTTAAAATTGTTTCATTTAAATGATCCCAGGCTCTATCATCACTAATAGTGGTATGTGAAAGGGGATAAAATTCCTCTTTTTATGATGTATAATCAAGGTATGTGTATTTGACGAAATGTTGCTGGAGAAAGTTGGGTTTCCTTTTTTAAGAAACACACTGTATATTAGGGGTGCCATATCACTTTACTATATTAGAAATGTTGATTCTATAAAGAGATATTGCAAGTTGAAATACACTCCCAATAATCGAAACAGCGACTTGAGAGGAGACTAGTGAAGCACCCGTACGCGTAAATATTCAAAATTGAATGAAGCACCGTAAAAACTAAATTAACAGCAACAACAACAATGCATAGAATAGTGGCCGTCGCAGAACCGAATAGACCTGTTCACAAAGTTATTCAAATTTATGGATGTTTCTTTCCTGGGGACCAACGAGGTATTCCATTAACCTGTTATTAATGAATGAACTACAATACTTGGAATCCAGTTTGCATACATTACTTGTTGCTATGTCTGACAAGCCTCTGACAAGCTTTCAGGTTTTCCAGAACAAACTTTGTTTTAAAAGTATGCATAAAATTTGAATATATTTGTGAACAGTTGTATTCGGAGTTGGGTTCCACACAAGGGGGTTTTATGTTTTCCTTCATTTTCTTCATACTCCTTAACTGTTAACCCATAGAAGGCCAGGTAAAGTGTTTTGAGGTTGATTTTATACATTCTAGCTGTACACAAATTATTTTTAAAGATGATTGGTACACTTCCACACAAGGCATTTGCAAAACAGTCTTTCTCCACCCAGGTGTAGTAAATGGGTCATTGGAGTATTGTAGCAGCTCTGCTATAGATTCCATGACAATGCAGATTACCAGGTTTTTTTTCCAGTTACTTTCTAGCTTGGCATGACCAAGCTGTTTGATGCCATATGTTACCCTCCACATCTAAGAATCTAGTGATCTAATGTTTGTATAGAGATTTTTTTTTAACCCTACTAGAGTTTGAATCAGATGAAATATGAAGTGAAATGACACAGTTCGTGTCATATAACTCCACAATACATGGTAACATATGGGATACATGGGATTTGCCCGCTTTCAGTTTTGATAGCTTGAGTAATGCTATAGACAGCCTTGAATCCTTATTAGACATAATGATAATGATAATTGGTTGTTGCCATCATTGTGCATTCTGTGTCTGTAACACTTGCTGTGCCTTTCATTACGTGGAAAAAATATGAGAGGAGGCTTAAAGGGCCCCTGCCATCCAAATGCAAGTTGATACATGTTGGTGTGCGGTCCTACATACATCTCATATTTTGATATTTAAACTTCTAAATATGTTTCATAGATTATCAAATATTTTTTTGAAATACTTTTCTAAAACCTGCTATAAAGCCCCCTATTGCCTTTGTTTTCCTGCTGATGGTACAGCATGTCTGACACAGCAACTCCTATGTTGGCATTTGTTGTATTGTAGCAGGTGCCAGCTTTGTTAAAGTTAAATACCACTTTCACTTGCAAAATTGCTTAGCTCACTGATGATTGACAGATGTCACAGGGGGGAAGTGATCTGGAGGATTTTTTCAGTGGGTGGAGCTCAGCAGTTTTTTTTTTTTTTTTGCCATCCATCCAAAAGTCACTCAGTAGAGGGGGGGGGGGGGGCTGTTCAGATTTTAATGGGTTCAGTTTTCCTCAATAATTCTCTGACAAGCGAGAAAAAAAAAGTTATCAGTTCGACAAGGAGGGGGGCACAATTTTTTTTGGCAAAAGTTGTCGGGGGGGGGGCAGTCTGCCCCCCAGCTATGCTAGTGATCCAAACCAATAGCAAGTCCAGGATTTTGTGAGGGAGGGGCACAATATTCTGAAAATTTTCAGACAAGCAACAAAAAGAAATGGTCATGAGCATTTTGGGGTACCTTTTTTGTCAGGGGAGGGGGCCCCCTTGGATCCGCCCATGAGTCCTCCATCAAAGCACCAGGAGACTTTCTTTGTGTTAATGAATTTGAATCATTAGGCCAAGTAATATTGATTCCTAGTTTCTCGTCCGGATTTTTTGAAAATGAGGAGGAGGGGTTCCATGTTTTTAATATTTGATATATTTCCCACACATAAAAATGCTGTTTGGTTGATTTCAACACAATTTTTGAGGATTTCATTTCATTTGGTCATGCACCCCACGAGGCTCAAAACAATGGGAAATTTCACTATATTAATGATTTTTCTTTATTCATCATGTTCATTGTCTAAATGTTCTCATACTCTTATTTATTTCATTTCATTTTAGAACAAAAATATCAAAAATAAAAATTGAGACAGCCCTCCCCCCCCAAAAAAAAAAAAAAAAAAAAGAAAAGAAGGAGGAGCAGACAATAAACTAGTGATTGATTTTATTGGGCCTTCTGTAATCTGTAGGCCTATTTGTATTTTCGGAAGAGTAAAGTTCTTAAGAAACCCACAACATTTTGTGGAAAGTCACAAAATCTTGCTACATGTAATAGTCTCTTAAACTTACTGAAACTGGAATACATTGAAGAGCATAGTGATCATGCATTATGTGCACACATTTGACCAGTACTTGAACTTGACACCATTTTAATGCTTTGGGGACTATTTACTTTTCAAATATTTCCAATTTTATCCTGTTCATTATAACCCTTTCTTTCTATAGTTCAATGTATGTGTATCTTCTCTGAATTGTACCACCATCTCGTGTACAAACACTAAAAGAGAATCAATATTAACAGACTGTAATAGGCCATTGACGTCACAAAATATACAAACGGATTTGAAGGCAATCAACTGTGGCATTGTTCCTTTACACAATTGAACTTTATGCAGACTCTGCACACCACCCCTTGCAAATATATTGTTTTATTATAATTCCCATTGTTCGGCTCTAGCAATTATGTTCCATGTACATGAACATATATAGGAATATGTATGTATGTAATTTCATATTGTACTGGGCTTTTGAGTGTGCAGAATATGGGTAAATCATATATCTCCCCTCTTTTCCTTTTCTTTTTCTTTCTTTCTTTTTTTTTTTTTTTTTTTTTTTTTGGGGGGGGGGGGCTTTTATTTCAATCAGTTTTGATATTAGGCCTTGATCCCCATGTTATGAATATGAATTAACTTATGAATATGAATGCCTTTTGTATTTGTAACATAGAAAATTCTTATAAATTATTGATATGAGTGGGAATATGCACACTGCACGTCTCTCAGTCTCTTTCAGGGATATATTTTTTAACAGTTTACATAGAGCGAACATATTTCAAGCATGACGTCATGGTTATAAAAATTATTTTCCTCATTAGAACCTAATGGTTTACATATTTTAGCTTCCTATGTTTGCTTCCTATATTTTGCATTGTCAAAATTATGTGTTCCAGTTTATGGCATTGTCTATAAGAGATGTAACATTATTTTCATATACTTTGCATTGGTATTTACATAAAATATACGTTGCGTATATCAGTAAAACATTTCTTAGTCAGCATCTGGCATATAATACATGTATGCTGGTATACTGAATAGCAACACTACTGTGTTGCTATTCAGTATTCCAGCATATATGTATTATGCCAGATGCTGTGTTGCTATTCAGTATACCAGCATACATGTATTATGCTAGATGCTGACTATAATAACCATGACAACCCTCTTCTTTAAAGAGAAAATCCAATTTATCTCTTGCATGATGCTGATAATAATGAGGCTGACTTAACTCTTTAAAAAAAAAAAGAATATGCCCTTTGATTTATGAATCACATAAAAACAAGCCACGTTTGACCTCAATGGGGTTTTATATACCCACCTCTCATAAGTAGAAAATGTAATTGAATAACATAGGCCCATTTGTGTGTATTTTATGTGCCCTAATAAGTATGGTATTGACATAGCGTGCACCATTTGGTAATCTGTGTATGACACTAATAATTGATGACCCTCTTGCTTTTAAAAACCAAATGTATCATCAACTTTACACAATAAGATATACATGCAGTTAACAACAAAATTATTCAATACCCTTTTAATTTGAAGTCTAGTGTTTTTAATATAATGGACGAGTGGAATTTGGGCATTGGCTGAATACCTAGCTATAGGTGAACAATGATTGTGGTTTCACCTCATTTGCATAAATCTGGAAATGCTATTATATCCATTTCCTGTCATTTTTAGAAGTATAGACTTTGGTCAAGGCATGACATTGAGGCATATTTTCCTTTGAAAATGATAATTTTTCAGACATTCCTAAAATTCTATACATGGTTTGCAACTATTCAAGAAAAGGTGCGAATGGTTCTGCATGGACTAGCCAGCTTTCCTTAAAAATTGAATAAAATAGTTCTGAACCATCATATTGTAAAAATTGTCTTGTGTAATTGTTCTTACAAATGTCTGTCCCATGCTCAAGTTACATACACTACATGAACTAGGACAAACTATCCTTTCACAAAAAAGTGAAAATAATTCAAAACTTGGTAAGGGTATGAATAATTCTGTTGTGAACTATATCTGCATGGCTTAGAAGGGTCATCGACATATATACTGATGATTACTAAAAGTATTGTAGTGATTCTCTGATATGATATAGTACAGTCAGACCTGTGTACAAAGACTGATCAAGGGAGACAATAAAAACATTCTTTATACGCAGATGGTCCTTATTTACAAATTTCTTTAGTAACTTGCCCTGTTTCATCAAATAACAAGTTTGTGAAAAGCTCTAAAATCACTGACTTTCATCGGCCTTGAGCTAAAGTGTTATAGATAATATATATATGACATTAAAAAACAAAATCAATAGCAAGTTTTATGAAACGGCCCATGTTTCAATGAGAAACACTATTGAAGGGAACATAAAATGTGGTCTTTCTATACAGGTGGTCACTAAAAACAGGTTGTACTCTATTTTTTTTGTGCATTTTAATATAGACTCATTCAATTGCATTATGAGAGAAAGAACATTTGTTTGAAATTACTGTTTTATACTTGATCATGGTGATGCCACAGATGTTATTAAGAACATGACTTTAGGAAATCTGTCAAAGTCTGAATCTATTAATTGCCATGGCAACAGTTTTGTCTTTCATTTACACAACGGTGGCATATCTAGCAGTGTGGGGGCAAGCGTATGACTCCCACCATGTAAAGGTACAGAAAAAAACACTGCCCCTTCCTTGTTCAAGAATTCATCGATACTCCTCTATTTATGTACAGCCTGTATCTAAATATCATTTTGGAGAGAAACATTTATTTCTCATAACCCATCCCCTGTTCACGTATTCGATACTCCTCTATTTCTGTACAGCATGTATCTAAATCTTGAAAATCATTTTTTAGAGATTCATTTATTTCTCATAACGCACAAATATTTTGAACAAATTAGTGTCACACAGAATGGCATAGATAAAGAATGGCAAACAGTGCCACTCTATCTGTAATATTTAAAAAAAAACAAAAAAAAACAAAAAAACTTTGACACCCATGTACTTGCCATAACATCAAACCTATTTAGATATAAAAAATTCAAAGAAAACCAAATATGAAATTGCAATTGCAATGCTTTACACTAACATTCAGCCTAATATGAATATGGCAATAATGAAAGTGCTTTGGTTCGCAAAGACTTGAGAAATCAACTTGAGTGCAATTTCAATATTCTATTGTATGTCCCATATAAATCATGTCTGGATTACTTGATACGTCATTAATGTTCGCACATTTCAAATGGTGATTGCCAAAACTACTGAAATGACCTTAGGTTGGGTTTTTTTCGACAGTCTTTGCAATTATGTTGATTACTTTATTTCTAATTGTCTTGTACGATGTTTGTCATGTGAAATTGCCTCTGATGGGAAGAGAATTATAATGTTAACAGTGATGGTAATAAATCATAGTTCTTTAGTATCAGTGATATTAAATTTCTAAGTATTGATGTTAAAGCACAAGTTGTTTTGTGTCTCATTTCGTTGTAGCCATGTTGTAAATTTAAAAGAATTAACACTATTGTTCAAGTATGATTTTCCGAAGTTACATAATATAGTAGGTCCACTGTATGAACTAGAATAAAAAACACAAACAAAAACAATTAAACAATATATACGTGACAAACACAAATGCCTCAAAAGATAACGAAAATGAAATGCCTCAAAAGATATCGGAAATGAAATTAATGTATGGAATTAAATTGAAAGAAAAAATATCAGCTATTGGTTATGTTTGTACAGCTATGCTATGGTTTGCAGTAAATTTGAGCAATTATTGGCCTAGCAAACATACAGCCTGGAAGAATAAAAGTTAAAGAATAACAAACTGATCATTTCACTTGCTGTGCAAATATCAGTCAATAGGGGAAAATAAACGCGCTTCGTTTTTATCCCTATTAAAAAGTATTATTTTTGCGATGAAATTCGGTTGTCTTTCAAGGAACTGAGAGGGCGACATACAATAATGAAGAATAAACCAGTTAAACTAAAGATTATAGCATGAAAATACTCCAATCATAAATATCAAATCCAATCCAATCTAAAACATATTTGATAACACATTTTCCATGCCATTACAAAGTGGTGCATATCTCATTAAATGATATTTAGCGTTGATTCTCCTTCAGTACTGATAAACCAAGGAACATAATCGCAATTTTCTTTCCCTTGCCCTACTCTTTCCTATTCCTGACTTTTTTTTTCTTTCTCTGACTTTTCACACTTGTTATCTTATTATTTGTGTAGCGTAAGTCTTTGTATCTTTGTTTCGCTTCCATTTATTTATCTTTTTATATATTTGATGCGATTCTATTGTATATATGTACATGCATATATCTGATATCTAAAATTGACCCCTTCAGCCTTGCTGCTGGTCAATGATCATATACCAATAAATAAATAAATAAATAAATAAATTTGGGCTGTAAAATTGCCTAAATTCCACACAAATGAGCTTTGGCATAATTTTGTCATGTATACTAAATCAAATCAAATATAAGGTCTATAGATAACCTATATACAGGTTGAAAAGATTGATAGCCCAACTAGCATCTGGAAATCAGGAATATGATAAGTCTGCGGTCGTAATAATTATGAAGCTATCTCCAATATGTTTTCAATTCAATTCAATTTAATTATTTCATAAAAATCTCATGAGTTAATATGTAAATCAATAAGTGCGAGGATCTAACTCCCTAAAAAAAAGTGGCTTGAGGCTGGAGGGGATCCATAACTAAACGACAGTGATAAATTTATTTTAAAAATTATACAAAAAATAAAGTTATAATACAAAATACAGAACATGAAACAAAAATACAATACTAGCTAGAAACACAAAGAATACAGAAGGACAGAAGTGGTTTCACAATCTTCTAGTCAGAAGGATTCATTGGTATGTGGCAAGAAGATGCAGCTTGGTTTGGGCTTTCAAAGGGTTTATGGTGGTGATATTCTTAAATAAGGGGTCAAGATTATTCCACAATTCAGCATCTTTATATCTTATTCAATATGTATTTGAATATGTATTTGAAACATCATATCAATCTTTGACTTTCCCAATCAAAATAAAACTTGATAGGGAAAAGAAATTGTTCTGCGAATTGAACGTTCAGAGAATTGTTAATAATTATTGACTTTGTGTGTTGATGATACATTGGATTATAATAAAGGTGCCAATATGGGCACATTTCATCACAGTCGTTTGATAATTTGATTTGATTTGAGATTCATTTATTTCCATATACATCGTCATAAATTTACAATCTTTCAACATGTATGGTCACATAAAATCATATACATTATAAGCAAAGCTTGAATTGACGTCCTCATCACAAATAAGATGATCATACAATGAATATACATATGCATAGTGGAAAGCAGAAGGCCAACCAATGAAAAATGAAATAAATAAAAGGAAAAGAAAAATAGAAAGAGAGAGAGAGAGAGAGAGAAAGAGAAAGAGGAGTGAGAGGGGAAAGTTGGATAATCCATTATAACAAATTAACTTTAGAAATACCACAAATAGAGAGCTTACTACCACCTTCCACCCATTATTAATAACAGCTAGGCTTTAGACTAGGCATGATTATAAATCCTATGTCATTACCATTGTGTCGTCACAAAAAATTATAAAAAAATAAGTAACGCGCATGATATGGGTCTGCGTGTATATCGGTGTATATAGTTTCACGCATATGAGCTGCGCAGCGCGTATGTATTGTTTTTTAACAACAACACGATAATTATGCAGCAGCAGAATCAATGCAAATAAAATCTACAGCTGTAAAGCGGGATATTTTAATTTCATTGTTTTACGTTTACCGCCGTAATCCTAAATACAGTACGTGCTTTTAATCGTCAGTGCAATTAGTGATACTCCAGCCTTTCATAATTGTTTCCCCTTCTTATAGGAGTTGGTAAGTATTAACTACTTGTGTGTAATTGCTCCCCACTACCTTGATTATGCTTATGAAAACGAGGATGATGCATTATGACGCTGATAATAATGACTGAGGTTGCATTTATAGCAAACTCATTGGCCGAGGGGAGGGGAGAAGAGGGCAGGGGCGGGGGTGTAAGGATCGGGATTTGGATATTGATGATGATTATGATAATGATGATGATGCTTATGATAATGATGATTATGAAATGATGTTTTACTGGTGCTGACAAGGATGATAATGATGATAAAGATGGTTATCATAATGGTGATGATGATGAAAATGATGATGGTGATGATTATGATGATTGTAATGATGATGATGGTGTTGATAATGATGATGGTAATGATAATGGTGATGATGATGACAATGATGATGGTAATGGTAAAGATGTGAATGATTATGATGATGATGACGGTGATAAGGATGATGTGAATGATACTGATGATGATGACGGTGATGAAAATGATGAAAATGATATGGTGATGATTATGATAATGGTAATGATGATGATGATGATGATGATGGTGTTGATAATAATGATGGTAATGATAAGATGATGATGATGACGATGAAGATGATGATGATGACGGTGATGATAATAATGATGGTGATGATGTAGAGAAAATACTAGGCCTACCCTGTATGTTATCATGCAATTATAGATTTACAGAAATATCGGTACCGGTACTTAATTTTTTTTTCTTTCTTTATAGCCCTTCCACAGGGTTCCTTTATTAACAAATATCATACATAAAAATATACCAGAAAAGGTATATATATATACATGCAGAATTTCTAAATGATATTCTTGGCCATTCTAAATACAATACGAACATACATTTGCAAAAATTAGTTATATGTATAGCAATTTCTTTTCTAAATCTTACAGATTTACTTGGTAAAAAAAGATAAAAATAAAGTAAATGAATAACATATATAAGAAAACACAATCAGAAACATTTAGTAAACTGTAACCACTTTTTCATAAATTTCTTTTCTTTCAGATTTGTTTTACATAATATACTTTTCCATATCATAATAACATTTTATCGCTGAAATGATGTATTCAAAAACTGGCAAACAGTTTTTGCATTTGGCTGCAAAATTTTTTTTCCTTACTACAATCAAAATACAGTTGAGGGCACTGTTATTACGTCCATGAAACCCAAACAATTTATTTTGATTTGTAAGCTTAATGTGTACAGTATTACGGGATAGCCAAAGCTCAAGTTTTGACCATATTTCATTTGAATAAATACAAGAACAAAATATATGCATAATTGTTTCTTCACTGTCATTACAAAATGTACATAGGTTATCTGTTACTAATTTAAATCTTAACAAAGCATCTTTCATGTAAAGAATTCTATTCAGCATCTTGATTTGAAACCACCTCATGTTTATATCAACAGTTGAATGGTAGGGAATTTGGTAATAAAAACTCCATATGATATTGTCTAGGTCAAACTCCTTTTTCCATTTTGTAAGACTTTTACATTCCTTTATCTTATGTTTTAAGAACGAATGATAAATATGTGAACAACCTTTTTTCACTTTCAGTATTAAAAACAATGCATCAGGGATAAAATATGTAGGTTCCATGATCTTTGGTATGACATTTTTGTTAAAACCAAATCGAATAGCGTTACACAAGCCGTAATATATAAGAAAGTTTACTTGTACATTGTATTTATGTTGAAAATCAAAATATGAGATAAATGATCCATCTGTTTTGAAAACATCGTTAAGAAATCCCCCTTAGTACACCAAGACTTAAAATAAACTACATTATTATTGACTTGTATTCTAGGATTTTTCCAAAGGGGTTGACATGCAAAATCATCTACAATGGATTGAGTAAGATCTGAAAAGGCTACTAATACTTCTTTCCAAAATGGGTTGCGCATTGAAATGGCTAATTCTCTGTAATGTTCAGCCCCCATGAATAACTGAACAGGTGTATATGATGGAGGCAAGAATGACTGGAACATAATTTATGTAAAGTAAAATTTTCATTACATGGACAACAAATAAATCTTCTTATCCATGATATTTTGAGTGATTTAGAATGCATAAAAATGTCAGTCATTTTTACCGCACCATCACTGTACATTATAATTGGCACATTTGTTTCCTACTTATTTTATCAGGTTTACCATGCCATATGAATTCGTAAAAACATCGGTTAACATAATTAATAATTTCTAATTTTGGTTCTGGAAAAGATAAAAGCAAGTAATTCAATTTGGGTACTAATAAGGATTTTACTATGCTTACTCTCCCTAAGCATGCTAAGGGAGTCAGTGTTCTTTTTAGCCATATCGCCATCCTACGTTTTATCTCTTTAAACTTTTCTTGATAATTGTGATTAACCATTTCTAACACGATAAAAACCACTTTCGAAAAATAAACTCAAGAAAATTTCAATAGCCCTGTCTATCACCTTTAGAAATGTGCGAACATTACAATGGCGTATTACGTAATCCGAACAAGATATATGGGCAGTACAAAAGGCCTTTGAAATTGCCCTTGAGTTTATTTTTCGAAAGTAGTTTTTATCGTGTTTTCTGATAATTTAACTGAAAAGTCTATACCCATGCAGGTACCTAAAATATCCTTCAGATATCCAGTTGAGTTTGTACTCGTGTAAGATCTCTTTTTTGAAATTTCTGTTCTTCCCAATCCATATCACTTGAGTTTTAGTTATGTTAATTTTGAGGTTGGACATAATTATTTGCAAATTCATTAAGTATTGTAGGGGCACATTGTAATTCTTGTGTCGAACTTTTGAGTGTCAAAATGGTGTCATCTGCATATTGCAACAGTTTAAGCGTTTTCCCATTCATATGCAATCCAACTAAAAAATATGAGTGTCGCATTATAGATACCAAGTACACTGACTAACAAAAAGAGGTATGGGGACAAAGGATCTCCCTGACGACACCCTCGTCCTATTTCAAATCTATCTGTACAGTGTCCGTTAACTAATACACAAGAGGATGCATTTGCATAAAATAAATTGATCCATTTCTTTACAGATGGACCGAAGTGAAAGAAATCCAGGACCTTAAAAAGAAAATTATGCGATACAGAATCGAAAGCTTTTTCAAAATCAACGAGAAGCATGCTAGCTATATCATTAAATTGAGTATAAAGTAGCGTGTCATATAATAAACGTAATGTTTTCGCCAATAAAGCGACCACTCAAAAATCCCGTTTGATTTTCATGTATTAAAAAAAGACAAAACGCCTTTGAGTCTATTTGCAATACAACCGGATGCTATTTTGTAAACTACATTCAGTAGGGATATCGGTCGCCAATTTTTTAATAGATGTCTAGGTTTGTTTCCTTTCGGTATCAAAGTTATTATTCCCATTTTTTGTGAGTTCGACAATTGTCCTGAGAAATACGCATAATTCAATGATCTTACTAGAAAGTATTTAATATCTTCCCCAAAATAACGATAGAATTCTACAGTAAAACCATCTTGTCCGGGAGATTTATTGTTTCTCATAAGTTTTAAAGTGGAATAAACCTCGTCAACACTAAGTGGACTTTCCAGTATTGAAGACAATTGTGAGGACAACTTAGGACTTACAACTTACAACTTAGGAATGTCTGTATAATCTAATAATATTTCCAAGTTAATTTCATCAGTTTCTTTTTCCGCATAAAGATTAGAATAAAAATCAAACACTTCCCTGAGTATGTCACTTTGTCTATCTAAAATATCACCACTTTCAGTCGATAACTGACGTATTTCTTTATTGATATTATTTTGTTTTCCAAATTTGAAAAGAATTTAGAAGGTTTTTCTCCAAACTCCATCCATTTTATCCGAGATCTAATCGCAATTCCTTCGTTTGTTTTTAAACGAAAAGCTTCCAATTCTGATTTTAATGTATCAATTTCCTTCAATATAGAAGTCTTAACATTAAATATTATAAGTTTTCTTTCTAACTCTTCAATTTTCTTTTCTAAATCCTTTTCCATGTTCACTCTTTGTTTTTTTGGCGAAGGAGACATATGATATTGCTTCTCCCCGTATTATCATCATTAAAGTTTCGAAAAATAATTGATCATTTACGATAGATTCACAATCACCCACTGTGCAATCATTTTGATCGAACTTTACTCCGTCTTTTGCATATAACACAGCATATTATCTTTTATCGTTTTCTTAATTTGTGAAACAAAACTTTCGTCTTTTAACAATGAATTATTAAATTTCCCAAAACCAGGGCCTCGTTTTATATGATTCAAACTGAGACTTAAATTGAGAATTGAGAATTGAGAACTGAGAAGGAATGATCTGTTCGATAACCCGAGAGAATATCAACTTTGTGCACTAATGAAAGGAGTTTTGAGGATATTAAAAAAAAAAAAAAAAAAAAAAATCCATTCTACTCTGTTTAAAGTATAATATCTTTTTTCTGGAAATTTAATTCTCCAAGGATCACATAAATCTACTTCATTCTTCATATTATTAACTTGTTGTTTCGCACTCGGGTTATTAACATGCAAATAGTTATGTCAAAGGTTGAATCTTGTACCAAAATCCAGTCCCCACAAACAATGGCATGTGGATTCTCAAAATCTATTATAATTTGTTGAAGGTCAGCAAGAAATGTTGGGTTGTCTGTATTCGGGCCATACAACGACGCAATCATATTCGTACAACGTTACATCTAAAACCAAAAAGTTCCCTGTATCTCACATAAATATTTAAAAAAGTTCCCTGTATCATCTACTTTAAACATATTTATATTAACCGGGAGAGTGTTCTGAAAAAGAATGGCTACTCCTCTTGAGTTGGACGTGTTGAAAGAGAAAAAACATTGACCTTCCCATTCCGTACGTATTTCAGTCTCTATATCTGAAACAAAGTTTGTATTCTGAATACAACAAACATCATATTGCTTTGATTTTAAATATAACAAAACATCTTGTCTTTTGCGACTATCTCCTAGGCCGCGACAATTCATGGAAATAAAAGTAACGTTATCCCTCATCATACATGAGATTATGAAGGAAAGAAAGGAGGAACTACCTGTGGAAGTTTTCATTTTATTTACACAAACAGTAAAGACACAAAAACAACTATACAGCGACAAAAACATTACAATACACACAAAACAAAACAAAACACACTTAAAAATACTGTGATGTCGAATAGGGTCTATAAATATTATTTCATGAAATACCCAGTTGTTGAACTTCTCTTTTTTTTTTTGGGGGGGGGGGGTGCTTGATCTTCTCTGTGTACAAATAAAAATAAGCTTAGATTCTGTGGTGATTTTCATTTCAAAGTTGCTATATTTGGTTGCGGGAGTGGGGAGGAGGTGGATATTTCTAAGACATCCACGTCCTATCGCTTTCAAGTTCTAGCCTGTTGATTTATTTTCCTTCCCAGCTTTACCTAACTCTGGATTTTTGTTTCTGTTTTAAACCAAACAACTTTTAATCTTATTTCTCATTAGAATAATTGTGACCTTAAGTTGTTGCATCTTCACAAACAGTTCAAGTCTTAACTGGAAATCATGATCAACCAAGTACCTGAAGAGGTAAGAATGAATGTTTTACAAGTTATTTGAAATGACCTTTTACAGTGACTTAGTGTTGATTCAGACGGGGGGGGGGGGGGGGGGGGGGGGGGGGGGGCGGCTATTGGTGTTATTGGGAGAGGGGAGGGAACCGTTTTACGAGGTGGAGGCCTAAAGAACAAGGCGAGAATCGTATCTTCTTTTCAATTACCCCCTTATTGTTCCCCTCTCTCTCCACCTCTCCCCTTCTCTTTCTCTCACGAATGATATTTCAACAAACAAAACTAATTGTGAGATCAATTGCATTTTTGCAGGCTAAATGATAGACATAAAAGAAAAAAGAAAAAGGGGAGATTAAAATCAATCAATGCAACCTTTCTCCCATCTACTCCAATCTTCCTCTTTATAATAACCCCCTCCCTGCATTTCACCCCTCCTTCGTAAAAACCATGCCCCCTACCCGACCCAGACAACGTCTTGTTCCCCCTCAGAAACTGGACCCAAGCAACGCCACTGATTATACTTCAGGCCTTTCATCAAAACCTGAAAAATTTAGAAATATAAATTTGGAACTCTGCATAATTCGACAACTTCTATTTAAAGTAAATTGTTAATTCATACATTTCATCACCCTCATCGTGAAAAAGGTGAATAAATTCATGGCCGTTATGTGTTTTAAACTATAATTTACTCGCTCAAAACCAATGCACAAACTGTTTTCTAAATTTATATTGATTTTAAAATGAGAAAAATATATGGTACATATTCGTTCCAGATTTTGTGATTTTTTTCTTGCATGTTTTTAACAAAGCATTTTTGTATGCAATGTTAATAGGTTTTCCCTTCCCTTATTTTATTCATTTATTTATTTTTTTTTTAAATTCATTTTATTTATTGTTATTTTTTGATTTCGGTATGGATCGATTTTCATCGTCCACATGGTCCCTTGAATTTTACAAAGCCATTGTTTCCTCTGTATTTTGTCCTCCATCTTGCAGACAGCGCCCCCTCTAGTCCCTCCTACTCACACGACGGTGATTGTCCGTCAGGCTCAGGCGATGCCCGATGACCATTTCATCTTCGCTCTCTTCGTCACCCTCTGCTGCTGTCTACCATTCGGCGTCGTATCACTCTTGAATTCTAGTAATGTAAGTTATGACTTGCAGTAGGTCCTCTGACATATCGTCTGTTTGGAGCCAGAAGGGCGTTAACTCATTTTGGCGATTCCGAGGTAATCGCGTTTAAAGATTTGGACGTGTATAAAAGCAATAGCCATTTAAATGAGATTTATTGTAAACTGAAAGAAACCACTAAATGATTTGACAATTTAAATATGTTGCTGAAATGATTTGATTAATTCGTTTTTGGGCCAAAATAGTGTTAGCGCCCTTCTGGTTCCGAAAGAAATTACGATTATATTGCGGCCACAACGCCGTTAACGCGTTAACGCCCTTCTGGCCCCCAAACAATGTGGTGATTTTGCACTTTAATAATAATTTATACACGATATACATTGTAAATGCTCTTGATTCAGCCTTCTACTACTTAGCCATAGCAAATTTCTCGTGTTATTCAGTTTTACCTTCGATTTAACAGTCATCATGCACAGAAATCAATTCCTTATAAAGAAAGAAAAAATATTCAAGCGTTTAGAAGTTACTTTTCTTTTCCTTGAAGCTGAGATTACCATGATAACGATGCTCAATATTCAAATATTTTGTCGAAAGGTGCATGGAAGTGTAAGAGGCTAAATCTGAAGAACTCAGAACAACAAATTAAATGAATTTGTGAAGTGTTACAGAAGCATGCGATAAAGCATAATGCTTATGATCCATTTCCCCTTTTCTACTTGTTATTTTCCCGATTTTGGTTTTGATAATTGGAAAAGGGATGAATAAAAAATCGAGGACAATTTACCTCTTTTGTTTTGGAAAATCTCTTCTTGCGTACCGCAGTTTATTTGTTCACTCATCAAAACCTATTTCTGTACTGGTCTAACCCCTCTCAAGCCCCTCTTACCTCAGAACACGAGGTACGATTGTTCTTTTGAAAATTCACACCAGGTGAAAAATCCTCGCAAGCACCAGTTCACTCCACCACTCATCTTTCTTTCTCCCTTCCTTACTTCACTTCTTTGAATATTTAAAATTAGCAGACTTCTTTCGGGTAAGATATTACACCATTTCTGTTACCCATATTAATCGTCCCCGTATGCACAATTCTGTCAAAGGCTATTCATTTAAAGGACAATTCCCTATACATGCATCATTGAGCTTAACTTTCATAATATTTCTTTATTCATTATATTCTCCCCCAACCCCCCCCCCCCTCTCTCTCTCTCTCTCTCCATCTCTCCATCCGCTTTCTCTATCGCTATCTCTCTATCTTGAGGTTTTCAATATCCGTCTGTCTCTCCTATATGTTTCCTTTGTTTTGTTCACATTACAAAGTAAACTTATCACATTTAATTACCTGCAATAGTTAGGCCAGTGCTGTACACGCATACATAGACACATCCTTCTCGGTCACATAAAAACCCAAACATAAGTATTCAGTAAAATTTCAAACAACCCAAATTCATTGTAGTAGATATTATGAAATAAGTAACTAATCTGGTATGACGCTGTGCATGTTTAATAAACACTCTTCTAATTGATGCAATTAAAGACTGCCACGAAAAAGAATTAGACATACAATCATTTATTTTTTTTTAAATCAATAATTATATCAAGTGTAGTACCTGCTGAAAATATATACAATTTACAAACTGAGCAATGACAATTCATGATGTCAGTTGAATTCATTCATAAGTGTAAAAAATCTCAGTATACAATATTTTATAAAACAAATGAATTTGATATAGAATAGTACAGGGGTGCATTAATTTTCCAATAATTCAATTTGTGAATTAAGAGTATCTTAGCCTTAACAAAAATGTCCAGTTATAGCAAATGGCATCACAATATCTTTAATATATATATATATTTTTTTTTTTTTATTTGATTTGATTTATTGGTTTCTGCATCATTTTTTGTAACATACATTTTTTCAGGCATGGTGCAGATCTCATACATAATTTTACTTGTTGAATGCATAAAATTGAATACATAATTGAGTACATAATTGAATACATAATTGTATACAGAATTGAATACAAAATTGAATAATGATTCAATTCACATCTGAATACCTAATTATATACGTACTGAATACATAACTATGCATAATAAAAACGAAATTAAATAAATACATTGAATAAATTATGAACGTCAATATTAGACGCTTCGTGAAATATCAATGGTATTACACGGAGTAGATGAGTCTATTATAACTTTATATCAACAAATATAAATACACGGTTAAGTGTAAATCTCTCAATATTTAATGAGGCTTTGAAGTTCAGTATATACTTCAACTTAAAGAGAAAAACCTTCCCTTTTAGTCATGCTGCATGCTCATGTACATTAATGTTTTTAATATCAAGAAGTTTAGAGTAAAAACACTATTCATCTTTTCCTTAACCAATAAAAATTTAATTGAAATTCCGCCCCCGATCTAAGGGGGGGGGGGGCAGAAAAAAGAAAGAGAAGCTGCATATGCTGAGTTTTGTTTTGTTTTGATGATAATCCTGTCATGTCAGGATTCTATATCAACAAATTTGAATTGAATTTGAATTTATGTAGCATCATTTAAGTACAAACAAAATCTAAAATGTTGATCAAATGCTTCCAGTATCCCCCAATACAGATTCCCTGTCCTCTTCACCGATAGTCTCTTTAAATTTCAGCTAGCATTAGAAAAAAAAAAAAAAAAAAAAAAAAAAAAATTGCACCTTGGCTTGATCTGTTTCGGATCTTCTTTATTGCCATTTGCATTTTTTTTCCTATCTCTCATGTGTTTTTTCTAAAGATTGCGATTTCACTATTTTTTTTTCCCGCATGCATCTTTTTGATTCTGGTCATTGATCTAATAAAAAGGAGAGAGGGAGAGAGAGACAAGAACAACATAAGTGTGTGTTAGAGTGGGGGGGGGGGGGGGCATAGTTTAAAACATCGTTTAAAACATGGCGGATCATGGAGCTCCCAGTAGTTCCCTTTCACATACATTCTATATGGGAGGGAACTATTTGAAGCTCCATGAAATGACTGACCAATCAGAAGCGACCTCCAGTATCGCGACTCTCTGTATGTATAGCTCACTGAACTCTAGAGTTCAGTGGTATAGCGCTATTGTTGTCTGGATAGCGCCCTCTGTGCCGTGCGAGATGGGGTAAAGGCGGGTAAAATGCATTGAGCCAGAAGTGCGTTAACGCAATGTCGAGGGTTGATCTGGCCCATATTACCCGACTTAACACCCTTCTGGCTCAGAATCTTAACAGACATATATTTATCAAATATATATGTACTAACTTAGAGGCTCCAGTTGAAATTATGGATTCTCTGAGGTGACTGGCATAGCACTATTCTCTGAGGGGCTAATCTTTTCCTTCATCAATAACTAAGAATATGGAAATTTATGACATTTTCAATACAGAGCAAAAAGGAGAGGTCCTCGAAAGATACGTCACAGAGTTGCCAATTTGTGTTTCAAATAGCTGGTGATAAAATTCTATCGCTGGATAAATAATTGTCATCTCTTTCTCTCTGCTTTGTTTTACAGGTCAAGAGTCGTTTTAACGCAGGGGATACGGCAGGCGCAGAGCAGGCGTCCCGTGGCGCTGTCAAATGGGCCAAGATCGCTCTTATCAGCGGAATCGTCTTCCATCTTTTATGGATCGTTGTCGTCATCGTCTACTTTACGGTCTTCTTTAGAGCAGTGACGAAGGCATTCGGAGGTTACTAGAAAGAGAAAACTCTACAAGGACACTCTTAGCCGATTTCATTCTCGAAAATGAATATTGTTTTTACAACGCATGAGAAGATAGTGTATTGTACCGTTGATGATGATGATGGATGACAGTGATAATGATAATAACAGTGATCATGGTATGCCATCTCAGATATGGATCTGAGATGGCATACCAGCTAAATGAAGACAAGTTGTCCAGGGAAGAACATTATTTATATTTTTTAGATGATAAGATGCCTGTTCGTGTAAAACGAACGAAAAGATGAGTCCGTAATGTTGTATGGTTACTGCTGTAATTTCAAAACCTCGTACTTTTTTATACTCGAAAGTTATAAAGCGGTTTACCAGAAACAACTGACGAAAGCAGTGGCAATAACAGATTGTCCTACCTTTGGAAAATGGAGCAATTACTGTGATGATATACGAAAAGGAGGATTTAATGTAATTCTTGGTTCAGTTTATTTATTTATTTTTGTATAATTGCACGATTACTTCCTTAGAAGAGGATAATTTTATTATTAAAAAAAAACATATTTCAGTCATTTTATCTTTAAGCTCTGTTCGAAAATTGCAAGCCATTGATTAATGATAGCTAAAATAATACTGAATGGACTTGAGTGAGATACAAAGGTATATCGCATGAGCTATGAGCATTTTCATGAGTCGGCACGACGAGTGAAATAATTATTTTCAAAGCGAGTGTGATATACCCCTTGTATGTTGTATCCCGCGAAAGATAAGCCATTCAACATTATTATTATTATCAATTGTATGAAACCTAGTTCCTCAATTTTCACCATGGTACATGTCCTTATATATTTGTATTGACTTCAACATAAAACACAGGTAGAAAAACATTTAAAACATTAATTTTTGAAGGGCTGCGCGCATACATCCATATAACCTTTGCTTATTTAAAGGCGTATTCACTTTTTTACGCGTCAAGCGCACCTCAAACCATGAGATATTAAGCAAATATACCATGCACTGAGAGGCTTTAGTTGAAATTATGGATTCCGAGGTGGCAAGAAAATAGTGCTATTTCTGTCACCGAGGAATCCATAAATTCACTAGTAGCTCTAAACACTGCATGATATATATGTTTTATATCTCTCCAACGAATCTTGAAAAATTATTGATAAAAATGTACCGCGGCTTACACAGTGGTCTATGAGACCATTACCGATAGCACTTTTCACACGTTATCGATGAAAAACCACTGATCAATGGCATATCTGTGACGTCATTCATGGTATAGTGCACTATACCATGAATGACGTCACGGTATAGCACATTTTCTTCATCGGCATCGGCATTATAATAAATAATAATAATAATAATAATCTTTTTTAAAGTCCACTCCAAATTTTATTAAGTTAAACCGAAATGGAAATTCTTTTTGCCCAATTGATCGTGAGCCCGGCAGCCACTGAGCAACGCCAGATCGACGTTGCTCTATCCCTTATTGTTGAACGCCAAACAAGGTAGTAGCAACCCCCATCTTTAAACGTCTTTTGGTATGACGCGGCCGGGGTTCGAACCCACGACCTCCCGGTTGTGAGGCGGACGCTCTACTGACTGAGCCAACACACCGGTATATTATCCATTATAATGAGGGATATAAGGAAATATATAAGATGGGTCGCTTAAAAGAAGGTTTCATATTGGTCAGATTCACTCTTCTTGCCATTGCGTAATTCGTAATTATGGGCACGACCGTGGTATATACCAACAATTTTTGCACGCTTATTTTTGTACAAAATCCCATAAGGCCAAGGTATCGATATCTTCTTATACACTATGGCCCGAATTCACAAAGGTGGTAATAGTTTTGTACCATGGTTTATGCAGATTTTGTGGTATAAGTGCGCTTGATTTCGCGCGTACACTTAGAAAGATCCAATAATGGACGCGCGTGATTAGCAAATTGCGCAAATTTTACGCTAGTTGCCATGGTCTAGACCATGGTTTATGCGTAGATTTACATAAACCATGGTCTAAACCATGGCAACTAGCGTAAAATTTGCGCACTTTGCTAATCACGCGCGTTCATTATTGGATCTTTCTAAGTGTAAGCGCGAAATCAAGCGCACTTATACCACAAAATCTGCATAAACCATGATACAAATATTACCACCTTTGTGAATTTGGGCCTATGCATATACATAAGCGGAACGGTATAGCTGCGCACAAGCAAAATATCAGTGCGCATGTAATTTATTGCGCATTATTTTGGACTGGCTGTGTGGCCTCGGTGAAATATCATGCATTATATCCTACATCATAAATTTCTCGCGCAAGGATTGGCCAGGAATGTCTCAAGTGACATAAAATACTTCCACCATGAAGAAGAAGAAGAAGAAGAAGAAGAAGAAGAAAATGGATATCGCGTGACGTCAGACCTCCGTATATTTTTCGCTATACTGATATTTTGACTTCACTTTTTTGTTATTCTGGATATTTCGAAGCTATCGAAAACTCGTCAATGTATCGCGATAATGTTTGACGTAGACAGGTGCTTATAAGTGGGGGGGGGGTATGATTTTCCTCAAGGGCCATATATATATATATATATATATATACACACACACACACACACACACACACACACACATATATATATATATATATATATATATATATATATATATATATAATAAAGGCCCGAATTCACAAAGGAGGTTTAGTTTAAACCATGGTTTAAACCCCCTCCTGGGGTTTTTAAGCGTACGTGCGCACGGAATCCGATCCAATCATACATTTTCTTTGAGCGCGCGCATGGGCAATGTGCGCTTATTTACGCTTATTTTAGTACGCTTACTGAGGTTTAAACCTTGCCATGGTTTAAACCTCCTTTGTGAATTCGGGCCAAAGGATGACTCGAATGCATTGAATGCCAATTCCAAGTATTTTTATTCTCCAAATTTTCGGGGGTCCTCCCCCTTCGTCAGGGAAAACGTAAAGTGATTTCGACTGAAAACAAACAATAATAAAATCAAAGCAAACGCAATCTAAGCGTATACTGCAGTTGCATTATGCGCTAGTGTTGCTGGGGTTAAAATTAGGCATTATGACGTAATTAACGTCACAATGAAAAAGACGTCACAATTAATATGAAGACGTTTAGATTGCGTAAGCTGTACAGAGATCGAGACAAAGCACTTGGCATGAAGAAGAAGGTACAAAAAATGGTCATACCATTACAAAATAATTGAAATTAGAATGAAGTCTGAAAGCACTGAAAAGAAGGTCGCAGAAGCAAGAAGATTAACGGGAAAATGTGTAGGGGCTAAGCCACGCGAGATCCCTATTAAGGCCGTTCTCAAAGCTCAAGGGCCATATATATACACACACACACACACACGCACACACACACACACACACACACACACACACATATATATATATATATATATATATATATAATAAAGGCCCGAATTCACAAAGGAGGTTTAGTTTAAACCATGGTTTAAACCCCCTCCTGGGGGTTTTAAGCGTACGTGCGCACGGAATCCGATCCGGTGATGTAATCCTTGGTGTCCTGAATGACCACGGCTTTACCTTTATCAGCTTCTTTGATGATGATATCTGCGTTGTTTTTCAAGGATCTGATGGCATTGTGCTGTTCCTTCTCATGGCGACTTGGTGGAGGTTCTTTGATGTCTCCAAGAAAGTTATCGAGGTGACGATCGACGGCGGCGGTGAAGCGGTCGATGTGGGGGTTCCTCCCGGCCGGTGGCGTCCATTTGGCTCTCGTCAACGAAGGTGGCTGATACTTGCGATCTGGCCGAGACGAAAAAGGAGCATCGTCCGGTTTAGCTTTGTCACTGAAGTATTCCCGAAGCTTGACACGTCGGTTGAAGGCCACTGTGTTGCGCTACATAGTTGAATCTACACTGTTAGAACGTTGATTAAAATTTTTAATCTTGTTGGTTAAAATTTTAATCAACCGAGGATTACCAGGTGAACCACACATTTGTAGGTTAAAACTTTAATCAACGGCCTGTTGATTAAAGTTTAACCTGTGGTTGATTAAAAGTTTTTATCATTTGTTGGTTAATCGTATTTCGCTCAACGTTGGTTAAATCGGTGTTGATTAAACTTAAACATATTGTTGGTTAATTGTTTAACCATTTGTTGGTTAGTTTTATTTTGTTGGTTAAATGTTTAACCATTTGTTGGTTAATCGTATTTTTCTCAACATTGGTTAAATTGGTGTTGATTAAACTTAAACAAATTGTTGGTTAAATGTTTAACCATTTGTTGGTTAGCCTCATTTGGTACGTGAGAAACTCTTTTCATATCTGTGATTGTTGTCTAGCTTAATCTTATAAAGAAATAGATCTACTGTGTGATCTTGCTTTCTAAGATAAGCGGTTTGGGAAGTTCGACCTGCTCAGACCTGGACTAGACCTGACTAAGCCAGGCCCACCGGCCGTAGACTACGCCTACGCCTGCATTGATGCTATATCTTTTTTTTTTTTTGTTGAAGTTCTAGTTCTAGTTTCAGTTTTTGTCGTATTGACCTGTCCGCGAAATATGGACATCCGCCAAGGTGAACACACCGCCATACCGCCGGTGTCGCCTCCTAGCGCTACCGTAGGCGTAGTCAGTAGATCTACCAGTGGGCCTGGCTTAGCCAGGTCTAGTCTAGATCGAGCAGGTCGAACTAGCTTCCAAACCGTTTTAATTAGAAAGAAAGATCACACTATAGATCTATTTATTCCCAAGATTAAGCTAGACAACTATCACAGATATGAAAAGAGTTTCTCACCTTCAAACACGCTGACAAGCTCTTTGAAAGTCCCCAATCATTCAGCGACTTGAATGACAACGCCTTCCATTTTTATCGCAAACAATTTCTGCGATAGATATGCGCGCAGCAAATTTGTTCCAAATATACATGCGCTCAGTCACGCGATCGGTATTTTAATCAACTTTGATCAAACTTTAACCAACAAAAAGAGGAAGTGTCTCGACAGTTAGCACTATCATTTTGGCGGGAAAGCAGAGAACACTGTTTTTAATCAATGTTGGTTACAAAGTAACCAACAAGATTAAAAACAATAATTTCAATCAACAATATTTTTAACCCACGCAAGATTAAAAATCATTTTTAAGCAACAATCATTTTATAACCAATGTTGAGCGATTTTTAATCAACAATTTTTTAATCCGTATTTTTTAAATACATGTTTTAACAGTGTAGGAGCTTTGAGAACGGCCTTAATAGGGATCTCGCGTGGCTTAGCCCCTACACATTTTTCCGTTAATCTTCTTGCTTCTGCGACCTTCTTTTCAGTGCTTTCAGACTTCATTCTAATTTCAATTATTTTGTAATGGTATGACCATTTTTTGTACCTTCTTCTTCATGCCAAGTGCTTTGTCTCGATCTCTGTACAGCTTACGCAATCTAAACGTCTTCATATTAATTGTGACGTCTTTTTCATTGCGACGTTAATTACGTCATAATGCCTAATTTTAACCCCAGCAACACTAGCGCATAATGCAACTGCAGTATACGCTTAGATTGCGTTTGCTTTGATTTTATTATTGTTTGTTTTCAGTCGAAATCACTTTACGTTTTCCCTGACGAAGGGGGAGGACCCCCGAAAATTTGGAGAATAAAAATACTTGGAATTGGCATTCAATGCATTCGAGTCATCCTTTATTATTTCTCATCATATGCCAATACGTGGAACATCATGAATTTATATATATATATATATATATATAAAGTAAAATAATTAGTAAAATAATTAGTCATATAATAATTAGTCATATAATAATTAGTTATATAATTAGTCATAATTATATATATATATATATATATATATATATATATATATATATATATAAACAAACTATTAGACATTTCATGCTTTTATCCAACTTCTTTATTTACTCTCACGAATTTTCGACGGTGTTCACATCGTCTTTATCAAGTGAATGACAAACTTTCGAAATTGTATCCATGTAGCGTTTCCAAGACAATGCGCAATTAGTTTATAAGTAACCGGGCGCATTGTCTTGGAAACGCTTTACAGCTCAAAAATATCTTTAAAACGTCACGAAGACGTCACAATAGAAATACAAGTTTGTAGATTATGACCCAAGGCGTATAATAATATAAGGGGCGCTTATAAGCGCAAGGCGCATGATAAGTGAGCGAGAGCATTATAATTACTAAAACGTCATAATGGAAATAAGACGTCATAATAGAAACGTCAAATAGGTGTTTGACAGTAGAATATAAGGAGTATTAACGAAAGAAAGTGTAGTTAGTCAGCCAAGACATGTCTATGTTCATGCCTGGCTTCTTGAAGCTCTCATTTTTTACGATCATTTTGAGTTCATACAAATGTCGGTCTTCAAACGACACGAGTCCGTCTCTAAGAATACAGCATTGTAGGTCGCTCACTGAGTGTGCCGCTGTATTGAAGTGTTCTGCCACAGGGTGATGGAGGTCGCGAGCAATGCTGCTCTTGTGATTGTTAAATCTCTCCCTAAATCTGAGAGTTTCTCCTATGTACAGGGCATTCGGGCATTTAGCACATTTTATAGCATACACAGCATTCGTTACGTCACAGTTACATGGAGGGGGTCTGATTCTGCATTTTTCAGAAAGCCTCATACTTTGATCAAGAATCATGTGCTTGCATATTTGACACCTTGTTTTGCCGCATTGTTTGTTACCCTCTCGATTAGAGCCGCTCAAATTGGTAGTCAGTAAACGACGGAGATTTTGGGGTTGTCTTTGCGCGTGTAGTGGTGGTAGAGCAAATTTGGGGACCAACTGAGGATCCTGTTGGAGAATGGGCCATTCACGGGGAATGTTCTTCGCGAGGGAGCTACCTTCTGGGTGAAAGGTAGTCACAAGTACTTTACGTTGTGTTTTACATTTTTCATTTTTCCTTGTGATCACTATATATATATATTATAGGGTGAGGGTGTGTAAACGTGTATATGGCTTTCTCTTTACATGTCCAAGATACAACTTTACCATCATGCTTTGCAGTTTTGTAGAATGATTTGAATTTTGAGCGAGCGAGCAAACAATATTCAAAATGTGTGAGGTCGCAAATACATTGTAATATATAAACGGGGAAACACAATTCTGATGGGGTTTCATTTGCAAAATTTCACAATAAAAATTTATTTAATAAGCTATACTTTTAATACGAGCCAGCGTAGCGAGCGAGCATTTGGGAATATTGGCTCTAAGTTAGTTTGAATTAGGGGTACATGTTAAGGAAAAGGGAAACGTGGTACTTATCATGGTGAATAGGAATATATATATATATATATATATATATATATATATATATACATATATATATATATATATATATATATATATATATATATATATGTATATATATATATATATATATATATATATATATATATGTATATATATATATATATATATATATATATATAATAGATTATTAGAAAAATTAAATGAATGTGTAGAAAAGGTAGAAAAGGCAGTTATCAGAGGTGAAAAGGGGCACTAATCACACCTGAAAAGGGGAATCTATAAGAACGGAAAAATGTTCTTATAAACTAGAAAAATTAAATCAGTGCCTAATATATTACAAAGGAAAAAATGACTTGTTACATTAAAAAGGATAAAAGGGGATTAAAATGGATAATAGGAGCATTTATCAAAGGTAAAGTGAGGGATGGGGATGTAATTATCAAAATGGGCACTTATAAGAATATGGAACGGGAACTTATTCGAAAGAAAAATGGGGGTACTTATCTGAAGTTAAAGGGAAAAGTAGGGGTACTGTGCCCACATGCAATCCCCGGAGCGGTGCTTCTGACCGAATCTATATGTTATGATTGTCATTTCATCATTCTTATATGTATATTTGGGTGATGATGACACAGGTCATCATCCTTGATAAATATTGGGGGTGATATATTTCCTCTTTCCCCACCACATTGGATTCCTGTGACTATATTTTCATTTCAATTTTGAAAATTGTTATTACATGAGTGTGGCAAAATTGCATTATAATGGAAAGTTACCTACTGAACACTCTAAATCGAGAATAATTACATGTACTTTTAGCCTTAGATCTAACGTTATTTATCTGTTGTAAAAAGTAACGAGTCCGTGGAAATGAAAATTTTGCACGGAGCTTGTGGAAGAAGATATGTTCTGAATATTTTAGTTAGATTCCTGTAAGATCAGCTCTTCTTGAGAAAGAGTAACTATCATGTTCAGTAGATTCTAACGTGTAATAATAATAATAATAATAATAATGTGACTTATAAAGCGCCAAATCCACTCTGTAGAGTGCTCAAGGCGCATAAAGAATTACAAAGTACATGTAAATAGAAAGGTTTTGAGAAGATTTTTAAAAGAATCAACAGAGATACAAGCTTTGATGTCTACAGGAAGACTACTCCACAAGGTGGGGCATGCGTAAGCAAAGGATCTTTCACCCCAAGATTTTGAAACTTTAGGAATTACAAGAGAGCCGGATGTTGATGAGCGCAGAGATCTTTTGGGTATGTAATAATGAATAAAAGAGAGATTGTATTGGGGTGCTGATCCATGAATACAATGAAAAGTGAGCAACAAAATCTTGAAAATTATACGATCTTTGACAGGGAGCCAATGCAGTGAATTCAAAATGGGAGTGATGTGAGAGCGCCTATTAGACAGTGAGACAATACGAGCTGCGGCGTTTTGAAGTTTCTGGAGCCTATAACTGGTTCTGAGGTAAATTGAACAGAAGTGCATTGCAAAAATCAAGGCGGGAGGATATCAATGCATGTACAATTTTTTCGGTTGCAGACTTTGACAAATATTTCCGGATAAAACCAATGTTTCGTAGTTGGTACCTAACTGATTTGCAGATATTTGAGATTTGAGGAGACATTGACATATGTGAATCGAAAATGACTCCGAGATTGCGGCAAGTTTGAGATAAATTAATAGTGTGGCCAGAAAATGAAAAGCAATTGACATCAATTTTGTTGAGCTGCACTTTAGATCCAAACAAAAGAAATTCACATTTATGTAAATTCAGTTTCAAAGAGTGGGTTCGCATCCAGTCATAAATGTCTAACTTACTTAACGACATTGATATACATTTTGCAAAGGATTCCAAAGACCAAACGGTTCTTCGCAAATTACAGGTACGGTAGGCCTACCTCTCTATATTGTGAGCATAGGAGTCGGACAATAATTCATTCAATCCTTCATCAGTTTGAGTTAGCAATACAAAGTTTGGTCCTGCCATGATGTGAGTTTTTTAACTTAAAAGTCATTAACAAATCCTCGGGGAACAATCAGATCTAACGTTAGTCTACGACTACGCTACGTACGTAGGTCGTGATCGCAGCGCAGCTAGCCGCCTAGCCGGCCTTATTTTTACTAGCCTGCCAAAATAAACGTAAATATGTACTCTCGGCGCTGCGCGCGGCGTCTTCGAATCGCTAGCTAGTAAACTGGGCAGCGCGTACCATGCTTTATGTTTATTGTGACGTCAGAGTGCAATTTCGTTTAATATCACCGTGCAATAGAACACCACTGCACGGTGATATCACTTACCTCACAATATACTGTATACATAACGTGATAAAAACTACTTTCGAAAAATAAACTCAAAGGCAATTTCAAAGGCCTATTGTACTGCCCATAGAAATCAGGTTCGGATTACGTAATACGCCATTGTAATGTTTGCACATTTCTAAAGGTGATAGACAGGGCTATTGAAATTGCCTTCAGTTGATTTTTCGAAAGTAGTTTTTATCGTGTTGTCATCGTTAGTGACGTCAGCGTGCAATGGCGCGAATGGATCAAACGGAATTGCACGACTGGAGGATGATACTGTTCAACATTACTTTTATCGGATGTCATGTGATTAAGAATTGACTAATGGGGTTGCAAGTATCTTAGTAGGTGTTGTATAAAACGAATTATGCAATGGCAAGAAGAGTGAATCTGACCAATCAGAAACCTTCTTTCAAGTAACCCATCTTATGTATATAAAATATTGCACGTTCATCCGGGTACTTTTACACAAACCATGAGATATTGTTTTAAAATTGCACGGTCATCCGGGTACTTTTGCGCAAACCATAAGATACGCCAATTTTTCTAACTGGTCGCTTGAAAACCTTCGTACAAATAACAATTTTTCCCCTGCTTCTTTGATGTTATTGGTGGATATAACTGTTACACTTTCCCCTTTACATTTCGTAGATTCATTTCAGTATTTTTCTTCTTTCCTGCTTTTTCGAGAGTCAATATAATGTCCATTTTTATAGCGCAGCTACAGTTATTCATATTAATACAAATACTATTTTTATTATCAAGTATCATTATTATTATTGATACAAATATACTCTACTGCGCTTAATAAAAAGTATCACATTCTTACCGTGGCTTTGGCCGAGCCGCCATGAGAGGCGCTAAGGCATTCAAGGAATTTTTTCCTTCCGGGTACCCATTTACTTCACCTGGGTGGAGAGTGGCAAATGTAGATGAATGTCTTGCCAAAGGGCATTAGCGCCGCGGTGGGTTTCGAACCGCGAACCATGTGATCCACATCCTTACAAGAAGAGCAAGAGAAATTAAGAGAGCTTATGGGTGACCAGGCCTGGGATGGTTGTTTGGAGGTGGGAATGTGGAATCAACCAAGATATTGTGGCGGAAAATGGATGTTGGGGGTTGTGGGTGTGAGAGATGGTGGGGTGTAGGTGTTGATTTGTGACATGAGGGGGGCTGAGTTGCGTTGAGGTAGATCACAGGGGTGAACCTGGGTACCACTTCTTGTCCCATTCCCCCCCCCCCCCCCATCTTATTTACGTATATTCTACATCTATTTTGTTTCTTTAAAAAAAAAAAAAATCGTTCTATGAATATTATCCGTTTGAGGGGCAAACATTATGCTAGGAGCATTATTCCATTGAAGTCATGGGCGTAGATATAGCGGGCAGGGGGGGGGGGTATGTGAATGCATCATTCATTTATTTATTTTTTTATACAGTTATTTTTTCATTGTAGAAAAATAAACTCACAGTATAGATAGCACTAGCAGGGGTGAAGGATGGGATGGGTGATGCGGGATTATGTGAATGCATCAATCATTTCTCAGGAGAGTGAGGGCAGGGGCATGATAGGGCCTGCCTTCACCATCCACCATGTCCAACGGCGGATTCAGGATTTTGTGAGGGAAGGGGCCAGCGCCGGATCAATGATTTTGTGATGGGAGGGGACCCAATATTCGGAAAATTCATACTTCTATTTTATTAATACTTTTAATGTGTATTGTAGGATGTGATTGAACGCATGTATTGCTCATACATGTAAGTGTCTGATTGAATTTGAGAATTATAATATGTGTAGGTGAATCTTCACTCGATTACTTAAAGAAAATATATAACTACTACCAATTTCTAACTAAAATTGTATTTCTTGCTATAGACTATGTAATGAGCGACCTCTATGATGACAACAATATTCCATACACAAAATATACATAACTAGGCCATTAACTTGCTAATTAATTTTACAACCAGATTTAAGTTCTCATATAATAAAACAAAGCTAAATGGAAACACTAACATCAAAAGAAACTCTTTTATCTCTATTCCATTCCCTCTCTCTCTCTCTCTCTCTGTTATGTTTATATTCTCTACATCCATTTCTCTCTCTTCCTATCTGCTACCCTCACTCTCTCTCTCTCTCTCTCTCTCTCTCTCTCTCCCTCCCCCTTTATGTCATAATGATATCTAACATAGAATTAAACTATATTATGTAAATTACATAACATTATACAATATTTTTAACTGAGTATGTGGGTATGTTTGACTAAGTAATTGTGACCATGCGTGTGTAAATACGTGTATGCATGTTTCTCTGAGTGAATGCCTGTGTGTATATATAAACATGATTTTGTTTATAATAATATAAGGGTGTGTCATTTAACAAAAGATTGACAGTTACGTGCATCCATCTAAACGTTGTACTATGTCTGTCCGTTAAACAAACAAAAAACAAAACATAAAACAAAACAAAACAAAAACAAACAAACACCAATCCGCACGCGGTGCTTTCAATCGACCATTTAAAACTTCCAAGACAGCACTTATTAAGGTTTCAATGAAAAGTCTTACATCCATAGACACTCTAATTTCTCTTTCCATCTCTCTAACTTCCGGTTAATTTTCCAACCTGTTATCTCTCCGACCCCTTCTCCAACCTGCCCCCCCCCCCCTCTCTCTCTGAAATCCTACTATTTGTAACTATAAAAAAAAAAAAGAGAAAAGAAAAGTGTCATGTTTGTGCAGTTATAAATGATGTCTGTGTATCGTCTTTGTATGCGAATGTGGACGGACTCGAAATCAAAGACAAAAAAAATTACCAACAAAAATTACTCAATCTTCATAACCATTTTCGTTTACATTTAGAGCAATTTAGTGATAATTTCATTAACAAACAAAAAAAAATAAAAAAAATAAGTAAATAAATAAAGAATGTACACATCGATTGTGAAAATCTTGAATGTGCGATGTAAAAAGTGAACCCGTGGATTTCCACGGGTCCCGCTAGTAGTCTTTATATATATTACGCTAAGGATTTGGGGTCTTTTCTTAGGTTTGAATTGGGGCCTCCCCTGGCTCTTTAGGTCCCCACCTTTTGGTACCCAAGGGAGGGGAATAGTCCCCAGATGGTTGGGAGGCACTTTTTAAGTGCTGAAAAGCCGTCCATATTTCATAAATTAATTTCTTAGCATTGAATTTCCGGAGGGAGTAATAATTCTGCCGATGGAACAGCTCACTGTCGTAGCACGAAAAAGAACCTTCTGTTATGCCCCCAACCCATACCAATTACCTGTGAAGGGGAGAAACTTCATTGGTGTATTGCCAAAGAACAATGTGACGTATATCCGCATGTGTATGGCTTGAACAGTGTATACGGCGCAACAACACACGTGTTATTCGATCGCACAGCGCACGTGCACATGTACATGTACTGCTGCATGTACTATTTGTAGCTTCATGGTTACATAACAGTTTAGTGCGTGTGTAACTCTATGGTTTCACGGCGGTCGCCGGGGGAGGGGGGGGGGGGGGATGGGGTGGTGGGTGGGGTTGGTGGATGGATGGAGGCATGTCTCATTGAAGCCGGTACATCATCCACGTACATGAAAACGGATAAAAAGGGTACCTTTTCAACAATAAGCGCATAACCCGGGTTACGCTTTTAGGGTATCAAAAAAAGAAAAAATCAAGAAAAAGGGTAGCAAATTCAGAGATGATAGATCCGCGGAAGGGGGGGGGGGGGATATAGTTCGGTAATGTGTTCCAAAGTAGGTTAAATTTCTTTTACGGTTCCTTTTTTGCTAAAAAGAGGTCTATGATGATGATGTAATCCTCAAATAGGATGTAAAATACCTTAAGCAAGATATAAAATCGCCGTTAATAATGGTATAAAAATCCGAGACAGACGGGTTTCCCTGTTTAGAGTATCAAATCTGCTCCTACTGCAATCTGCTTTTTAATTCAGCAAGTGATTTACGCGGATGATGATGTACAGGTCTCAATGAAACATCCGTGGGGGGGGGGGGGGGGGTGGAGGCATGTCTCATTGAAGCCGGTACATCATCCACGTACATGAAAACGGATAAAAAGGGTACCTTTTCAACAATAAGCGCATAACCCGGGTTACGCTTTTAGGGTATCAAAAAAAGAAAAAATCAAGAAAAAGGGTAGCAAATTCAGAGATGATAGATCCGCGGAAGGGGGGGGGGGGGATATAGTTCGGTAATGTGTTCCAAAGTAGGTTAAATTTCTTTTACGGTTCCTTTTTTGCTAAAAAGAGGTCTATGATGATGATGTAATCCTCAAATAGGATGTAAAATACCTTAAGCAAGATATAAAATCGCCGTTAATAATGGTATAAAAATCCGAGACAGACGGGTTTCCCTGTTTAGAGTATCAAATCTGCTCCTACTGCAATCTGCTTTTTAATTCAGCAAGTGATTTACGCGGATGATGATGTACAGGTCTCAATGAAACATCCGTGGGGGGGGGGGGGGGGGCGGTCGTCGCGATCGATTCGGATCGATTCAGGTGCCCGTAAACTTTTGTGCCTTTTATTTGTGAAAATTCGGCTCCTTTGGAAGTTTGATGTAAGCATTCCATTACTTTATAAATTGAACTTTCAACAGGTTTTTTTGTTTTTGTTTTTTTTAATTTTTTATTGGGGGGGGGGCTGTTTCTTAGTTGAACTTAATTCTTTCTGTGATACAATTGTTTTTTTTTTTTTGTGGGGGTTGATTCGATGAGACAGGGTGAAGCCGGGAGGAACATGTAACTTAGATGTATTACGCGGATGATGTACAGGCCTCAATGAGACATGGGGGGGGGGGGGGGGGGGGGGGGTCGTCGTGATCGATTCGGATCGTTTAATGTGCCCGTGAACTTTTCTGCCTTTTATTTGTGAAAATTCGGCTCCTTTGGAAGTTTGATTTTTGTAAGCATTCCATTACTTTATAAATTGAACTTTCAACAGGTTTTGTTGTTGTTGTTTTTTTTTTGGGGGGGGGGGGCTGTTTCTAAGTTGAACTTAATTCTTTCTGTGATACAATTGTTTTGTTTGTTTGTTGTTTTTTTTTGTGGGGGTTGATGTTCAAATATTTCCACTATGATATGAATACGTATAGGATATTAACCTTCGCGCTGGGGGTGACGGGAGGCCGATGGGGGGGGGGGGGGGGGGTACGGTAGGGAAAGTTCAATCCGTCGGTTCTCCCAAGACTTATAAGGGGGCCATAATCCCCCTGAAATGAAAATGACAATAAATTCATTTTTTCCCCTAATTTTTGCATCCTTTACAAGGGACGTACCGCTAATTATGCATGTTATGTTTTTATGGCCTTAATTTCTCTGAGTATTAAAACCACAGAAACATGGCAAAATCAAATCGCTCACTCTAGCTCTATTAATGGATATACTATTCGAACATAATTATATCCATGCTCTGTGTGCGAGAATCCTGCCCGGGTGTAAATGAGATCGTGCGTCATCCACAGGCCACAGGGCCGACGTAACATAAATAAAATATCATTATTGAGTCATTCATAAAGTAAAACAATCGTCATTTAGTCTTCATCAAGATGAAAATGTATTTTCTTCAGAACTCATGCAAGATTTGGATGAATAACACATACTCACATGTTGTAAATACTTCTTGGTAAAACAATAACCCATTACCCGACTTTTTTCTTTATTCACTTGATTATTGTGACAGATATACGGTACTGAGATTAATCATAAACACAGCTAGCGCCAGTGGATGATATGTCCACGGGCTGCTTCAGCTAGTATATATATATATATATATATATATATATATATATATATATATATATATATATATATAGTGGGATGAATTCAAACCAAAGATGACGCAGGATACTCCGGAAATTTAAGCTTTCGTCTTTCGACTTCTTCAGAAATTTATTCTGAAACAGTTATAAAGAGAAGATACAATCACTAAGAAAGGCATGACAAAATTAACGAAGAGAATAATTCACAAAATACAAAGAGAAGACACAATCATTCAAAAATTGACGGACTAATATTACTGTCAGTACAAATATCATGTAAAAATACCGAAATTTCAAATAAATTATAATAAAGCCGACATACCTGTCGTAAACAGAAGTGATGCCAAGGTCTTGTTGAATTCCTTGAATAATGTTAATAGTTTTGATAGTTCTGAGTTGCTTGGATACCCACTGGTGGTAAAAAGCGTACTGCGCTTTGCCAATGCGCATGTGTTGCCATGGGTAATATCATGAATATTCTTAGTGATTGTATCTTCTCTTTATAACTGTTTCAGAATAAATTTCTGAAGAAGTCGAAAGACGAAAGCTAAAATTTCCGGAGTATCCTGCGTCATCTTTGGTTTGAATTCATCCCACTATGTTCTATATTACCCAAACCAAAGCGAATGGTAAAAGTAGACTCAACATCATCACATTATATATATATATATATATATATATATATATAAATCTAAATTTTTAAAGAGAAAGACAGAAACAAAATATTTGAGACAGATTCAAGTTTTTTATTTTATTTTTTTATTTTAGGCAATGAAGGGGTCTAAAGTAAAGCAGAGCTTCTAAGATAAGTCCCGGGTTTTTGAATAGTAAGTTATTTTTGTACTTTGACCCGAACCCATCCCGAGGATGATACATACGAAACGATCAAGGATATCTACATTATTCATTAACTTCTGTTCCATCATACCAATTGATTAAGACATACAGACTGTTCTCATTGATGACATTAATGCACATTATGGGGCGCCTGGGGACTAAGAGAAAATAGAGGAGGGGTATGCGTGCAGCAATGCCGATCGAGGTCGTTGATCAGAAAAGGTATATTAAAGGCATGAGAACAGTTTTATTTCACGCTTCGGGGGTTACCAAGTTACTTAGTCCTATTCATCTCGCTAATTAATATCATGAATATTTTCATATAAACAAAAATGTCCGGGTACCATATTTTATAAACACACAAAACAGTTATCTTTACCATGAAATGGTGTAATTATACAATGCAGACTTTTCCCCCTTAATTGGCCAAGTATGGGATTGCAAGAAAATTTGCACAAAAACATTTCAAGATATCACGAATTTCAGTGATGGAAAAGAGAGAGATTTTTTTTTCCACAATGTAAATTGCATGTTTATCAAAAGTAATAAAGCTATCATAAAATTCTGTGTTTAAGAATCTCTGGTTACCATAGGAGTACACATGAGGCCTCTAAAATTGCATTTTTCTTCAGTGCAAATCATAGCATCCAAGATCTAATCCTGAGATAACAATTGAAGTCAGTGGAAACAAGCCCAATGTTTACCTCTCTGTAAATGTATGTGTACCGTTGTACACTTTGGCGTCTAGATGAATAGGAAGTACTTAATTGCGAAAAGAGCAAGACATTATAATTGAAGACAGAACCGAAAGATTGATCTATTTTCAGACATTCAGGATCGGACTGAATTTTGGTAAGTGTAAAATTGCCGGACAAATCATTTAATCACACTGGTATTACTCTGATAACCTTTCTGTATAATAATGTAAATTTATTGTTACAGCAGTGTCAACACCTTTCAAGACAATATTAACATCGTTCATTTTGGGTTAGTAATGTTCATTTGCAGTCAGTAAAGCCCACCGCACACTATACGATCGACTGCGATCCGACTTTGGAGATAAATCGCAATATCATTAAATACTGGCATTTTAACAAATAAAATGTACCTGATTCAGGTTCTGAACAATAATAAGAATTTGGTGCGCTGTCAGCCCTATATACACAGAATAAGGGCCAAATCAGTTTCAAATCGTATTAGGACTGTTGTGACGTCATGTATACGACTCGGAGCCGATTTGGCCCTTTCCTCCAACTACAATGGGCCATGTTTTCCATTTTACTGCCTGTAAGACTATTTAGAACCTCAATAAAAATAATTTTATGTGTTTAAATGTTTACATCGAATGCTATTACATTTTCTTTTGAAATCGGATCGCAGACTGATCGTATATATAATAGTGAGCGGTGAGCTTACGGCACGCAACTTGGGTGTGCTCAATAGGCAGTTAGGCACCTTTCAATCACAACACCAATCCTGTCAGGTATTCATCATGTTCATGGTCATTCAGAAAATTTTTGACAGATCAAGGCCCTCTTGCATAAATAGTTGCGATTAAACGCAACTCAAAAAGATTAAACGCAACTCCATTTTCAACCAATCAGGATCGAGTATTTGGGACTTGCGTTTAATTTTTTGAGTTGCGTTTAATCGCAACTTTTTATGCAAGAGGACCCAGGCAATACCTTCATAGAAGATCTATTAACAACACGATAAAAACTACTTTCGAAAAATCAACTGAAGGCAATTCAATAGCCCTGTCTATCGCCTTTAGAAATGTGCGAACATTACAATGACGTATTACGTAATCTGAACCTGATTTCTATGGGCAGTACAATAGGCCTTTGAAATTGCCCTTGAGTTGATTTTTCGAAAGTAGTTTTTATCGTGTTTAACATTCTTGTTCATGCCTTGATAATGTAAATAATTGTAATTCACTTTTGTATGGACTTCCGAAAAAGGAACAAACATGGTTCAGAGAATTCAAAACACAGCAGCGAGGTTGATATAGCATGTAGAGGGTGCTCGTTCATTGCTTCATTGCTCCAAATATAAATAAACTTCACTGTTTACCCGTGGAGAGAAGTGTCGTATTCAAGATTCTCATATGTTTTTTAAAGCACAGAATAATATTGTTCCGTCCTACTATAAGATCTCATTCGTAAATACAATCCGGTACGTACACTTCGATGATCATCACAACACCTTCTGGCGGTACACCCTATATTAAAATGCATACCATATATCTTAGCATTAGCTACTGCTCTCTGGAATTCCCTACATCTTCCCTTGATGATTTTAAAAAAGCTTTAAAGACCTACTTTTTCTTGTAGTAGTGTTACATATCTTCTTTAGATATACGTTAATATCATATTATTATGTAAAACGCATAGAGAATTATATGAATTATAATGCGCTGAATAAATCGAACGTTTTGATTATTATTATTAGGTTCTGAAGGGAATCGCTTCATATATTTGATTGATATAACATGCACTTTTGGTAAAATAAACTTTGACAATTGCATTTTTGTTGGTTTCTGGTTAGGATAGTCCCTACACTCCAAAACATTGTTAACAAAAGTCATGAGCGAGGGATTTTTTGCCTCCAATAAACAACCGTTGTTTATGCCCGACTGCCTGATGAGTAGTTTCTCGCTTCCAGCTTATATCGGTACAGTGGTTGTAATTGTCCCGACAGGGTAGTAACATGTCCTATACGAGACAGTTGTCTCAAAGTTGGGGATTGGGATCCAGGGAAAAGGTGTCGCAGCGAAATCCCAAATGGTATGACCCTATGATTGTTACAAGCCCCCCCCCCCCCCCTTCATTTTTCATAATTCCAATGGTTCGTGATTCCGAAGGTTTGGTTCGTTATTCCGAAAGTTCGTAATTCCGAAAATGAAATCATGTTTCGTTTTAAGAAATACGAATCTTCGGAATAATGAACCCTACAGTGTGAGTCACTTTTTGAAATGTTTATATTACTAATATGATAGAAATATTATGATATTATTATGATATTGCACCACAGTTAGATAGAATAACTCTTCCAGTTTTATTTGATACCACATTTGTGGAGAATCAGTAAAGAATTTACTGGATAGGAATCAATTTATGTGTCTGGGTGAAAACCATTTGCACCAACATAAACAATGCCTTGCCTGATTTGGATTCCACTGCACAATGAGCAAGAAAGCCTTTTGTAATGATAATTAGTTATTCCAAATCAGGCAAGGGGTTGTTGAAGCTAATGCTAAAAGGCTCCTATGGAATGGACACCAAGATCTCCAGACTTAACACCCATGGACTTCTTCGTTTGGGGGTTCCTGAAGTCCAAGGTACACAGCAGCCCACCTGCAGACCTGGATGACTTGCAGACAGGCAGACACTTCGTAGGGCCAATGGCAACGATGCTCCATCGAGCTTATAAATGCATTGAGGGAAACTGACGCCATGTGGAAGATTGAAAGCTATGTCCACGTGCCCAAATGACTATGAAAAAGGACCTTTCAGGACTTTTCAGTGAAGATCACTGAATGTTATGATTTCTGGCTTCATTTATTTATTGGTTCTCATGTTTATTTGTCTTTATAAACATATGCATAAACTTTACGCCGATTGTTTGAGTGAATGTTGTTGTCTCCGTTTCATCAGGTAATCATAATCGACTTGGTGCAAATGAGTTTTGACTATCTTTCAAACAATGGCTGTTGTGCACACAACCGTAACAGCAACATTAAAACAAATGTTACCAAACAACAAAGGAATATAAACATGCTAAAAATACTCTGTTTAATTCCACATTTTTAAAACAGTACTCGATTCAAAAAGTGTAACATTTTTTCTGACTCACACTGTATTTCATTTTCGGGATTTGAAACTTACGATAATTTCGGATAAACGAACTTTCGGAAATGCAACAACTGTTCAGAGTGATGAACCCTATTCCACTTTCGGAATTTTAAACCCCCCGTTTTGGGAATATTTTGTTCAGGAATATGAACCTTCTCAATAACTAGTGTCTCCCGCTATAATATAGGTTTTTCGATCCATTTCAACACCCCTTTTCATTCAAGGTCATCAATGTCGTCTGGGAAATCTTGGAATGTTAAAGTTAGTTTAGTTACGGTACATGTATTTTGTCATTCAAATTGGTCGGTGGTCAATCAATTTAACATCGAACCTTGTCCATTTATTTTTCGTCTCATTTCATTTGAAATCATCTCACCTGACGATCTGCTGTGCAGAACGTTATGATCGAATTCGTCTTTGTACAATCAATCTGACAATCAAAATTTAAAGGCCCGAATTCACGAAAGAGGTGTATCTAACCAATGTTTATGCACTATATACGATTATTTACGCTTATAGTTTGCAGGCACAAACCCTTGTCAGTCGTAAAAGAGTGTCTGCACTGTAAGACTATCATAGGCCATGTACTATAGCTGCTCCTGACACGACCAAAAGGTAGCTGAATTAGGCTTCTCTCAAGACACAATGATTTTCTAATAAAGTGTCAAATTAGGGTCTGTGCTTGCAGACTACTAATAATGGTTCACAGCAGAGGTTTAGGCCATGGTTTAAGATAAACCTCTTTCATGAATTCGAGTTTCATTCAAATTTTAATGACACTTGGACGAAATTGATCCCAAGATTACGAAATTGGCAACTGGGGATGATGAAATGCACAATGGTGAAACTGATAGTACAAAGTTCGAAAATGAATGACCAAGGACGAAAGTGATCATGAAATGTGCAACAGCATGAAGGTGCGTGAAGATAATGGATTAAAAAAAAAATTACATTGCATGAATAGAGTGTTTAAAGGGAAGCAAAACCTATATTTAATTGGAAACAATCGTATTTTCGTCAGGTGAGAGAAGACAAATATTTCTACCATGGCCAGTGAGCTGGGGCAAGCTCATAGTGAATATGAAAAATCATCGCAGCCTCCTGCCTACCAACAAGCTCCACCTCCACATGTTGCCCTGCCTACCAACCCACCCCAGTACCATACAGGTCATTCAAGCACCGCAGGACAACCAATGCATCAGCAGCAGGCGTGGCCAGCACCTAGTGCCCCCGCCCCTCATCCTTCCTATGGTGCCCAGTACATAGTACAACAGCCTGGCACATACGTCTATCACACACAACCACAAACAATACAAGTAAGATTCACAGCCTTTATTGTAAGTAGAAATAAAGGGCAAAGATGCATACTTAAAAAGAAGCAAAATTACACCAGAAAAATTCTTCTGATCATTTCTTTTAAATACTATTAATATTTTTCTAATTTCGGAATATTTTACAAAATCCTGTAACCGCCCTAGGTACATTGACGGTGGAACCACTTTCTAAGAGGGGAGGGACACTCGAAACAATAGGGATGGGGCGTTAGCTGTACGTTCTTTGAGGGACCGTAGCGAAAATATATACATGAATATTAAAAAGTATTTAAACTTAATATTCTAAATGCACTTTGGAGCTATTGTAAGGTATTTCTGTCACATTTTAGTTCATTTTATTTTTATTTTGCTACACCTTTTCACTAATTTTCGTGTGTGAAAAGGAAGGGGGCGGGGAGGGGTTCGTGATCTTTGCAATCACTATTTAAACGATTTAAACGATATCCTTCTTTGATGACGGGCAAAAGACCTTACAGTTCTTAAGTCATCAAATGACGCCTTATCATACCAGCTGGGTAAAGGTAACTTTGATTTTCTAATTAATTTGAATTAATCTGAGACTACTGGTCAGCAGAATGTAACTGTGATTCAGGCCGACACCATCCCGCAGGACTACTTCAGCTTCAGCTTGTTCGTCATGCTCTGTTGCTGTCTTCCTCTTGGTATTGTCGCAATCCTCAAGTCAGGAGATGTAAGTACACATTTATTTTTTAAAGGGTTTTTTTTTCAAGTCAAAGTTACACAATCATACAGAGAGTCGAGACACAGGAAGTCGCTTCTGATTGGTCAGTCATTTCTTGGGCTTCAAATAGTTCCCTCAGCTGTACGTGAGAGGGAACCATTGGGAGAGTTCAGTGTCCATGATCCGCCATGTTTTGAACAAGGCGTAAGCGTATTATGCACGTGTACGTGTCACATAGTGTGACCAGCGTTAAGAATGGAATTACGCTAGGGAGCAGCGCAAAATGCTGCTAAATGAAAAAAAAGAGGTTTTAAAGCATTTTGGGGGTGTATTTACTCAAAATTTCTCTGACAAGCAAGCAAAAAAAAAAAAAAAAAGTTATATCAGCATTTGGGTGGTGTATTTTGACTCCAAAATTCTCTGACAAGAAAAAAAAAACACAAAAAAAAACAAAAAACGCCGGGCTAATGATATGACTGCAAGGTCCTTAGGAAGAATTAGTGATAGTGATGATAAATAATTAAAAAATGAAATGAAACCGGCCACCCCGAAACTGATTACCTTAATTCAAATCTTCTCTTTCCATCTCTATCCATACAGGTGAAGAACAGATCTGCGGTGGGTGACATGGCTGGGGCAAGAATTGCTTCAACAGAGGCTAAACGATATGCTTGGATCGGTTGCATTATCGGTATTATCTTCTGGGTGATCGGAATAATATGCATGTCAATCTGGATAGCGTATTTAATCGACGAGTGCGAAGACGGTTATTGTTAAAAAGGAGGGACAAAAAGGAGATTATTAAAAATGAGTATACTTATATTGCAATTAAAGTAGTGGCGAATCCATGGGAGAATAGGGACCGAACGACCACCCTCCCACTGAGGGAGAAAGAGAGGCAAAGAGAGAGAGGGGGGGGGGGGGGATAGAGAAAGAGAGGTGCGAAAACAAGCCTTTCCGAGGTAAAAACCACCACAACGCTCCCCTTTTCGAGACACTTGAAGGGCCAGAGGGGATTATTTCACTTTTTTACTCCTACCACCAATGATCCCCAAGTGCCCACTTCACCATGTTCAGTGCTTTATCTCTATCTACATATAAAGTAATTATGTATTAATATATTCTGTTTAAATATGTATATATCATTTTTGGTAACCCAAGTGGGGATTTTTATTGATCCAAGATCATCTCTTTACTTTGTTCATGAGCTTTCATAATATTATATTTTCAGGGGTTGTCAAAAGTATTTGATGTTCTTTCATCTCATTTAAGAAACGAATCACCGAATGTATGTATGTGTGTATATATATATATATATATATATATATATATATATATCAATGATTTTAGTAATATGCACCAAAAATATGCACCAAAATATCATTGAATACGTTTTTGAAAATTTCCGTTTATTACGGGGATACCAGATAATATGTACATATATCTAAATATTTTGTTTTGTTTTGTTGCTGTAATGAATTTATATTGTTACTTGATATCTTTGTTATCAAACAGGGCCTCATGGAAGAACACCACTATTTGTGAAAATGTGCTACCCTGTATAAATATCAGAAATAAATAAATAAATAAATAAATAAATAAATAAATAAATTAATGTCTGATACATAATACTTATGAGCATGGAGAGGACTGGTGGGATTCCCGAAATCATGTTCATGGGGGAAAAAAATGTCATTCGAATTTTCACTCCTATCCTACTCTTTTCTGACGATCCTGGACCCGCCCTTGAAATGATCAAAACTACTTGTTGCGTTTGGTCTGTTGTTCTCAGACCAAACCATAGGTCGGCGATATTAAATTTTGTTAAATTTTTCGTGTAACGACTTTCTTTACTCATTGTATAACTGAACAAAAGTTTACCCTTATTTGTAACGAAATTCTCTTTGATATTTCACTTAAAACAATTATGAAAAAAAGAACTTCACTACTTTATCCGTATCTAATTTTGTCTGATACATAAAACTTATAATACCTCTGTGATAATCACTACAATGTATTTTTTATGATCTGCATGTATATGATTTGTATGTTTATGAACAAAATACTAACAATATCAGTGATGTTGAATACCACATACAATACAAACACGATAAAAACTACTTTCGAAAAATCAACTGAAGGCAATTTCAATAGCCCTGTCTATCACCTTTAGAAATGTGCGAACATTACAATGGTGTATTACGTAATCTGAACCTGATTTCTATGGGCAGTGCAATTAGGCCTTTGAAATTGCCCTTGAGTTTATTTTTCGAAAGTAGTTTTTATCGTGTTTACAATATAATTATGTTACATATTAGGCTTGATAGAGTTTTGAGGATCGAATATGTATATATGCATGCGTAGAATTGTCCTGGTGAAACACACCGCGGCGATAACGTCCTTTAGCAAGACATTAATCTACATTTGCCACTCTCCAGTCAGATGAGCTAATGGTTAAGCGGTTTATTGAATGCTTATCATGGTATAACTCGGCCAAAGCTGTTTTTAAATATACATGTATAGTAGCCGTGCTATAATTAAGGCAAATGTCAATATCCTTCTTCTGGTAAATTCGTTTATATATACATGTATACCCCAAAACGAAAAGAAAAATAAAAACACAAAATCGACCAACACACTACAATGCACGGTTCAAAATGGTTAGAATGGGAAAATATTGCATGGATAGAACGCAAAAAGAAGAACAGATATCAATATAAAATCAAATACAAAGAATATCAGATTATAGGAGGAAATGATATTTTATAATTCGGCCAACGTATTTTTTTTTTATAAAAACGGCGAAAATTACATTGATCAACTTGTTAATGTTTTGATGTGACGAAGTGTATGCTTTCCAAGGAATTCATATCATATCACTTGATTCGAGTAATAAAAAAGCAATCTTCCTTTCAGTCATCTTTCTTAAAAATGTAGTATTTATCAGAATGTTTTTATTTCATTGTTGGTGACATTTGAGAAATGAAAGATGAAAAGAGTGCATGCGAAAACTGATTCAAATTAACTGATTTTGTTTTCAAACAGTAATGGATTTTATTGCAATGATCATGATGATTGTCAGGATTGTGTTGGGCAGTATATTTGCGCCTTTTCAAATTTCAAGGATCAAATGTCGAGATTTTCTCATGGGGCATGTAGAAATGCGGCCTGTGTATACCATCGCAATTTTCACCACCTTTCTCTGTGAAAAAGCCAAATATCTTGGTATGAAAATGTTGCGGGCGATCCCCTCGAACTAAATATGCCTGCTTTTCGCCCGGAGAACGCCCTTCCAGTGAGATAGCGCTCGACGTATTAAGAGCTTCCTTCCCTAAACCTTATAGTATAGGCAAATTTTGCTTGGGAGGCTGAAAAAGTGCCTCCATTGTATTGTACTTTACACATCCACTTTCTTTCCAGAGCTAGAAACAATATTCGGACAGTCTCGGGCAAAATCTCCCATCAATTTTCTTTCAGAGTTTAGCTGATTGCGCCCACCCAGTCGGCCTCAGACTCAAAATAAAGTGGGCATTACATTTGCGACTTTGCATATTTCAAGTATAGGCAAGTTTGGCTTGGGAGATTGCATCCTTTGTATTGCAATTTACTTATCCCATGTCTTTCCAATGCTGGAAACAATGATCAGACAGCCTCGGGTAGCACCTCTCGTCATATTTTCTGTCAGTGTTTGGCCAATAGCGCCCACCAAGTCGGTCTCAGAGCCAAAATGAAGTGGGAAGTAAATATGCGACTATGCAAATTTTAAAGATCAAATGCCGAGATTTTTCTCATGGGGCATGTAGAAATGCGGCCTGAGTACCATCGAATTTTTCACCAACTTCCACTGTGAAAAAGCTAAATACTGGGTATCAAAATGTCGCGGGATATCCCCTCGAACTAAATTTGCCTGCTTTTGCCCGGAGAACGCTCCTCCCGTGAGAAAGCGCTACACGTATTAAGAGCTTCCTTTCCTACCCTAAATTACCCTTTAGCCAAGGCCCTCGGTGCTGTTATTTCCCTAAACGCGCCTGAATACATAGACTAATCGCGCGACAACTGTGATCCGTGGCCCGAGGTGCGTCAGCACCGAGGCCTTTTCTAACCTGAGTGGTTGTTGTAGTTTATTTCTTTTGTTTTGTATTATATTTCCGCTACCAAATCGGTAGATAATTAGATGCAAAGTAGCTTACCCAGAAAGCCGGCCAGACCACCCCTTCCAATCCGATGCACCAATCAGAGTAGACAATTCGAGAGAATTTTATGAATATTCATTATTAACATACATATTCATAAATAAATTTTTGAGCGATCATGTCTCTACCCGACGAACATGGCGAGCGGCGAAGAAGATCTCCTATCAAAGAGCCTTGAATATGCTGCTGAAAGGTTGAAATTTTCATCTTTTAACGATGTTACAATCAAAAGCTATAAGATCAGCATTGTAAGGGGAAGATGTATTGGTTAATCTTCCAACCGGTTATGGTAAATCTGCAATTTTTCAAGCCATTCCACTGTGCAAGGACTTCTTCGTGCGCACGGCAACAGTCGCTGCGAGCACACCATCCCCATCGGCGTCTCCTACCGAAACTGCCCAGCGTTCGGCGGGAGGAAATACTCGCACTGCACTGTCCATTGAAGTTATCATTTTACCTCTCATTTCTTTAATGAAGGATCAGCTATGTAATAATTTAATCTAATTGTTGTGAACAGGACAAGACCAGGGCCTTATTTCATAAAGAAATGATTGCAAGTTTTCTACACAATACATAATTTTACTAAAATAATACTATAGTCGCACATTAAGTTACCTATAGTTACATATCGTCGCTGGGGTGACAAGACCTCGTAAGTCGTATCTAAAAAATGACAAATGTTCATATGAGAGCTGGAAAACATGGCTGCCTTATCATGCAAGTCAACTTTCATTTCTCATTTGTGGCCTCGTCATTGCAACGCGTCCTAGCTGCAAAATTATGAAGAAAACTCATTTTCACCACATATTGAATTACAAAGTCTTGTCACCCCAGCGACGATATGTCGTAGACTTCAGGGCCCTTTTCAGAAAGAAGTTGTTGTGATTAATCGTGAGTTTTCTAAACAATTTGCCATAGAGCTGCGATTAATCTTGATACTATTCCGATTGAAATCGATCACAGCCCTATGCCAAATCATGTACAAAACTCACAATTAATGGCAACAATTTCTTTGTGAAAGTGGGCCCAGACTGTGGAGGAGGAGGGATGGCGATGAGATAGTCTGAAGCCTTTGGACTAGCATGAATTAGTAATATGTTGGTTGGTACAACAATTGAATGTAGCTTATTTTGAAGAGCAAAAAAATAATAATAAAAAATAATAATAATAATAATAATAAAATAAAAGGATACAAAGTTAATTTCATAATTCTTGCAATTCTCTTGCAGATAGTTTGGTAAAACTAAAAAAAATAAATAATAAATTCAACTATTGAATGGTTTTTAATGTTGGATTTAAGAAATTTTAAACTTTATAGTTTCCTCCCATTTTCTGTTAAACTGATAAACTTTTGTGTTAATGGGTCACAGGAAAATAGTTTCACATAATTGTACAGCATGGCCTTGGCCAATGGATGTGGGTCAGAGATGACTTGTAAAGGGAAAAGAATCAGAATTTTGTGATTTATTGTCTTATTTTCACTTTCTTTAAAAAGATTTTTTATTATTATTATTATTTTTTGGGTATATCACTTTGCAGGTGAATTCATTAAAGTAGATATTCATTGATTTTTAAAACTGACTTAAGTTTCATTATTGCGTAGGTGAAGCTTAGACCGGACAAGTTTGTCAAAATTCGACGCTTGCAAACATTCGAAGTAATGATTATTATCAATTACAAATTGCTAAAATACAGCCCCGACATAGCACCTGAACAGCTCTCCGAAAGCCGCTGAAATGTGTGACGTCAAAGGCAGGACGTTAATTGCACAAGCAGACGATGTCCCATAACATCTCACATATTTTCAGTGCCTGTTTTGTCATCTTCTCTTCAGTTATTTCACTTCACTAGCATTAGTCTATTATGTTTAATCCATATATTGCCTCACTCTAAACCCCGTGCATGGGTTTATTTGGATGGAAAATGAAGCGTTACAAGAATAAAGGAATCAGTTGCTTGTAAACAAAATAGACGCCATTGCATTTACAGCTGCATACACCGCTGGACGTTCGGCGTTGAATGAGGGATAAATACCGTCCTTGCAATCATTCAGCGGGCTTTTCAATTTGAAAGTGTGGTTTCTTTGATTGTTCATTAACCCTCATCCTATATATTTACAAACAAAAGATTTCAGTAATCAGAATCTGTTTCATTCCCATTTTAGAATGGTGTGAAATATGGGCACGTTTGAATACACTAAATTCTTTATAATTTGAGAAATAACTGCACTGCACTTATGTTCATTCTTTATGGGACGTCGTCTGCTTGGACAGGATTGTTCCCTTTATTGACGTCATTGAAACATTGTTATTTTTTTGGCGAAGCGCTTGTATATCGCAGATGCTGGGAGGTAGTTTTATTTGTATTATTGTTTAATTACCTGATATGTAGTTGACTTTAAACTGATACGATTGCTATCTGTTAACTTGCCAGTTTCTAGTGATACATTATTTATCATATTTGTGATTTTCTTTGAATGTGTACTTTAAAGAAACTTGCGCTCCAGGCTGTTTACTTCGGAGAAGCAACACCTGCAGAAGTAACACTAAAAAGCTCCATGAAGGCAAATAATATTGTTTTCACCCAGATATTCACGTGTACCGAAAGTTCACGTGTTGTGCAATAACAATTACGACCAGCTGATCGCGCGAACCACTATGCGTAAGTTAAAATGCGGAAAAACGAGGGAACAAAATTTTAGATAGATCTACTAAAGTAGCAAAATAATGAACACTCTAGTCATTAAATACTGTATTGTTTTTAATAAATCCATGTTTTATTGAAAATTGAACTAGATATTATTAATTATTTAGTACATTTGAATACCAATCCCCCCATAATTTGATAAACGAATCCATGAAAAACACCGCGGTTAAAACAAGTACGATTGGCCACGATCGTCACTAGCTGCTGTATATGTAAGACCCTCATGCATATGCAAATATATGATGAGCTCCGCAAGTTAGCAAAGGCCTCGCCGCTGACGCGGCTCGGTCCAGCGATCACTGCTGTAAACGCACACTGCTATAGTCTATTTTCAGACCCTGCTCGGCAGACAAGCAGCGCGGGAGGCCTTGTCCAAAGGCTAACCCTAAATCTGATAGTATAAGCAAGTTTTTTTTTGGGGGGGGGGGGGGGGGGGGGGGAGGGGGGCTGAAAGAATACCTCCATTATATTGCAATTTACACATGCACTGTCTTTCTCCAGCTAGAAAGAATGATGGGACAGCCTCGGGAAATATCTCACATCTTTTTTTCAGTCAGGGATTGGCTGATAGCGCCCACGCACTCACGGTCTCAGACTCAAAATAAAGTGGGCATTGCATTTGCGACTTTGCAAATTAAAATATATAAGTAAGTACAGTTTTTTAATGAATTAGAAAGAATCAAAACACTTTCAATCAAGATGGAATGAGCCCATTTTTTCTAGCTCGCTTTGCTCCTTTACAATTAGCTAGTATGAATTTATTGTGCCAATATACTAATAAAACTACAATGGATCAAAAAATAGAAGGAGGTTATTAAATGAAAATTATGATTGTAATGTAAATTGTGGAAATATGAATTGAAGGAACAGCTGACGTTCTACCCTCCCATAAGCCATGCAAATTAGGGTCTGGAAAATATTTTTTTCTGGATCACCATCGGCTCAGATATTTTGCCCCTCGTAAAAAGGTCTAGATACGCCACTGACAGGGGCCGACTGAACGGGAGGGGAGGGGAGGGGAGTCACAAGGGGGCATAATAATGCATCGCTATTTCCATATATAGGTGTACTGCCTTATCTGCTTATGGAGCAATGAGCCGAAAATTTTGTGGTGCCGTGGCTGAGCCAAGAAGAATATAAAAAATTTCTATCAAGAGCCCAAGAACGCAATAATTATGCTGACATATAAGTAATTAAAAATGGATGGGGGTATCCCCGCCCCTTCCATAAATAAGACGATTCTGCACCATAAAACCGTCACCCTTCTTGACACCTCTTTATAAATGATATAGAAAATCTTTTCATTTCTAGTATTACGCTTTTCATTTTTATTTACCGTGGTAATTCAAATTCTAAGCCTAAGAGTAATTACTACCCTTTTCTCTCTTCTACTAGAACATGCAGCTGAAATAGTCACCAGTGGCTTTCACTTGTGGGGGGGGGGGGGACGATCTAATCTTTATCATTTTGAATTGTAAAACTTTTCATTTTAGAGCACTTCAGATCCTCAATAGTATGATGAAGCTTTAAGTTATTTAAACATTATCCCCATTTTTTCCAAATTTCCGGAGGACTTGTCATCTACAGAAATATTTCACAGAATTTTTGCACAGGCCTTCATTCAGGCTGAAAAAATATTTCATGATAATGTTTGAACCTATTGACTATTGCGAAGGGCTCTGGTTTAGGTAGGCCTAAAAGTGGAAACTTTGCCTCCGATAATAAGACAATTCTGCAGTCCCGTTAAATGATTGTATTTTTATGATTTTTATTTGCTGTATAGAAACATTGGACTAAAATTTGGACAAAACTGTTTCAAGCACCATATCCTAATTTTGTTCTTATTAGTTTTTACGAAATTTCCAACCCAAATTTCAAGCTTTTTTTTAGACGAATCAAACGTTAGGATCGCATTTCTAGAAATGATTAACACGATAAAAACTATTTTCGAAAAATCAACTGAAGGCAATTTCAATAGCCCAATTTCTATCACCTTTAGAAATATGAGAACATTACAATGGCGTATTACGTAATCCGAACCTGATTTCTATGGGCAGTACAATAGGCCTTTGAAATTGCCCTTGAGTTTATTTTTCGAAAGTAGTTTTTATCGTGCTGATTGTGAACTCTAAATAACGTAGGCCTAGCAGCAAGTCAATAAGCGCATTTCGTCTATATCTTTGTTAAACTTCTCGTCCTAAAAATACTAAAACCTCACGGCCGTACATGAAAGTACCGAATTTCTCATTGAATTGATCGGGGCTGTCGTACAGACTCCCATCTGGTAGTGTCCGATTTTTTTAAAGGCGATTTATTGTTTGTTGAACTGTACAGGAATTCCATTACAATTTAGCCCAAAATTCCCTCTAAATTGCGTTTTTGAAAGTGCTTCCATATCAAATATTGTTCAGAATGGAATTCTTAACAAATGTGCCAAATTTGGTGCTTTTAAACAAAAGTGCACAATTTTCAAGCTATGTCGCCCTACTATTTGCTTTGTCAAAGGCCTGTCACTGATTAACAAGTTGGAAGCGATGGTGGAATGAGGAAGCGTTCCACTCAATGATCTTTGCTTCTTCCGCCTCAGTGAACACCATAATACAATCATTGGCCTTCTATGTCTTGGGTGCGATCCATCATTCATGTTATGTCGCAAGAATATGGCAAGCTAAAAGGGAAAATATTGATTTTATTCATCTGCTTTGAAAATAAATTCATCTTCTAAAAAAGTGTTCATCTTTAACAATTCATTCGTCTTTTAAACATATTGTCTTTTAAAATCTTTCATCTGTTAAAAAATATATGTGACTTTCAAAAAAAAATTATTGTATAAAAAATGTAGTCGTCATTAAAATTATATTCCTCTTTTATCTTTTCATCTGATAAGGTATTCGTCTTTTATGAAAATAAATTCATCTTTAACAATTTATTCATCTTTTAAGCATAGATTTTTTAATAAAAAACTATTCATCTGTTAAAAAATACATGTCTTTTAAAATGTGTTCTTCTTTGAAAAAATGTATTCGTCATTAAAAGGATTTTCATGTTTTATCTATTCATCTCATAAAGTATTTGTCTTTTATGAAAATATATTCATCTGCTGAAAATATATTCATCTTTAACAATTATTTCATCTTTTAAACATAGATATGTCATTGAAGAGATATCAATCTTTTCCGATTTGTTAATCTTTTTCGATCTGTTAATCTTGTAAGGAATATATTTGTCCTTAAAAATAAATTCATCTTTTAAAAAATATATTCATCTCATCTTTTAAAAATTTATTTGTCTTTAAAAGATATTCGTCTTTGTAATCCTTTTAATCTTTTAAATATACATTTATCTCGTTCAGAAATAAAGTCATCTTTTAAAAAATATATTCATCATAAACAATCGATTCATCCTTTAAAATATAATCGTCTATGGAAAACATATTCATCTTTTTATTTATATTCATCTTTTAAGAAATGCATTTGTATTTTAAAAATATAATATTCAACATTGAAAACGTATTATTCAAGTTTGATCTGGAATAATTTGTTTCGCTCCCTCAATATTCGTAGGATATTTCCTTGTCTTTAATTTATAGATGGCCTGTTTGATTGTTTTTTCCCTCTCCGCGCGCAAAAAAAAAAAAAAAAAAAAAAATCATTTTACTTGCAAAATTGATTTACCTTTTAAAAAATATATTCCTCTTTTCACCTTGCCTGGAGATGGCGCTCTGCAACTCGACTCGCTTTACTCAAACGAAGCAGGTACTAGTAGCGCCCGGCCGGTGTGACGGCGGATCGTGTTATGCGGCAGATTGTGTTATGCGGCAGATTGTGTTATGCGGCAGATTGTGTACCGTCACGAAATCCGCCCGGCGGATTTGGTGACGGTACAGAATCCGCCCGGCCGATTTGGTACTCTGCTCGGCGAAAGGGCAGGCAGATAAATAAATGTGTAAGTACATGTACCCTACAATGCACAACAGATTGCATTTGTTTGTAGATCTTCAGTTAAAGTTATGCTCAATCATATCATAGTGGAATGTTGAAAGAAGCGAGAAGTATAGCGGAATGTTGAAAGAAGCGAGAGATAGAAGGATACAGTGGGAAACAGTGGTGGGGAAAATGAGTGAGAGAGAGGCAGAGGGAAAAATGAGAGAGAAAGAGAGAGAGAGAGAGAAACAGTGGAAAATGAGAGAGAGAGAGAGAGAGAGAGAGAGACTCATAGACAGTGGGAAAATGATATAGAGAGAGATACACACAGTGGGAAAAATGAGAGCGAGAGAGAGAAAAAATAGACATGCAGGGGGATAGATAGAAATTATAAAGAATACAGGAGAGAGAGAGAGAGAGAGAGGGGGGGGGGGGTTAGCTGTTGTGATGAAAAGTGATAAGATTTGTAGGGCTTCCACTGGCATGTTAGGTTTCTGATATTTTTTTTCCTGGTAGGTTCGTTATGCATTGAAGGAAATGATAAAAAGCTTAGAACGTGCTCTGAAAATGTATATCTTATGGAACTCGTGCATCTTTTTTAAACGTTATATGGGCATCTTCACTTATTAGAATACAATATTCAGTTTCATTCAAATTAATAACATTATTGACAGGTGTATGTTAGATTATGTCTTTTTAAAATAGAAATGTAAAGCACAATGTACAAAATATAAACACGTCAACTAAAGGCAAGATATGCTACAGTATACAGATGAAAAGATCATGATTTTGAGATGGCATGTTATTTAATGTAAAAAGAAAGGACTCTGTACGTCTGTTATAGATACACTGTATTGGTTGTTTAAGCGATAAACCATTTTTACTCTGTTATATTCATGTCTATATTCTTGATAAACATTTATATATACAACAGAGTGTTCTAAAACACATGTCAAACAAAATATAAACGTGTCATTCCAAGGCAAGACACAGTGTACAGATAGGATCAAAATATATGAGACGGCATGTTATGTGAAAACAAAGCGCTATGAATTTGTATGTAATAGATACACTGCGAAGACGAATCTAGATCGAGAGTCAGATCGACGACGTCGACATCGAAGCCGAAATAGAGCCATTCCCGATGTCCAATGTGACTGAAATTCAATTCTAGATTCAGGCGGGATGTGCATTAGCGCCGGCAATTTCTGACTGTTGAACAATTTTCAGAGATCTAACGTTACATGTACAACCCCCCCCCCCCCCCCCCCCCCCCCCCCCCCCAATCACCGGCCGGCCGCCGGGCAATTTCTTAAAAATCGGCCGGTGGCCGGTGGAAGATCGTCCGGGAATCCATGGGTCATCATTCGGTCACTGCTCGGATGCCGCGCGGAGAAGTTCCCCCGATTTCGCCGAGTTTTGACCTAAAATCGACCGGCGACCGACGGGAAATCGACAGAGCATCGCTAGGCCTTTACAGCCAGCACGACTTCTCCAAAAATCGTTGGGCAGGCTACAAATCGGTCGGCCGCCGCTCTGATTTGTGACCATAGCTTTAGGCGGCTTATTAAGCCCAAATAGACGGTGGAAGCGTACCGTACGTGAAATTTATGCCTATGTAATTTCGCTAACCCAATTGTACGAATTGTAAAAAACCTTTAAAGGGGGTACCCAATGCTGAAACAATGTTAGTTCATTTAAAAGATCATGATTTTATTAGAAGAAAATCATCTGCCTTAAATTTTTTTTAAAAATTCGTGTTGCCAGAAAATCCCCGAAATATGGTAAGATTTCAGGATATTTTGGCCCCTGAGCTGTGTCCCAATTTCAGCTAGGTAACCACAATGACGTCAAAGTGGTTACCTTGTCGCGCAATTATAGCAAAATGCGCGCAAGGTGTAATGCATTTTGTACAGTCTAGCGCGCAACACATCTGCAATACGCGAACCTGGGTAACCACTTTGACGTCATTGTGGTTACCTAGCTGAAATTGGGACACAGCTGAGGGGCCAAAATATCCTGAAGTCTTACCATATTTCGGGGATTTTTCTGGCAACACGAATTTTAAAAAAACTTAAGGCAGATGATTTTCTGCTAATAAACTCATGATCTTTTAAATGAACTAACATTGTTTCACCATTGGGTACCCCCTTTAAATAATACGACCAAAATACCACAAACAACTCATGACAATCTGCAGTGTAGTAAAATCACGCAAAACCGTTATAACGCAAACCCGTAATAAATTGACGTCAAAATAGTTAATCGATTACCAGGAGATCACTCTCCGTGCTCCACTGTGCAAGAGAATTTGCACGCAAGCCCTATGTGAATGGAGAAGGCATGAACGATTCCAAGATGCGTTCTCAATCTTTAAATTCACAGGGACGGCTTTAAAAGTAAAGAGACGGCTGCAAAATACGACACTTTTAATGAAAAAATTATTTTGATCAATCTATCCGCGCCGAATTTTTTTCCCCCGTCGCGTTTTGCTATAAATCAATCAAAATCATAATTCATCTTTTGCAAGCAACTGAAAAGAACGCCTGATAGATGCAATGACAGTCGTTGTTTGTCCAATATCCACGTGTGTATGATGACCAACGCGGCTGGCGTGGCAGCAGTACTATAGTATTTCTTTGTTTTTTCTTCTCTCTATCTTCATTCTTTTCTAATAAATTTCTTTGTTGTACTTCTCTCTCGTCTTCTTTTTCTTATGTATTTCGTTGTTTTTCTTCTCTCTGTCTTCCTTTTTTATATATGTATTTCTTTGTTTTTCTTCTCTTTGTCTTCCCTTTTTTTCTTATGTATTTCTTTGTTTTTCTTCTTTCTTCTTTTTTCCTTATGTATTTCGTTGTTTTTCTTCTCTCTGTCTTCCTTTTTTATATATGTATTTCTTTGTTTTTCTTCTCTTTGTCTTCCCTTTTTTTCTTATGTATTTCTTTGTTTTTCTTCTTTCTTCTTTTTTCCTTATGTATTTCTTTGTTTTTATTCTCCGTATCTTTTTTTATTTCTTTGTGCATTTCTTTGTTTTTCTTCTCTCTTCTTTTTTCCTTATGTATTTCTTTGTTTTTCTTCGCTCTTCCTTTTTCCTTATGTATTCCTTTGCTTTTCTTCTATCTTCTTTTTTCCTTATGTATTTCTTTGTTTTTCTTCGCTATTCTTTTTTCCTTATGTATTCCTTTGTTTTTCTTCTCTCTGTCTTCTTTTTCTTATGTATTTCTTTGTTTTTCTTCTCTCGGTCTTCCTTTTTTACTTATGTATTTCCTTGTGTATTCCTTTGTCTTTCTTCTCTCTGTCTTCCTTTTTTCCTTAGGTATTTCTATGTTTTTATTCTCCATATCTTCTTTTTATTTCTTTATGTATTTCGTTGTTTTTCTTCGCTCTTCTTATTTCCTTATGTATTTCTTTGTTTTTCTTCTCTCTTCTTTTTTTCCTTATGTATTTCTTTGTTTTTCTTCTCTCTTCTTTTTTTCCTTATGTATTTCTTTGTTTTTCTTCGCTCTTCCTTTTTCCTTATGTATTCCTTTGCTTTTCTTCTATCTTCTTTTTCCCTTATGTATTTCTTTGTTTTTCTTCGCTCTTCTTTTTTACTTATGTATTCCTTTGTTTTTCTTCTCTCTGTCTTCCTTTCCTTATGTATTTCTTTATTTTTCTTCTCTCTGTCTTCCTTTTTTCCTTATGTATTTCTTTGTTTTTCTTCGCTATTCTTTTTTCCTTATGTATTCCTTTGTTTTTCTTCTCTCTGTCTTCTTTTTCTTATGTATTTCTTTGTTTTTCTTCTCTCTGTATTCCTCTTTTACTTATGTATTTCCTTATGTATTCCTTTGTTTTTCTTCTCTCTGTCTTCCTTTTTTCCTTAGGTATTTCTTTGTTTTTATTCTCCATATCTTCTTTTTATTTCTTTATGTATTTCTTTGTTTTTCTTCGCTCTTATTTCCTTATGTATTCCTTTGTTTTTCTTCTCTCTGTCTTCTTTTTCTTATGTATTTCTTTGTTTTTCTTCTCTCTGTATTCCTCCTTTACTTATGTATTTCCTTATGTATTCCTATGTTTTTCTTCTCTCTGTCTTCCTTTTTTCCTTAGGTATTTCTTTGTTTTTATTCTCCATATCTTCTTTTTATTTCTTTATGTATTTCGTTGTTTTTCTTCGCTCTTCTTATTTCCTTATGTATTTCTTTGTTTTTCTTCTCTCTTCTTTTTTCCTTATGTATTTCTTTGTTTTCTTCGCTCTTCCTTTTTCCTTATGTATTCCTTTGCTTTTCTTCTATCTTCTTTTTTCCTTATGTATTTCTTTGTTTTTCTTCGCTCTTCTTTTTTACTTATGTATTCCTTTGTTTTTCTTCTCTCTATCTTCCTTTCCTTATGTATTTCTTTATTTTTCTTCTCTCTGTCTTCCTTTTTTCCTTATGTATTTCGTTGTTTTTATTCGCTATTCTTTTTTCCTTATGTATTCCTTTGTTTTTCTTCTCTCTGTCTTCTTTTTCTTATGTATTTCTTTGTTTTTCTTCTCTCTGTATTCCTTTTTTACTTATGTATTTCCTTATGTATTCCTTTGTTTTTCTTCTCTCTGTCTTCCCTTTTTCCTTAGGTATTTCTTTGTTTTTATTCTCCATATCTTCTTTTCATTTCTTTATGTATTTCGTTGTTTTTCTTCGCTCTTCTTATTTCCTTATGTATTTCTTTGTTTTTCTTCTCTCTGTTTTTCATTTTTCCTTAAGTATTTCTTTGTTTTTCTTCTATCTTCTTTTTTCCTTAGGTATTTCTTTGTTTTTATTCTCCATATCTTCTTTTTATTTTATTTCATTTCATTTCATTTCATTTATTTCCACAATAACAGCAAATAATTTACAAAGACTTTCAGTTTACAAAAATCATTATGAGCATATAGAAAAAACATTAAAAATTAAATCTGGCACATAATTTCGATTTTAAAACAAAATGAGATTTACGCTGTAATTGGTAAGTAAATAAATGCTAGCTGTATTGTGGAAGAAACCTTGGAAAGCAAAGCTTGTAATTCAGGTTCCCTAACTTAAATATCAGAGTATCATTTAACAAAACAAGAGCATAAACAGGATATAAAACGACACACGATACAAGACCACACATAACAGGACAATACATCAAGACAACACAAGGACAAGGATGGGGCATTGAATAGCCTTCTGCAGCTTAGATACTGTAACCGTTTATTTGCCTAAGCTTAAGATTATGTTTGAACGAAAATAAACTTGGTGACTGTTTGAATGACTCATCAAGAGAATTCCAGAAATATGGTCCGGTGTAAATAATAGTTTTCTGTTTGTACAAAGTTCTTAGCATTGGAAGGTGGTAAGATGACGCCTGTCTCTTGGAGTAACTGTGAAAACTCTCATTTTTTGAAAACAATAAACTTAAGGGAGTTGGCAACTCGCTGCGGTTTAGTTGATACATAAAACAACCCAGACGAAGATTGTATAAATCGTGTGTTTTTAATACTTTATTAGCGTAAAACAACTGATCTGAATGAGCTAATCTGTTTTGATGACAAATGATTCTCATTATCCTTTTTTGTGTAAGCAATAATCTATCCAATAAATTTCTAGAGGAGTTGCCCCAAGCTAATAACCCATAATTCAAATAAGGGAGAATAAGAGTACAGTACAAATTTAGTAATATATCGGAGGGAAAAGTGATTTTTAGTTTGTTAATGACACCAACATTTCTGGATAATAATTTACATAAATGCATGATATGTTTCTTCCATGAAAGTTTGTTGTCTATAAATAGACCATTTATTTCTTTATGTATTTCGTTGTTTTTCTTCGCTCTTCTTTTTTCCTAATGTATTCCTTTGTTTTTCTTCTCTCTGTCTTCCTTTCCTTATGTATTTCTTTGTTTTTCTTCTCTCTGTCTTCCCCTTTTCCTTTTGTATTTCTTTGTTGTTCTTCTCTCTATCTTCCTTTTTTCCTTATGTATTTCTTTGTTTTTCTTCGCTCTTCTTTTTTCCTTATGTATTCCTTTGTTTTTCCTCTCTCTGTCTTCCTTTCCTTATGCATTTCTTTGTTTTTCTTCTCTCTGTCTTCATTTTTTTACTTATGTATTTCTTTGTTTTTCTTCTCTCTGTCTTCCCTTTTCCTTATGTATTTCTTTGTTTTTCTTCGCCCTTCTTTTTTCCTATATATTCCTTTGTTTTTCTTCTTCTGTCTTCCTTTTTCCTTATGTATTTCTTTGTTTTTCTTCGCCCTTCTTTTTTCCTATATATTCCTTTGTTTTTCTTCTTCTGTCTTCCTTTTTCCTTATGTATTTCTTTGTTTTTCTTCTCTCTGTCTTCATTTTTTTTACCTATGTATTTCTTTGTTTTTCTTCTCTCTGTCTTCCCTTTTCCTTATGTATTTCTTTGTTTTTCTTCGCCCTTCTTTTTTCCTATATATTCCTTTGTTTTTCTTCTTCTGTCTTCCTTTTTCCTTATGTATTTCTTTGTTTTTATTCTTTATATCTTATTTTTATTTCTTTATGCATTTCTTTGTTGTTTTTTTTCTCTCTGTCTTCCCTTTCCTTATGTATTTCTTTGTTTTTCTTTTCTCTGTCTTCCTTTTTTCCTTATGTATTTCTTTGTTTGTCTTCTCTCTGTCTTCCTTTTCAGTATGCACCATACTTGCGTCAAATACGGGCGAACGACTAATAAGAGACTAGGAAAATCACTGGACCGTACGACCTTGCTGAGCGGGGCTTACGTAACAATCAGCAAATATAACGCTAAACCGTTATAACGGTTTTGCGTGATTTTACTACACTGATCTGGGAACAATAATTAACCACGTTTAAAAAAAACAAAAAAAAAAAAACAGCTCGACTGAGTGGAAAATCACGGAGAAAAGCGCCGTCTAACAAACGGAAGGACAGACACACAATATTCATGATATTAGCCAAATTATAGTAAGCATTATGGACATGATGGACGACGAAGTGTCCTTACTGAAGGATTTCCTAAGTGGTCGGGGGTTCCCTGAAGGAATCCCCACCATGTTTATGTGCGTGCGTGCAAGTGGAGGTATGGATGTTATGTGTCTGTATTATGGGTGTACATGCAAGGGTGTAGCGTGCCTTGTACCTCCCTGGAGGAACAGTAATATCTCTTTATAGTGATTTTTTTTTTAAAGCTACACCCATCCACTCTTTTGAGGTGTCCCCCTTTTCCGCTCAGTCGTCATGCGCCTCGCCCTATAACATATTTATTGCAGGCAAAAGGATAATTCAGAAGGAGAATTAACCCCAGAATATAAATGTACTTATGTTCAAAGGTGTAATATATTGTGGCGAAAATCCCTCTCAGTGATTTAATTTTTACATCTAAATTCATGCTTTTATAATCAGATTCAATTTGGTGAGAATTTATATTTACATGACTTTTTAGTCGGCGGCTCAATTGAGTTACACTGTATTAAGCCAATGCGCGTATTGTTTTTATTGTGTGCATGAATGAAATTCCAGCGATCAGCTGTTTGTCCAGTTGCACTGTGACCTACATTCCTGATTAGACTGAAATACTTTCTTTTGTTATCTATTAGTGCGTACGCGCAGAAATGAAGAATGAGAATTTAGTCCAGTAATAGACGATTCTCTGACTGTGCATGTGACTATCACATGAAATTCACATGAGGTGACTGACAGCATATTCTATATTTGGACCGGTAAGGTCATTTACGAGTCGATAAAAGATATTTGACTGAAATGAGACAAATGTATAAACTCACCGTATGTGTGATTTCCTTGGAAGTTGTTTTTATTGACATTTATTCCATACATCGTTATAATATAGGGCAAAATGGTGTACTTTTCTTAACTTCTGGGACAAGTTCCCGAGAAGAAATTTGTGCTCAACCACTGCGTACGGACGGTGCGTGCACAGTTGTTTTTTTTACGTTACGGCCTAGGCCTATAGAGGTTTCGTGCGTAAGCCTTTTTTTAATGTAGGAATAAGCGGGAGATACAAATTTTGGGGCTGCCTGAAAAACTATAAATAGGGGTACTTTCACCAGATTTGGTGACTTGTTTTTGAGTCGGAGCCTTCTTCTCTTCCAAATACCTAAAGACCTCAAGAGACTAGACGTCACAGTTCTTACAGTCTTCATTTAGATTTGAGCATAGAATTAACTTCGTGAGTACATTATATCATCAATAACAATACTGAATTCCATTCAAGGTTTACAGTGAGATGATTTGTTTTGGAAACCAAATTTGGCATTTTTTTTGTCACCCTTTTGGTTGGTGACTGTTCTGGCATTTTACGTCTCGTCACCCTGTACGGTTGACTTCAAATTTATTAGACAATTTATAGCGTTTGGACAGCAAAACAAAGTCTCCTTCTTATTTCTATAACAGACTTGGATTAAATAACAGGTCTATGAAAGATTGTGGAATTATTTATGTATTTTTGAGATATTTATTGACATTTTTATGGTAATTTCATGCTCGGAAATGGCATGAACGTGAAGTGATTGGAATTTAGAGGAAATTGATTATTTTGATGGTTAACATGATACTGAATTATTTATGGATGTCTTTCTGGAATTTAATGGATGGAATATTTATTTATTTACATAGAATACATTATTTAAGTTTCATATGTGATATTTATTGGTTCTCTTCGACATAATTTAATTTTAGGAATTAACAATTTTTGGTATTATTTATTTCTCTTTTATAGACCTGGGTACTTCTTTTTCATAGTAGACTCTAAACGAAGTAAGGACCATGATTACTGTTAGGGTGTTACGATCAGAAGTTACGTAGTCAAGCGTACTGCTCAGTAGAATAATCATTATTAAAATGATTATTAAATAAATTGTAAATAACACTTGTAAATAGGATGATTAGCTCAGTAGAATAATCAATGTTAAAATGATTATTAAACTAGTCTTGTACATAGATGGTAAACAGAACTTATAAATATTTACACTACTTTTGATATTTCTAGTGTGCATGAATAGAGATGGAAATTTGAGATAAGTCGATATCTACCTTAGATTATCAGTTAAGAAACTTGGCTGACATGATGTCTAAAGACTAAGCATCATAACATTCTTATTTAATAGTAACTTAGGTATATTTTCTTAGTAGGCTACATGTATGCTTAGATTGATACAGCAGGTGATCTGAAAACTACTATTACAGGAAGCAGGAAAGTGGCTGCATTTATTTTAAATGTATTCCGACTGAAACTTATAGTGAGTCTTTCTTAAACCGTGCTATCGAGGAGATTTGTTTTATAGTCTTGAGGCTTGATATCACTTTGGTTCTGCAGACCATGAGTTTGAAAGTTATTCCGTGATACCGACAAAGTGAGTACACGAGAATTGGGAACGGATAGTTATTTGGATTAAAATTCCCGGCGGGGTGAAGTAGGAACAAGTTTAATGGTTTGGTTAGAGGTTGAGACAATTTTGGCCAGTTGTCAGTTTGGAAGTGGAGAATGAACGGGGATTGACGGTTTCAATCAGAAGGAAGTACTTATTATAAAGTTAGTGAGACGGATCAGGATTTTTGGAACAGTTAATAGTATGTCGGAAAGATCAGCTACCAATACTAGTTTAAGTAGTCATTTCTTTAAGGAATGCAACTCCACGGAGTATAAAGTAGTTGATAGGTTAGATCTTAGGTATTCTATCTTATTTCAGCCGAGATACAAAGTTAGTATAGGTTATTGGCTGAATTCCTTAACATTAGGAATTATTACTACAGGTATAAGATGTACAGTAAATTTACCATGCTCGTATTTATACTCAATGAATTCATTCATTTATTGGAATTCGCATGGAAGTTGATATTGTTTCTGACATTGACATTGACATTGTAAACATTTGAAGTTATCGTTATTAAAGTTCTATTGAACTTTAGATCAATTTGCGGAAATAATTTTATACTGTTTAACAATGCACACATGTGAGAAAGTGATTATTGAATAGTGATTCAGTGATTGTTGTGAATGTTGAATCCAGGGATTTGGATTTGTACCTAAGACTTAGATTTGGAATTGGTGATCGATTGAGTAGTGAAAATTGACTGTTGATGTGATATAGATTAAGCAGTACAAATAAGATTTAGAAAATTTTAAACATTTTTAATTAGAGGCTATAAAAGACCAACCTTGTATATTTCAAGAAAACGGAACTCGCTATCGAGCTCGAATAACTACGCTAACCAAGTGAGACCAGGAGATAGAAAGAGATGATATTGAAATTTGGAGATCGAGAAAGAGCCTAGTATAATTGATTGTCGAAGCCGTGATTGATTGCCTGATGCGGTGATTGTTGTTGTGTCAACGACTGTGCACACGGCGTGAATGAACACTGAATACATGTAGAGAAAATGTGGAACACGAGTTTGTACACAAAGTGAATGTAAGAGTTTCACATGGCAAAATTTTATCGTGGACATCGCTCAACAAATTACATGATTATTTCACAGTCTGGAAATGACAGTTAGAATTGTGAATTATTAAAACTTACCAGGTTTTAGGCTTAGTACAGAAATGTAGGTTTGGAGCAGATATGGCTCGTTTGGATTGGACAATCTCTAGCTCTTTAAATTAGGCTTCAAATTTCGAGAGATTATGATTATTTATGGTCAGATATGATTTCTATATCGAGGCCAAGAGCTCAATAACTCTATAAACTATTGTGGTGGCAGCAAACCAGTTTTTGAGGGGGTCTCACGTTACAATATTCTTAATCATTGGCCTGTATCACTTTAGAAATAAAATACATGTATTAAGAAAAGGGTTTAAATCTAGCACACGGTATCATCTGCTAACACTTTGCATTGGGGCTGCCATTTTCTTGATGATATGGAGTTGTACATGAACCACTGGAAACCGTTCCGGTCAGGAAGATATTGTTAATCCTAGAGCTAAATTGCTTCTCTTACAAAACATACCCATATATGATGGAAAATGCATAACAGGTGTATACATATATTCTAATATGGGAAATTTATAGATTCCTTTTTAAATTCTCTGGTTTGCTAAATAGAAATGGATTTCTTGGGCTTGCCTGGCAGAGGAGAACATAATTTATACAACGTGCATTCTGACTATTGAAGTCCATTATCTCAAAGCAGGTGAATGCATGGTTTGTCACTATTGACGCTCGGGAAAGTTATCATCCATAAATTTGAATTAGTTTGCTCCGTCGCGTACGTCATAGTATCAAAAAAATAGATTTATATTTAGTAAAATAGTAATTTTCAAAGAAATATAAAACACATTTTCGTTTTTTAGAATATATGTATATATCTGTTAAATATTTTAAATCTCAAATGAGATTTTGTATCAGGAAGAAAGACAATTTTGCATTCGGATTAAAAACATCTTTATGTACACATCAAGAAAATGGCAGCCCCCAGGTATCGCTAGCAGACGATAAATTTTACTGAGAAAATCTTGATTTATACCCATCTCGTATATTATAATGAAAAACTAGGTCTGACAACAATTAATAGATTACATCTTTGAATAAGCACATTTATATATTAAGGTTAATTCCCCTTTAAAGTAGAATTTCATTGATTTTGAATATTGATTTAATTTTTATTATTGCATAGGTGAAGCTTAGATTGAACAAGGTTATCAAAATTCAACGCTTGGAAACATTTGAAGTAATGATTATTATCAATTATAAAATGATATAACACAGCCCCGCTATAGCACCTATGGAGCTCTTTGAACGCTGCTGAGATATGTGACGTCATACCGGGGAGCAATCCTTCCTAAGCAGACGATGCCCCATAACATCTTATACATTTTCAGTGCCTGTTTTGTCATCTCATCTTCACTTATTTCTCTTACTTCACTAGCGTCAGTATAAATACTTATTTGTTGCCTCACTCTAAATTTCCTGCATGGTATTATTTTGATGAAAAATGCAGCGTTAAAAAAAATAAAGGAATCAATCGCTTGTAAACCAAAAAAGATGCCATTGTATTTTCAGCTACATGCACCGCGGCATGTCGGCGTTTCAAAAGGGAACGAATAACATCCATGCTATAATTCAGCGGGCTTTACAATTCGAAAGTGTGATTTCTTTGATTGATCATTGACCCTTATCATGACTTTTTACAAACAAAAGATTTTAGTTACTAGAAACGGTTTCACTTCCCTTTTAGAATGATGTAAAATACGGTCATGGTGAAACAAACCAAACTCTTTATAATTTAAAAATAATTGCATTGCAGTTACGTTCACTTGATATAGGACGTCGTCTGCTTAGGCAGGATTGGCACCTGATGTGACGTCACGAAAACATCGGTATATTTCTGGCGAATCGCTCGGATATCCCAGATGCTGAGAAGTGTTTTTATTTGTATTATTTTTTAATCATCAAACACGTAGTTAACGTAAAACTTATACGATTACCATCTGCAAGCTTTCTAGTTTCTAGAGATACATTATTAAGCATATTTGTGATTTGCTTTGAATATCTACTTTAAGGAGAAGTTATATTGAATCCGACACGTGGTAGTATTCTCATAGTTCAAGGTAGTCCATATTCTGACCGTTTCTTCTTCTTCTTCTTCTTTTTATACGAAACCTATTGCACTCTAGCTAGCTATGCACGCGCTATGCACAGACCGCGACAGACCACACTTAGCCCGAAACAAAATTCTGGATGGTATACTTCACACACCATCAACGTCTAGAGTATGTATAGTGCATATCAGGGCACACATGAGTAATTCATCCGCTGCCGATGAATTTGGGACTAGCGTAAGTAAAATGACGTAATGGTAGCTGATCAAAAATATTCATATAAAATTGAATACTTGTCGGCTGTAAATCTTTTCAAGAGAAATGGTGTTTGGAAGTCACATTCTTTCATATTTCCCCCCTATCTGGAAGCTTGGACGCCTTTGGGTATTTTAGAGGAATTATTTCATTTGCAGTGCATTTCCACTGTTCACAGCAGTGAAAAGTCGTAGTTCGTGATTAGCCTCGTTTCAGCCTTCACAATATTTGATATAGCCGATTAAGTGCCCAAATAAAATACCTAATTTTGTAGTACCATGAGTGTAGTTGCTACTCTGTAAGTTAAAACAATTTTTGTAGAGAGATTTTTGATGTGCTTCAATTTAACACATGTTACTATGGGGGCCCGAATTACTCGTGTGCCCATCACGGAGCGCTCACTGAAAACAGTCCAGGCAGTGTACTAGGTTCAAGGCAAAGAAATTTCATAATTGAGAAAACTATTAATTTTGTTTAATTTCACCATTCCTTAATCATGTCAACTATACATGTATATGTACTTATACAGTTTTACATGATATCCATTAGGATACCAGAATGTCAGTGATGTAGGGCTAAATCATTTCTCTACTAAATTGGTTGGTTAAAAGAAATTTTTGAATAAATTTCCATAAATTATCATACCGTTATCAATACTTAAGGCAAAATTCAGTGTAAGTTCAATGAAGCTCACTTAGCTCCACAAGATAAAAAAAAAAAAAAAAAAGAAAGAAAAAAATCAAATTGCTCCGTAAATAATGGAGAAGCAGAGTTTGAATAAATATGCATAATCAGCGGATTTCTACATAGAAGTTTTGAATCCCTCACACAGTGGCGAAACGTGACTCCAGTCATTGAGGGGAAGCTTGCATCATTCACATTTATATTCATATTTTATTTTTTTCCATTCCAACAAAATCCAAATTCAAAATACAATTTCTATAATACAACAAATTACAATGCAATATTTATACATGTACAAAACATTACATTTCAAACTAAGATAGATCAATACAATGATCAATACCTTTAAAAAGAAAAATTGAATAATTGCGTATGAAACTTGATTTATATTCTGTGGAAATGGAGAGGCCACTAAAAGCAGAGCTTGTAAATTGTGGACCCCTCAGACGATAATCACTGAAAAAAGTAAATACATAAATAAACAAAGGAAGAAGGGGGCACCGGTCCAACTCGATAAATTAAATAAGAATTAACCCTCTTCTGTTATCCTTTCCCTCTCTTTTCTTTTCTTTTTGATTTTCGACTGGGGAAAGGTGCCATCCCCAGTCGCCTTTGAAGCTACGCCCCTGATTCTGTGTTACTTATCTGTGTCGGAGTAATGTGGCCTGCTTATTATGGCCCTGATTTCACTCCTATGACTGTATGAAGAACAGTTTAATGTTATCATGGTTATAATTATTGAAAGGCAGTATGAATTAGACTCATTGAACAACAAAAGATTATTATATGGCCTCTAAGTCTGTTCATCATAAAGCAACAATGGTTAACTACAAACAATTACTAATATACAGGTAGGCTGTAGAACCGTCATGAAATGAGGTGTGAGTGGCATCTATCATAAGGGGAAAAGGGCACTTATTAGAAAGCTAAAGTGGAATAATCTAAATAAAAAGGGACACTCTTAAGATTTGAAAAGCCAATTGCCAAAATTGGAAAGGGCAATCAGGGAAACAAACTTGTCAGAAGTACAAAAAAAGAAGAGAAAATCAGACATCAGATGTGAATCAAAATTATCAAAATGGGAAAGGGGCATTTACAAGAAAGGAAAATTGTTACTTATCAGAAGTAAAGAATGGGCTCTCATCAGATTTGAAAAGGGGCACTTAACAAGAGGGGAAAAGGGACTTAATGGAAATTAAATAAAAAGTAAAAAGGGGGCACTCATCAGTTTTGAAAAGGGGCATTTTGTTGGTGCTTTACAAGTGACTGGAGTGGGGCACTGTGCCCCCCCCCCCCGGGAACACCGCCTCTGGTTTTAAAAAAAAAAGGGGGATACGGAAATGTTTGTATCAGTACATCATTTCTTTCTTATGGGTTATGAGGAAGTAGAGAAGAAACTAAAAGTTAATGAGCGGTGACAAAATGAAATATATGAAGATATATTTGAGAAGCAGTCACAATCCTCCTTTAAATATATCTTCTGTGTTGATACAGTTACGGTAGCTGCTATTTGAGGTAACAAGGAATACCGATGCTTAAAAACTACAATGAGTTCATGTTTGTCGAGCGGGACTATGAAAAGCAAATTCCAGTTTCTGGTCTGTTTCCTTTCAACATTGAATTTTGAATTGTGGCTTGTTGGTGTGTAACCTCGAAATTCACAGCAGGTCAAATATAATCAATGCATGTTTGCAGGTTAATTTAGTAGGACTCCCTTGACTCGTAATAATCGTGTCATGGTACTGGAAAAAATGTGTATCGTGAGAGACTCGAAACAAGCAAGAGAAGCAATTATTTTTCACATCTCCTTCTTCTCTACCACCAATTGATTGTGGAATGTTACCCGTTCTTCGCCCCCTGCGAGACGCCAGTGTAACCATAAACATGTGTGTTGAATACTTTCTTTCTATTTCGTGAATTTGCAATTGAATTTATTGTATGGAAATAAATTTGTAAACAATATGTCTGGTTGATAAAGCGTATAAGAGGGCCAGTAAAATCAATCTGAAAATGAAACGAACCGTGGAAAATAGAGGTGCCTATAGTTTGTCATCAAGGGCGTCGCTAGAGGGGGGTGTGGGTGTCACCAGCAGAGCCCCTCATGAAGGGCTCTGGTCACCAGAGCTTTACATACAGAGAGTCGCTACACTCGAGGTCGCTTCTGATTGGTCAGTTATTTCATGGAGCTTCAAAAAGTTCCCTCCCATAGAAAATGTACGTGAAAGGGAACTATTGGGAGCTCCATGATCCGCCATGTTTTAAACAAAGACCGCGTACGCGTAGGCTTATTATGCGCGTGTCACAACTCTCTCTTTCAACGCGCTCTGCGTGTCACACCCTCCCCCCCCCCCCCCAACTCAAAATTGCTGTCGGAAAATGCGCCACCTCTGTCGGCAAAAAAAAAGGAGAGGGGGAAAAAGGTAGAGGGAAGAGAAAAGAGAAAAGGAAAAGGGGAAAAGAGAAAGGGGAAGAAAAAAAAAAGAAATGGAAAGGAAAGGAAAACACAAACAGAAAGAAAAGAAGGAAAGGAAAAGGGAAGGAAAAAAAAAAGGAAAACTGGCCAATTATTTTGCTCGCTCACTTCGCTCACTTCGCTCAAGAACACTGGAAAGTTAATATTGGGTCCAGAGCGCGTTGATAGAGAGAGTTGTGACACGTGCATAATAAGCATGCGCCTACGCGGTCTTTGTTTAAAACATGGCGGATCATGGAGCTCCCAATAGTTCCCTTTCACGTACATTTTTTATGAGAGGGAACTTTTTGAAGCTCCATGAAATAACTGACCAATCAGAAGCGACCTCCAGTGTCAGGACTCTCTGTATGGATAGCTCTGATTGGGTCAAAAGACCTCCCTCTTCGGCAATGGGCTTGAGCCCCCACACCCCAGGATCTTCAAAGTTCCGATATTCGGGCAACCACCACTTCATATTCAGGCAGCGAGGTGCCAGAATATCCACATATTTGGGCAGCGAGGTTCCCAGATAATTATTTAACTTCTGTACATTTTCACTACTAAAAGTTTTAAAAAATTAGAAATTGAAAAGTTGATATTCGGGCAAAAGGCGTCAGCAACCTCCGCCTTTGCAAAAATGGGACCGTATGATCGAGATCTCTTCATCTGCGATTTTCTTTTTTTTTTTATTATTATTTTTTGTTTGGGAGGGGGGGGGGGGTGAGATTATGGTGCAGCATTTTTGTCGGAAAATTTGGGTGTCACACCCTAAAAATTTGTCGGCAAATTTCGGTGTCACCCCCCCCCCCCCGCCATTCAAAATGTTCTAGCGACGCCCCTGCACCTATAAGATTTGACCCCATAAAGTTACTTAGACCATCCATGTTATTCACCAAAGCTTGTCAGCCTGAATGCAGCTGCCGCCCCCCCCCCCCCTCCCCAAAAAAAGGGTTCCCAAGTCGGGTCGATTTCAACCCATCTAACATAATTATGCGCCAAAGTTTGTCAGAAAGAAGTGGTATGACTATACGTTACCAAAACACGAAAAACTGAAAAAATTTTCAGTCGGGATGGGTTGTCACTCGGCCCCTAAAAATGGGGTAATTTTTTTCCCTCTCAATGCTTATGGTACAAATTTTGTCAGAAGTAAGAGTTATGGGTGTACATTACAAAAATATAAATACTGGAAAAAGTTTCCTTCAGGGAGGGGGTATATAACACGCCCCTGAAAATACACCAAAGTGCCCTTAAACCAAGCTTTGCTGCCAAAAATGATCTGGATGTAGAGAAAAAACATTTGTTGGCATTACAACCTTACTAACTCCAAAGTGTCTCATTCAATTAAGATGACGTCATCGGAATCGCATCCGTTCTAGTCTACGATCAAGGGAAAAGGACTATGAAGGGAAAATGAGATAAATTCATTACGAACTCGTAGCTCGTGCACATTGATTTCCATGCATTTCCTTTTTAATACATTGAATATTTTTATTTTACTGCTAAAAATGAATACTTCATCTATCGTTTTAATGCCTTGGTTCCTTTTTGTTGCTGCTGTAAACTTAAGGAGTTTTTTGTTGTGTTTTTTTGTGTTTTTTTTTTTTTGTGTGTGTTTTTTTTTTTTTTTTTTTTTTTGGGGGGGGCTTATGTTACATCCTCTCTTATTTCTGTTGCTATTGTTGTCAAGTGAAGAGAGAGCAAAAGCAAAACGATAAGTTAAACCCCCATATTTTCATTGGAGGTGAGACGACTATGGTCTCTGTATTTCATGAAATTAGGAATAGAGAAGTATTTACATGTATGTGTTTCAACGAATTCTCCGACTCCCTAATCAGATGCTAATCAATGTGAAGTTCACTGACATAAACATGTAATAATATACATGTAGGCCAGTGTACCGTTAAGAGCAGAGAGTCTTAATCTTTTAAGATTAAACTTTACAACCAGGGGCAGTGGTACATGGGGGGGGCGGCGGCCTCTCCATGATTTTTATGTGATCTTGCAATTACATGCATGATAGCCCTATTTGTTCATTCAAAATGTCAAAAAACAACTAACCTATGGGTCATCTTGCCCCTCCTATTGAATATCCCTGGTGCTTCCCCTGCAGTGGCGTATCTAAGGGGGGCAGAGGGGGCACGTGCCCCGGGCGGCACTTAAAGGGGGCGCCAAAAACGCAAAACAGAGAAAGAAAAGGGGAGAAATACAAGAAGTTTTATGGTCTTTGAGGGTTATTTGCACCCCAGTCAAGGGCAAAATGCATAAGAAATTATTTTTTATAGGGTATCAAACGCGAAGATTTTTTTAAAGCTCGCTCACTTTGCTCCTTCGTATAATGATGTTCCAGATCTAGCTGTTTCGCACCACCAGTGGCATTTTAACCATTAATTGCTTTGCCTCCCCCCCCTCCCTGCATAAGCAGAAACTTGTTAAATTTTGCGACCCCAGATGGGATATAAGTGCATAGAAAGCACTTTCAAAGTAGAGAACATTCGATATAAATCATATCCTTACAAAAAGGCCGCGTTGTTCCCTCGCTAATACAATAACTAGCTGAGGGGGGGGGGGGCAAGGGGTAAACTCTTTTTTTTGTGTTTTTTTTTGTTTGTTTTGGTTTTGGTTTTGGTTGTCAGAGAATTATTTTGAGGGCTGGGCAAAAAAAAAATTGTCGCCGCAACCCCACCCCACCCCCCCCCCCCCCCCCCCCCCCCCCATGAGCGAGTTTTGAAGGGCTGGCGAGAAGAAGAAAAAAAAAAAAATTTTGTACGGCTCTTCCTTCAAGAAGAATTTGCCCCCCTTGTAATAAATCCTAGCTACGCCACTGCTAACAATACCGGGTTATGTGCATCAAAACCGGGATCAAAACTCATTTTCACGTAGTGCCATCATTTCTAAATTAAAAACGCTCATTAATCTGAGTTTGGGCATAGGGGAGGGGGCGCAGATTTAATAGTTTGACCCGGGCGCTAGAATACCTAGGTAGGCCACTGTTCCCGTGTTAACAGCAATATTGATTATGCTGACGATGTTTTAATGATGAATTTGATAAGATGATAAGATTGCGACTTTTGCTATTCTTGTTATTCATTTATTCATTCCTGAGTTATTATTGCAATAGCTTTAATCAGAATTGGGCATGCAAGCATTTTCCCTTTCCCCGATCATCATAAATGCTTCGTGGGAGCAGCTTAAATAATTGTTGAGAATATATTTTTTGCTTGCACCCAGTAAATAAATATCAAAAACTCATTCTTGTAACTGAAATCAATCCAGGAAGAAATTGAATCAGCGCAATAAGGGACGTCAATGGGGGGGGGGGGGGGGGGGGGGGGGGGTGAGGACACGTCCCCCAAATGTTTAAGAATACCTTTTTGGGGCTTGTCAAAAAATTTGGGTGTATTTCCCCAAATGTTTAATTGAGGACTTTTTATAGGTGTCCGGGCCCTTCCCTTCCCTAAAGAAAATTGACCCCCTGAGCGCATTCCAGGATGCCTTAACGTTCAATGATCTATTGCCCTATGACTGACTGATGAATATTGATAGAATAAATCGGAGGAGCTTAGCTATTTCAAATTCACATTAATTTTGTCTTTCGATGTCTTGCACAGTTCTTTGTTTTATCATGACTTTCGTTTAGTGTGACGACGATGAACGTAATTCAGTGGCGGATCCAGGCAGGGGCGCCAAGGGCGCGCGCCCTGTTAATTCTTCTGTTTTTTAAATTTTTACAGTGGGAGGGGGTACCCCCTCACCCTCCGCTCCTTCACCGCTTCCCCTATTTCAAATTCTTGGATCCGCCACTGTAATGTCTGTGTCATGATACTTATAAGCCAGTTTGTATTATACTGCACAATTTCTTAGGTCTAAAAAGTATGATGCACTAAGTTTGTTTATACCCGATATTTTGAAATGGGTTATAAAGTATGAAATTATGAGAGTATGAGATAGAGAGATGAAATTGGAAACAAGGAATGTAACAATATTGACCCACGTGTACCCATTCCCTCAGATTAATTCACGGGGGTTGTTTCATCAGGTGACACGATATTTGCTCCTGCGACGTTTGCTCCTCCGTCCATATCTCGAAAGGTCAAAGGTTAAGGTCAAGGTCATGATTTGGTTTTTTGTTCAGGACAATGTGAAGATTAGGATTAGGGTTAGGGTTAGGGTTAGGGTTAGGTTTAGGTTTAGGATTAACATGGCAAAGTTAGACCGGAGCAATTGTCGCAGGAGCAAATGTCATGGAACCTGTTTCATCAACCAGGGAATGCATTGTTCTAGAACAATGGAAGTACGCGTAGTAGGTTTAGTTTGTGTTGTGTCAACTTAGAGCAAGCATCATAATGTGCCTGCTTTGTATTCGGGGCATTTGTAAAGAGAGCGTGATAATGGTAACTACTATTCGTTTTGTCAATCACTAATAATCATGGTCCCGATGTGCAATATTTGTGCAAATGAAATTCCGGCTACAACAGATAGGTACAAGTTGACTGCGAAACTCCAAAGCAAAAATTTATCTATTGCAGAAGCCCTCAATAATGATTGGGGCGTGTCTCTTTCAGAGGAACAAGAACGTTGGATGATTTGTAGGGCATGTAATAGTTCTTTGTCATGTGCATCAACTAAACTGCAGGAATTCAACGTTGCCATATCCAGACTGTACAACAATTCAGCCCCAACTGCATACATAGGTCGTTAGTTAAGAGAGTTCATAACAACTTTAAGAGGAGAAGTATCCATATCGACACCCTCATCCACAAGTTCCTGCGCTCGTACCCTACGTGGTCATAAGCGATCTACAAGCTGGACCCCAAGAAGCCTTCTGAAGAAGTCTAGGTTTTCAGGATCAAGTGAAAAAAAAAAACACACAGACCCCGCGTTGTAGGACTCGTCAGGAGAGCGAAAGCCACCCCGGCCCTAGGGGACAAGTGAGTAACTGATATTTCATAAATTAGACTCATCAATAATGACTTTTAAAATATTTTGTCAGGGGTCATAGGTATGCCTATCATGCGAACGTTGGTCAAACCTTACTGGATTAAACTTTTCTCTAAAATTTTGACAAAAGAGGGTACACTGTTGTCCACTAATCAGGGGGTCGAGGAAGGACTGATGGCACTGTGTCCCCAAACAAGTTTAGCAATGTGGTAAATTCGGAATGTATGAAGGGAAATTAATTTAGGTGACATGTGGCCTGTTCTTAGTTTTTCTTTTCTTTTCTTTTCTTTTTTTTTGTTGGTCTTTTTGTTTTTACTTCCGGTGTAGGTTGTCCCAACCCCAAAATTGGTAAAATAAAAAGAATGGTATTAAAAGGCAATTAGAGGAAAATTTATTTGGGGAAGAGGCGGGACAAGGTCAAATATGGCGGGAGATGCACCTTGCCCCAATGGGGGGGGGGGGGGGGGGGCGGGGGGTGTCATGCTCCTAAGTGAGACACGGGCATGACGGGGAACGTATTGAACTTTAGTTTTCATAAATCTTGCATTGTTTTACCTCTCATGAAGGGAAAAGCACATTTTTCCATCTATGTTTAACCCAAATGCTGTGAATTAGGCCTATAGTCAAATGATCAGATGTGAAAAGGGGCACTTATCAGAAGGAGAAAAAAAAGGACACTTATCAGGAGGGGAAAGGGCACTTATTAGAAAGAAAAAGGGGCACTTTTAATAGTAAAGAGGGCACTTATCAGAGAGAAAGGAGGACATTTTATCAGAAATAAAAATGGCACTTTTGGGGTACTTTGAAAAGTGGGGGGCACAGTGCCCCCTGCCTCCCGGGCGTGCCGCCCCTGTTTGTGTATAGTGTCAAACGGAGCCGAAATATACCCCTTTTATTTCTGGCGCCAACACGATTCACCGTCTTCATTTCTAGCGTCATTAAAGAGCCGACAGATTTCCTCTTCATTATAGCATGATAATAAAATAAAAATTTGACATACTTCAAGTGCAGTATAATTGTTTACTTTACTATATAGGCCTCTCCTCTCCATACTATCTACAAAAATTATTCGGTTTGGGCTAACCGAGCGTGTTAAAGCAAGAAACATTTTTACTATTAACTTCTTGCTTCTGTTCTAGAAACAAGATACTTTTAGATGCCGAAGCTTAGGGAGATGTATACCTTCTGTTCACCGTTTTTCACATTATGGTAGATAATTTTTTTGAGAAAGTTGTGAAATACATTGCTGAAAGATGTTATGAAAAGACATGCAATGATTATTAAGAAGAGGCACGGCGAAGGAGTATTGTGGGGCATCTCGGAAAAAAAAAGGTAATTTAGTCAGAGAATTCTGAAAAACACAGATTATTGTAAAAATAGACTTTCATTTTAAAACGCCCCCTTTGAAAAAATCCCGCGTACGCCGCTAGACACAGCTAACGTGTAAGAACGTACATAATGGATCCATGGACCATTATCACACTGTTTATTCTTTGTAGTATAAATGCCTTGTATTTCTTCTTCTTGTATCTGGGTGCAGGGAAAGGTGACATCAAAACTCGCGGCTAAGTATGTGAAGGGAAGCAAATATGGGAAGGCGTGTAGACTTCTTAAAAATAAGAGCACAGCTTTCACAAGAGAAGTACAAAATATTGTTGAAGAAGCAGCTCGAGCTGAGATCAGGAATATTTGCAAACTGTCGACGAAGTCTGTGTGGAGGAGCTCTGCTGAAGGAAAAAACTCTAAAGCTATCAGTCATTCTCTTGGAAAGAAGCGCTTTCAGAAGCGAGGAGACAGTGTCCTTTCCTGTACGCGGCCATAATCGGAGCTGCAACGGCTAACAGAAAAGGCTATCGCCCACCTCAGGCATGTCAGGGAAGCAGTGGAATCGCTCGTCACATGAAACCCGCAGTAGGAACAATTCGGGATGTTAGCGTTTTTGGGAAGCCCTCGAAAAATGAGACTGTTGCAAGAGCTCATTAGCATTGAGCTTTGGCTCTCCAACTGTGGACGTGAGGTAATCATAGACCTACTAAAAAGAAACATAACTTATAAAATAACATTAATGAGCAGTTTTTATTACAGCAAATGCGTTATGATGATAACCAACTTTGAACATCCACGTGTATTAAGCCTATACCTCCATCCTCATTTTTTGTCTGGTATTAAATTTTGTTTTTTTGTTTTTTGTTTTCTATTTTATTATTTTTTTGTTTTGTTTATGGTTTGTTTGTTTGTTGATCCAAATCCCTTTTTGCGAGGTGATTTATTTAACTTGCTTTCGTTCAAGGCCTATGGGCCTGTGAGGGGGCGGGTGGGGGCACTAGTTTTCAAGTCTCGATCAATATCTGGCCAAAACCCAGCAAGTAATGGAGCAACCATTAACCTATTTTCCAGCAGAAGCTTTACCTTCCTTTTCATTTTGTCACCAATATTCAGCTGTGACATAATAATGCATAAGTACCCGTACTACAACTGAGCGGCTCGAGATATCGTGACTGATCATGCTTGGTTGACGGTCAAAAATCTTGCATGTGCCACCCCTAGCTCTTGTAACCCAGATATACTCGGGAACATTGATGAAATGAAAAACACTTGCAATTCGTAGAATTTATCTTGGTCAGAGTTTAACTTAACATTGACCCCCCCCCCCCTTCCAATTCTGTATTTCACAGACATTCAGGAGGTTAAATGGTCTCGGTATGTGCACAAGTATCCAGAGCACAACAGCCTGCATCAACACTATGATCAAGGAATTTGATAATGACATCTTGGAAAAGAAAAAGGAACTAGAAGCATATGAGGCTCCAATAAAAGCAAGCCGCAAGTTATTCTCACAAGAACCAGGTATGTTTCTTTTGTAAAGCACAGACTTTATTGTTATTATTATTATATTATTGTTATTTATTATTATTATTATTACAGTAGTAGCAGTAGTAGTAGTAGCAGTAGTATGATCATTATTATTATTCTCATAATGTTCCGAACCCTTACAAAATTGTATGCAGACGCGAAAACTTAAACTAAAACAAAAACGGAACACACGATAACAAATGCCCGAGAGTAAATTTGTTCCGACTTTCAATGTCTTTTACAGAATACTTATTTTCATCAATACCAAATGACGGTCATTTAGTGATATAGTTTAGTGATAATAAATCAAAGTGATCTTTTGTCCCAATGAAATTTTTTAGCTCCTGAGAACGACTACCAAGTCTTGAATGAAGAAGAGCTGGATGCAGCTTACATGGATGACTCTCTGTCTCTTTCATCGATTGAAGGTAAGCTAAAATAAATTCAATAGATTTCAATATTATGGCTTCGTCTGAGCAGTTGAAATTGTAAACTCAGACTTGGCTTGCATCCAGTAAATAAAGATCGCAAGCTTGATCTTCTAATTGAAAACAAGTCAGAAAAAATATGTGAACCAACGCATTTAAAACTCCTATGTCTCCCAAAAAGCTTTAACATTCAAATAGTTGGCTCACTAATGAATATGGATATGTCAGAATGAATCAGGGGAGCTGAGATATTTGCATGCGGGTCCGCTCGCTATTCATAATTAGGACTGCTATTCATTTAACACGCGTTATGAATAGCGGTCCTTATAAATAGTTATGAATAGTGGTCCTTATGAATAGCGAGGTTATCCCTTTGCATCAAGTCATCATGACGTGCCATAGACCAGTCATGGCCTAGTGGCAGGGGCACTGTCCGGCAGGCAGTAGATGGCAGTTTCAGACACGTTGTTCGTTTGTTTGTTGTTGCTTTTTTTTTTGGGGGGGGGGGGGTTTAATCCGATTTGTTTTCACTTTTCTATTTGAAACTCCGGTTTTCAGTATCTAATTACTGGTGCAAGAATATTACTCAGTACTCGAGTTGAAGACACGCATGCATTTAGAGATGTTTTATTTTTATTTTTTTAAATCTCGAAGTCCTTTGAATAATTAGGTATAGAGCCATTCCTGATGGGAATAGTGCACTTATATACTTGATTAAATATAGGCCCATAGTGTGCATGGTAACCCCAATAAAACTTCTGATAATTTCAAGAGTAATCCTGGATGAAGATAGCAAGTTTATTCGTACATAATCATGATAATTACCCAAAATCATTTTTTCTTTGCTATTGTTACAATGACAGAGCTGGCAGAATTCAGCGACTCATCGGATGCAGCTGAAAGTTCCATTCCCAGCAACAAAACAGATGGGAAAAAGTCAAAGTGTACGCCTGAAAGTACAGAAGAGACTACTTCACTGGGCAGAACTGGTATAAAATCTCCGGACAATCTCAATGAAACAATTGAGTGTACGTATAGCTGTAGACCGACAATTTTCTCAAGTTCGTTAGCCTCTTATGTGGGTAGATCGAGGAGCAGAACCTACCCACATAAGAGGCCAACGAACTACAGTGCCCCCCCCCCCCAAAAAAAAAAAAAAAACACAAAGCAAACAAACACAAAACAACAACAAAACAGCAACAAAGTTGACAGTTGGAAAAAGTCTCTCCAAATAAATAATTCTTGTAGATAGTTTAAGATCCCTCCCATGCAATAACACCAAAAAGTCTGACTAGTATTAAGCTTGAGTGAGCAAAAGCCACTTTTGTGAAAGGGTGCAAAATCCATTCTTGACAAAAGTTTGTTTCAGTTGTTCTGGCTGGTAATAACCAAGTTGAGAGTCATGAAAAGACTTAGAAATGTTATATACTGATCATCAAAAGACGATCTATGAAAGAACTGACTTTTTTCAGTGTGTGTTCTGATATATCTGATATATATGTCAAATCATATTTTTTGTTTTCTTTTCGTTTGTTCTTTATCTGCGTTGCTGACGAGTTACACCCTTTCAACACAATTAACGAAATCTATATTTTCCGTTATAGATTCGCTCCTGGATGGAACGGTGGCCACGAATGTTGGGTACACAATCGTATTTGACAATGTCAACCAGATGACGCACGCCAGGTACAGCAAGCGCGCCAAGGGTAACGAGATGCTCAACATGGTTCAGGCATACGCAGCGTTTGATCGCGTGCCCTCCTACCATCTGGGTGACACTCCTCCTACCGCCAACGACATTCTGCGGATAGATCCCCAGGTGTATTTACAAATGACAATGACGAAACCCTCCTCCGGTATGACCTATGCTTATCTTTACTTTGCATTCACATACACGTTAGCTTCAATTTAATGCATCATGTAAACAGTCGATATAGTTTATTCGATGAGATGAACAGTATATTGAATTAATTCTAATTATGGTATTTTTGCAATTCAAAGCGTTTCACATATACTGATGACTGCTTATCTTCATATAATGCAACATAACATTGTGGCGGCAAATAATACGCTACATGTAGTAACTTTAATATGGGAAGTAGCGTTCACGTCCACGTCATTAAAGGAGAATGAAACCCTGGGGGAAATCATTTTTAATGAAAAGAAAGGATAGAGAGAAGCAATTTAAAAAAAGTTCCATCAAAATCGGTTAAGAAATGAGAAAGTAATGAAAGTTTGAAAAGTCTCAATTTACTTTCTATAGCGATCCTCAAATTGGCAATGTTGCTTCAAAATGACAGGTGTAGTAGGACAACTCCCCATATGTTTTGTACACAAAATTTCATATTTTCCCCATTATCTCTCAAGGTGCAGCTTGTCTCCTTCTCAGCTCAAGATATATCATGGAGAAATGTATTTGACATAACATATGTTGAGTTCACAAAAAGACAATCATCATTTTTAGAAATAATGGAGAAAATGTGAAATTTTGTGTAGAAAACACATGGAGAGTTGTCCTACTCTACCTGTCACTTTGAAGCAACATTGCCAATTTGAAGATCGCCATAGAAAGTAAATTGAGACTTTTCAAACTTTCATAACTTTCTCATTTCTTAACCGATTTTGATGGAACTTTTTAAAATTACTTCTCTCTATCCTCTCTTTTCATTAAAAATGATTTTTCCCCAGGGTTTCATTCTCCTTTAACAGAACGCATAATTTTTAAAATTCCAGACAAGAGTCCACTGTCATAGTCCAAAGGATTCTAACACAACTGATGCCGTGCTTTCAACGATTCGCTGAGCACGTCGAAGACCACATACCACATCCATACTTCCACGAATCCAAGCAGAAGAGCAAAATAGTAAGTGTTCGGCGGTATGAGGGAGATGTGTATTTCATGCATATATCCCCGAGGCGCTCTCAGAGTGGCATTGCCTTTGCTGCATCATCATCATCAAGAAGTGCAGCATCAGGAGATCAGTTTGTTGCCTTTTATGATACTTATTCCATTCAAAATAAGAAGAGATGAAATGTCACATTAATTTCTAATTGATTTATAAAGATTATTACAGACTGTATTTCCCCCAAAATAACTGACCCTAAATATAATGATAAAGATTTGATAAAAGGGACTTGAAAAATTAATGTGCGATGTGTTCCGGTTCTGTTCAGGGCATAGGAGTTAAATTCCACTGCGCATAGTCAACACTCCGTGTAGTCTTATTTCAAATGTACAAATCAGTAGATTATTATCCGTAATGAATTGCAACGGGTCGCAGAAAGTCAAATCATTGTCAAACGAGATACTGGTAGGTGTATTAGTAATGAGGCTTTTAAATAGGGCTTACATCCGTATTTTCTAAATGTGTTGCGTGATATTCTCATGATTTGACCCACCCCAAAATATCTATGGCAACGGGCACTTTCATAATTAAAATCCACTCGTATGCAACAGTTTCATATTGATCATTTTGCATTTATTGCATATAGGTACCGTTGGGTGTCTTGAAGAAAGACGAGACAAAAACATCCGATATGGTCGACATTCTCCTGAGCTATCACGACTATGTACCCTGCCAATATGGCAAGCCAGTCACCACTGTGCTATATGGAGATGGACCTAGTTGTGAACGTGCACGTGATGCGCAAAATGCCAGAATAAACGCGGCAAACTCGTGGAACCGCCTGGGGAGTCTTCATCCCACAATCCAAGAATGGCACAAACGTGGCCTTCTCTTAGAGGTATGTTGGCACATTCTACCTTTTTAAAATATAAAATTAATGGAACTTACAAGACAACAGCTTTCTTGTGAGTGCGTGTATTATTGAGTTCTTGCAATAATATGATAACATTGTATTTGGGCGCTTATAAAAAATATGAAAGTGATAACTTGAGAAATTATGCACAGTTGTTAGAAGGTAGGCTATCCACACACCCATTCTTGTTTCTGTCCCCTTCGACAGCTTTCCCCGAAATATTATAGCCACCAAGCTGGATATATAGAAAAAAACAACAACACAAAACCATAATATCTTTTTTCAGTGGCAAAACAGACCTAACCACGGATAAAAGTGTAACAGCTGCCTAAATGTTTTTTTCTTTTCATTGTAGGCATAGATGTAAATTGTCAAAATTGTTTACGGTTGAGAAACATTATACCCACTACACCTGTAAAACGTACGACGTAAGACATTTGGTATGAATTGCGAAAATGAATTTTTATTTGACTCTCATAAATTGCAACTTTAACAGTGCAGACATAGTTGTTGATATTGATCCACATTTGTGTCTTATGTTGCTCTCAATAGGATACCTACAAATTGTTGTATGATGTGCGCAGCTCAAGGGCCGTTGAGACACTCAGCTACATCAAGAATAAGTTTCACCATCGGAACGTTAAACTAGACAAAGTGATGCACACCTTCAACTCCGCCACGGACTTATTGCAACTTTCTACGGAAGCGTATGTGGTTGCCCGCCGCCTGTGTGCATGTGAACATAGATGATCCAAGCAAGATGCCAACAGATCTTCCGGAAGGAATTGAAGGATTGCAGTATTTTGAAGATGTTGTTTCGTCTGTGGTGGACATTGCATTCCAGCGTGTGGAAAAACCTGAAAGTGAGAACCAGGCGTACCCATACTGCATCTGCCACACAGATATTGAGGATGATATGGTGTTTTGTGAGAACCCTTCATGTGGTCGTGGATCTTGGTTTCATCTTTCCTGTATGAATATGTCACCAGAAGATGTACCAGAGGGAAAGTATTTCTGTTCCATAGAGTGTTCTCAAGCATCGCCGAAAAAAGAGGGGTTGTCTTCCACACTACTAATGACATAGGCGCCGGAAGTGGGGGGGGGGGGGGGGGGGGGGAGCAAAATACATTTTCGCCCCCCAAAAAGCCCCCCCCCCCCCCCCATTAAAAAAAAATAAACAAAAATAAAACCTGAATTGAATTGAATAGAACGGTGCGTCTGTATTGTTGTGAGAGGGTGGGAAAGCGTGTGTGTTTTTTATTTAGGGGTGAGAAGACATGAGCCCTTGAAAGGTGAGCCCCCTTGAATGTTTGCCCCCGCCCCCCCCCCCCCCCCAATCCCAAACTGCTTCCGGCGCGCCTGACTGATGACCATGTCTTCCAGTATTCTAGAGCAATGCTCTTTCGGGGGCTGGGAGAAAGGGCGCGATACGATGCCATTAGAGAAAATGATGACATGATAGAGTTCTACGAAAAGCATCACCCGAAATATTTCATTGAAGGTTTTCACCTACTTACCGACATGAATGGTGGTGTATCAGAGCGTGTGGCGCATCAAATGAAATGGAACAGAACAGTGAACGTGCGTGGTGGAAGAGGTCACAACATATCCATGGACTTGGCAATGGAGCATCTCAACAAAGAATTCAAACTTGCTGTCAAGTCATGCGGTGGAAACATCACTCCAAGTACGATAAAGCGTTATAGCAGCTAGAATGCTAGGTATTCGTAAGGATTTTCAGTCTAAGTTTGATGCGCACTTGAGCAAAACCAGACGCATGAAGCGTTTACGTGGAAGACACGTTGGAGCTGGCGAAACTGCTTTTGGACCATAACTGTTTGTAGCAAATCCCAGGAAGGAGTCACTCTGGCTTTAGTGATTTCGTATTCAAACATGCTCTAACACAGCAGGACAAGTTCATTGAGCGCATAGAAAAACACAAGAAAAAACGCGCCCAACGCATGGACATAGCTCAGGCAAATGTGTCGTTCAGTTGAAGTAAAATCACAAGATTATGAAGCATTCCTCATACCACCCTCTCCCTTTATGTTCTCAATGAATTACCCTTATCATTCTGTTGATAGGAGACGATTTGTCACCTCAATATTTCCACGTCTACATGTACAACTTTCTGCACAGAAAGTGCAACAAAGGCATTTCTTGCACTGGCACATGGCATACTTCTCATTACATTGTGGAAAATCCTGATTCCAGTCCTCCATTCCTGGGAGCTTGAAATTCTGCAGAATGGTGCTTCTGATACAACTTCTCTCTGCGAGGATCCTTTTTACTGTCTCGTTGCTACAGTCATTGATAGATCGAAGATATGCGTACATCAGTGAGTAACCTTGATGGCCATCGCGAGCACATCTGTCCACTTCTTGCCAGTAAACAAGCATCGATTCCACTCCCCAGTTCACGACGACATCAACATCTTGTACCTGAATGCCGAGGCCAAAGGCCACTGTTGCCACCACTACTCTGATGGTACCTTCGGGGAATTCCTTTTGTATTCTTTTCACATCTTCTTCCTCTATCTTGCTATGGATCATGTCCACCATTCTCTTTGTTCTTTTTACTTCATCCCCATACGCATGTCTGCCAAGTTCTGACATCAGCCACATATACATGTGTTCACATTGCCTCATATTTACCTTGTACACTATTACTTTTTTTGATTACGTCCAGTGGTCTTGATGTTGTTGATCAGCCAGCCTTAGGATTTTGAGGGATCTTGGGAAGTCTGTTGAATGTGGAGATATATGTTGGGTCTGCAAAAGAAAATGAGAACATTATTTTTTTCTTGCAGCATTCCATGTTTTACAACATAATGGTTAGAAGCGCGCATTTGAGTGTCCGAAGGTCTACACACACCCTTATAACACAGCAAAAGCGTAACTTCACTCACATAATTTTGCAAAGAACTGGATGTATGTTCATAATGCTTGAATTCTACACTCTGGGGTGATCGGATTATGAAAGTTCATTTCATTACCTGTAATTTGATGTACATGTTATGTATCCAGTGATCATTTTTTATTTGAACTTACCATGTTCACAATTTTGTCTATTGCAATCTGTCAAAAACCACACATATTTCCAGACACTGTTGCCTTTGTTCTTACACTGAAAAACATCTAAGGGTCAAAGAGGTCAGGGGTGATCGGATTCAGAATGCTGAATAAATTACCTACATGCTGATGTCTAATACTATGTGACTAGTAAAAAATCCAGTGATCATTTTTTTCTCAAAGTTTGACATCAAGCAGGCAAAATATGGCAAAATCTGGTCGATAACGGCATGGTAAGTCACGTGACCAGCATTTGATAGTTTCTGTGCGTAAACCCTTGTCATTTGTGACACATACAACAGGGTCTAAAGTCATACAATTTATGCTCTAACTCATTGGTCATGTACTGTAGCTTCGCTTGTCAATATTTTATGATATAACCAGAGGTTGACAAAGTTAGGATATCCTATATAGCATAGGGGATTTTGTTGAGATTTTGCAATAGGGTCTGTGCACACAGACTAGGCCAGTATCGTCTGCTAGGTGAACGAAATGAGCGAATATTACGTTTACTAACCATTATGAAGTATGGAAATGTAATAATTGATCTTGCAAAATTTCATTTTTCAGGCTAACAGTATTTCTGTCTCGGATGTTGGCCTGACATGTCCAGTTACTTTGACTGGGAAGGAAAAAGTAAAACTTGTTTTACCGTAGCACGCAGGCTTTCCGCCCCGATCTGGACATGAATGCCAACATACTCAAGAATGAATGCATATCATTAATTTATGCAACATAGATATAAGGACAATCATTTTTTTCTTTTGCATCATCACTGAGAGAAATTTATTAACATCCAAGTCTTTATCAAAATAATAAAGCATTATAAATCATTAAATTACAAAGTGACACTGATGTCTAATAACAAAATTAATGGACTTAACATAGTTTTACAATGACATCACTTCCAGTAACTGAATAGGAAGTTCTTCTCTTGTGTTTCCAGTGAGTTCCTTTTGCATCATCTTTATTTCTATTCGTGTCTTTATTTCTCTTTTGATTACATGTTTTAACGTGCCTCTTTTAACTCTACCTATACCCTGTTTCGATCAACCGTATTTGTTTATAAATGCACCAGAATGCAAGGACAATTATATCATTATGGTAATTCAAATGAAACAGAATATATGAAGGTAATTGAGAATACTGGATTTTCTTTTAAAATAAAATGCAGTGACCTTAACAGTTTGAGAATCAGGGGCGGTGATACGGGGGTGGGGGGAGGGGGTTGAGTGCAGGAGGCCACCGCCCCTATGATATTCAAGTGATCAAAAAGATAGGAGTATTGGAAAGAAAGGGCAGGGTTATGCAACTATACATGCATATAATATCCCTATATGCAGACCTGCCAAACCTGAAACTCAAGAAATAGAGACAAATGACAAGGCAGAGGCTGAAAATTGGGACATTTCTGAGTTTCCTATACATTACTTCAGACAGATTTTTGCAAAAATAGGGACACAGTGGTAGAAGTGGCTCTTTCTGTTACCAAAATTCGAGATTGTCCCTGTTAAATAGGGACAGTTGGCAGGTATGTATGATCATTTAAAGCGTAATTAAACTCACTCGTGTGTCATCTTGCCCCCTTTCAAAATGCACTGGCGCCTCCCCTATAATAAACCGATGTTGTTTGGTAAACTTAAGTGGATGGTTCAGATATGTTTGGATGTTAAAACTCGTAAATTATTAGGAGAAAAAAATGAAGTTTATTAAAGCAGTTTATCAGTCAACATATTGTTGTTTCAAGAATTTTTGATATATGTTTGCCTACATTGTGAGTGTCTGTGGGTGTGTGACTTTCCGTGTCTTCACTCTTAACATAATCGTAGAAATATACCAACCGGTCAGGAATTCTTGCTACCAGATGTGTGTTGTCGTCACGCATTGCAAGAACTGAGCATATGTCATGATAGATGTCTCGTGTGGCGGTTGCAATCAGTGCCCATGTGGGAATGTCTTCTACAAGGCTCACTACTTCTGCTACCTTCCGATAACTTGGCCGGAAGTCAAGTCCGCTGGATACAGTAATAAAATACATAATGTTTTATGGACGGACAATTTGTAATTTGTATGTATGCACCGTATAAACAAATAAAACATGCTCTAATTCACATGATTCATGTTATTACTTGCTGCCCAGCTAATTGGAGTTTCACCTTGTTCTACGCAAAGGAATACAATTACAAACGTTGGTTTGATTTGATATCACTTTATTGAGTTCACAACAAAAGATAGAACATTTACAGAATATATACATATACATGTTAGACATAAAATAGAGAATAATAAGATAAGGCCCAGGTCATGACGCATTACTGTCAATGCAGGGCAGTAATATTAATGTACGGTACAGAGGTCATGGAAACGTGTACGTGACAAACATAACATTTCATGTTAAGAAATAAAAAATGACATTATTTTATCAGAGAAGATCAATTGAAAAAACAAAAACAACAACAACAACAAAAGACTGGCAGCTATTGTAATTACTAGCTAAAAGGAGAAAAAGATTTAAAAAAGAAAAACATCTGAAAGATTTACTTATATTCCAATTTCAGGGGAAAATTAACTTGAGTAACTTTGGAAAAGTGAGGTACAACAATTTTGGTTTATTATGTTTATTAGAATAGAAAACAATATTTACAAGTATACTATAACTGCCATTACAGTCTCCAGATTATAGACAAAAACTCGAGAGAGATTTGGACAATCATTTGTTTAGGTTATCATTTAGCTAAACCAAAACAACAGTATCAACAAAATTATGGCATATTTTATTATTCTTAAAATAACATTTTTTCTGTGCGTGCTTGCATATATCTATAATAATATTAATATTACATCACTACATACTTACTAGGTGGGACATAGTTTATCTGTTGTAGTAATCAGGATTTTACTTCCATCAGTTATTAGGTATTAATTTAGTGCTCTAGAAGATCATAATCACCCCATATGGGTTCATCCTTTGCACAATAAATTGAAAAGGATGAAACCACTGCCATTTTACACAGATTATCCCTAATTGCACTATACTTTGGACGTCTGGCCTCGAGAAAAGACAGGTATGATTTCAGTCGCTGAGTATTATCTTTAGAAAGAAAACCTCTTGCACCAATTTCAATGGCCAAGAATACTACATGGTAGCCATTATTTTCTATGTCAGTGACCAAGGCAGAGTACTTGTCGGTTTTGTATTGATGAGCTCTGTCAGTATCAAGATCGAAAGGAACCGACAATTCCATGATCATCAATTTTTTGTCACGTTCGTTTAAAACACAGAGGTCCGGCCTGAGATTTGTTTGAGAACATGATAATGGGATGGTCGAGACCGGAGAGTATCCTGCAAGATTTGGAATGTCATGAAAGACTTTCTTTTCGGGTTTGTCAGCTATGCTTTCCGCGGCCAAACGTACAAAGTATTTCAAAATGTTATTATGACGCCACGTGTAGCGCCCCTGTGAAAGGAAAGTAGGGCAACTGTTCAAGACATGGTTCAACGATTCAATGCCGTTACAATGTTTACATCTGTTTGTTACAGATTTACCCCATCTAACGAGGTTAGCCCTTGTGTTTGTTGTATCGGTAACAGAATTTATGAGAAATTTTAGCACTCTCACAGGTAAGTTATACATTATACCACTGGCGTAGCCAGGGGGGGCACAAGGGGGCCATGGCCCCCCCTGTTGATCGGAGGGCAAAAAAAAAACAAAAAAAAAACAAAAAAAAAACAACTAATTTCCTTTTCACATGCTGGTCTTACTAGGACTTACCCTACCCCTACCTTACAATCGAAATAAGGAAAAATAAAATGGAAATATTACCAAAAAAGTAAACAAAATAAACACTGCTTTCATTTCCAGCAAAAACTGTTCCTTTCCAAATCATAACCCCGAAACTTTGTTAACAACATTGACTAAGTAGATTGGTAACAGAACATTTATATTTCTTTTAGTTTGTCGAGAGTTGAAAGAAATTGTACTCAGAATGATGAAGAGGCGTATCAGTTATTCTTGCCGAATATAAACCTCTCTTTGTGAATGGGTATATGTCCGATGGAGGCAATAACCATTTTCTTCGTTTTGTAAATCTTGAGTTTGTTTAAGAGTTATCATTGTGGTAGCCAACATTGCTTTTATACGAAAACAATGTCACCGTTATATCATTTTTATGGTCTTCATCCGAGGAGAAGCAAAACACTGTTTTTCAAGGTAGAGTTCGATTTTATAGAGGAATATTCAAAAAAGATACAATTTCATTCTTTGTTCAAGTCGTATTTTATATACTAGTAAGTCATCGGACGAGATGCTTTCTGCTTTGATGTTTACAGTTTTGAGTCAAATCTATTATCACTAAATTGAATGACAAAAACGGCCTTCACATGTGGCAAATCATGTGCGCTTGACTTGGTTGTATGAAGACTTTGTTTAGCCCGTTCTCTATGTGTAATTACATTATTTCCATATGTTTTTATTACAAATTGTGATCTCTATACTCTTTACACGATGTAATTCTAATATTTTTCCGTGCTAAATACTCACATTGATGTTCATTTTGGTTACAAAAATTAATCAAACTATATAATTCCTCAGTACTTAAATGAAGGAGAACGTAGCTGGATTCGTGTAGTATATACGAATTAGGCAACTAATGAACAACCTCTAACCGAGAAAATGAGATAAAGAGCTAAACAAGGCAGCTAAATAAATTGCTAAAGTCTTTTACATACACCTAATAAAGATGTTGCATGTGTTTTCAAATGAGACTACCGCTTGAGATGAGATATAAATTCCACTCCATGAGAAAGGGCGTCCTCTTAGTCATATGTTAGTCAATAGTCAGTGTGTCTGTGTGTGGGTTTTTGGTTGTTAGTCTGTATATTTTCCTATCCGAAAACACGGGTTTCAACGTTTCGTATGTACACTGGTACAGCTATTTATACACACCAACTACATGTAATTTTGCGTATTGCTTGGAATTCTGGAGCCCCAAGGAGTGGTAATCCTTCCACTACAATTCATTCCAGCGGAGTAGAGAAAAAAAAAATCCTATTTCATCTGTCACTTCTCAAGTAGGTTACACCAGAATAGAATTTTAGGGTGCAGAAAATGCCATTTTCATGACCTGGTTTTAAAAAATTTTCCTACCGTGGGAGGGGGATACCCCCTCCCACACCCTCCCCCGCTCGGTCGCTTCGCTCCCTCGCCTTGGCCCCCCCCCCCTCTTGAAAAATCCTGGCTACGCCAGTGCATTTTACTTTTCCAGACAACACAGTTATCTTCTGTTGAAAGAAGGTCCAGGAATCTACCTTGAACTAATAGGTTCTTTACATGTGAATGCCAAATCTCACTTATTTCTTGAGTAAGAATTTTTTTTGCTTCTTTTTTCTTCGCTTTCAGTTCGGTTTGTTCAGTCTGTGAATAAACTGTGTCACATTTAACAATGGTTGATTTTTTTCCTTACCCATTTCTTCTCCCGTTCTAATCTAGTGTTCAGACAATAATTAACGTTTTCATCGCCCTGTTCTCTCATGGTGATGAACGAAAGTGTGTGACATTCGGTATACAGATCTGAAATAGTCGGAATGTTAAGACCATTGGGCATGTGTACAAAGGCTAACGTCGCTGGACGTGGCATGCCACACCATTTCTTTAGATAAACATTGGAAAGAGAATCCAATGCAAGGCAATGAGAATGAGTCATGTTATTTGAGGTAAGATCAAAGCGTAGCGATGGCAACAGATAGCGGGTATATACCTTAAGTTTAAATTCGTTACGTACAGCGGAATTGTCAATGTTTTTAAGGCGGTTTTCAAGTTTATTCGAGATATAGGTATGAATTTCAGATGACGAAAGATTTTTGGTTATTACAGACCCAAGAAACTTGTGAATGTCATTTCCAACCGAAGATACACGATCTTCCCCAACCATGAATGTATGATCATCAAATTTCCCAGAAGACAGAGAAAGAGAACGGCATTTGGATGGTTTTAGACAAAGACCCATGGATTTTACATGACTATCTATCTGGTTAAGCAATCTTTGATGTGATCTTTTATTGTGTGTTATCAAACAGAAGTCATCGGCAAATGGTGTCGTGATCATACGTCTTCCATCCAAATCATAACCATATGCTGAGTTAGACTTTAGAAATTGGATTATTGGATCGAAACACAAGATGAATATCAACGGTGAAAGGGGGTCCCCTTGAAATATGCCTTTTCTGAACTTAAATTCATTTGAAATCCAATCTTTTGTAATTACTCTACCTGAAAGTGAATTATACAAATTCTTCATATACAACTGGATAGGTCCGGGGAACCTATGTCTTCGTAATGTGAAGTGAATAAGATCATGACTAACAGACCCAAAAGCATCGGCTAGATCAAACCAAGTTACATGCACCGTTCTAGATTTACTTTTCGCATGGGAGAGCACCTCGTGCATCACTACATTATGTTCTGTACATCCATTTACACCTTTTAGAAATGCTTTTTGTAGATTGCAGTCAATTAAATTATTATCTATCATGAAATCTTCGAGTCTTTCGGGTAGTACCTGGTGGAATATTTTTCCAACAACATTTGACAGAGCAATCATCCGAAAATTTTCTGGCTGTGTCGTATCCCCAGATTTATGTAGTAGTGTAACTTTACTTTTTGACCAATTAGAGGGAGGGATACCAGTTTGCATTATTTTGGTGTAGAGGGTAGCCAAGAAGTGGTGCGTGCATGGCAATTTTTCAACATGCCATAGTAAATTCCGTCGGGCCCGGGCGAAGAACGCGAACTCTTCCTCCGCAGTACATTCTTAATGGTTGACGGGCGTATCGGGGTGGTGTTAAATGGATTCTGGGTTGCTTGGTTACTAGGTCGTGCGTCTGGAATCCAATTAAGCGCTGCAATGTTAATGTCCGAAGGCAATTGATATCGAGAGGTAAAATATTCGTCGGCAGTTTCCTTAGTAAATGAGGGCTTTGGGGTATCGCTATAAAGAGAACCGTTTACGAGCTTTTTGCAGAAATCCCAAAAATTTGAAGTGCAATGTTTTTCCTCCCGTGCAGTAGTCCGCTTCCTCTCACGGTTTCTGTCAATATTCTGGAGATGGTTATATGCATGAAGTGCGTCGTAAAAGTTCCGTCGGTCGTCCTGCGTGGCGTTTTTAGCAAAAGCTTTCTTTCTTAGTTTATTTTTCATTCTTTTCACTTGATTAAGGGTTTTGGGGGGTCTCCTGAAATATGGTGATTGGCCAATATTGGCTTCAAAATCTGGGATCTCACTGAAAAATTCCTGAAGTACGGTGGAAAAGCAGTCCCCCGCTTCATTGGGCGGGATAGCTCCCGAAGCCAGGTCATGATGAAGGGGTGCCAATCGTTGAGCGAGGTCAGTGTTAAGGTCATTCCAATGCGTTAATGGTAATTCCGGTAACGCGAATCGTAGAAAGGCCGCCACGGAGCAGGCAGCGGGCAGTACCGGTATCATGACCACTGAACCACAGCACAGCGAACACAGTGTAAGGCCGTGTAGCAAAACTGAGATTAGGTACATAGTTCCTTGAAATCTTTGGTCGAAATTTCTCAAAGTTATAGTGGATTTTTGAAATAGAATACTCACTAGTGTGTTGACAGACGTATACAGAACAAGATGAAAACAGTTAAAAGTTTAAAATATCCTCGTCAGCAGAGAAAAATATGCACAATTGGCAAAGGATTTGGAGCTCCCTTCCTCTCTGCGACACTTGGACACTTGCAAATAAACACCTAGAATGAGTAGGTAACAATAGAACCAAAACACATCTTGATTTGTTTGTTGTTGGATTTTTTTCAGTCAAGGATTTACTTTCGGTTTTGTCTCGAACAGTATAGTACATCGTATTTGTTTTGCTTAATTAATATACTTCGTTTGCTTCTTTTGTATACAAAAGAAGCAAACGAGGTATATCAATAAAACAGAAACCTGTGTGTACGCGTGTGTGTTTGTGTATAAATATTATGCAGCACTGAAAATTCCCTTATGAAAGTCCACCTGAGGTCGCTGAACCTTAGGTGGACGCCGGAACTTAGACAAGTTTGGGTATATGCTATACTCTGTATGCATATAATGCTACGTAATAATCTTCTGCATCTAAAGGCCTAATATATTCTCGGCCGATTACCCCCCCCCCCCCCCCCACCTTTACCCCCTAGATAATCACGCCCTCCCCGGGTGGGGGATTAGCTGTCCTTGCAAGTGGCTGGTTGTTTGGGTGAACCGTATGCTTACAGGAGTGGCGTAATGAACCAATCCCCCCTTTTTTTTTGGAGGGGCTGTGTGCTATCCAGACATTTTAGGGACGTTCACCTGCTGACAAGCAAGAAGAAAGAGCTTCAGGAAAACTGAGGAATTTCAGAATTAAAAAAAAAAAAGGACCAATCGCCTTGATATTCAAGGAAATGTTTTAACAATATTGAGGAAATGCAAATGATCTTTTTTTCTTTAAAAAACGTTTTCTTGCATTTTTTTTTAGGGCAGCCCCCACCGTTATGCCAGTAGACGTGATCATTATATGCATATTGTGGTGGTATCCTTGTACATGTATATAATCATCATTATTTATTTACCACTGTGAAATGCAATGTGCTTCGTCGAAAGCTAGCAAGCAGTGTGTGTGTGTGTGTGTGTGTAATTGGGTTTTTACAGACGTGTATCAATCAGATAAGATTATTTACGTCTGGGGACCGACCTTTAACGTCACCATCCGAAAGACGTGACTCAGACTCGAACCTAGGTCCGCTGAATCAGTTTATAACTTCCACTATGGCTGGATTACAGGCGCACGCCACAACGCCCAGTTGTGGCCCAGCAGAATTGCCCCTTCTGTAGCCTTTAGCCAAGGCACTCGGTGCTGTTATTTCCCTAAAAGCGCCTGAATACATAGACTAATCGCGCGACAACTGTGATCCGTGGCCCGAGGTGCGTCAGCACCGAGGCTTTTACTAACCTGAGTGGTTGTTGTAGTTTATTTCTCTTGTTTTGTATTATATTTCCGCTCCAGATGCCAAGTAGCTTACCCAGAAAGCCGGCCAAACCACCCCTTCCAGTCCGATGCACCAATCAGAGTACACAATTCGAGAGAATTTTATGAATATTCATTATTAACATACATATTCATAAACAAATTTTTGAGCGATCATCTCCGCCCGACGAACATGGCGAGCGGCGAAGAACATCTATCAAAGAACCTTGAATATGCGGCTGAAAGGTTGAAATTTTCATCTTTTAAGGAGTTACAGTCAAAAGCTATAAGATCAGCATTGAAAGGGGAAGATGTATTTGTTAATCTTCCAACCGGTTATGGCAAATCTGCAATTTTTCAAGCCATTCCACTGTGCAAGGACTTCTTCGTGCGCACGGCCACAGTCGCGGCGAGCACAACCATCCCCATCGGCGTCTCCTATCGAAACTGCCCAGAGTTCGGCGGGAGGGACTACTCGCACTGCACTGTCTATTGAAGTTATCAATAGATCTACTTAAGTAGCAAAATAATGAATACTCTGGTCATTAAATACTCTATTGTTTTTAATAAATCCATGTTTTATTGAAAATTGAACTAGATATTATTAATTATTAAGTACATTTGAATACCAATTCCCCCATAATTTGATAAACGAATCCATGTTAAACACCGCGGTTAAAACAATTACGATTGGCCACGATCGTCACTAGCTGCTGTATAAATTATGTAAGACCCTCATGCATATGCAAATATATGATGAGCTCCGCAAGTTAGCAAAGGCCTCGCCGCTGACGCGGCTCGGTCCAGCGATCACTGCTGTAAACGCACACTGCGTTAGTCTATTTTCAGACCCTACTCGGTAGACAAGCAGCGCGCGAGGCCTTGTCCAAAGGCTACCCCTTCAGCTGCTCGAAGAACTTGTCGTTCACCATAACCTCCACAGCTTCGGGCGATGCGAAAAGAACGGAGATCTGTCCCGATCTTACATCTATGTGAATTAAAGTGTAAGGAATTATACAATCAATGCAAGAATTTAGAAATGTGTTATCTATTATCAGCTTGACGAAATAATGAAATTAACCGTCATGTACAGTTCCATGCATGTTTCAAATTAAAGGAGAATGAAACCGTGGGGAAAATCAATTTTAATGAAAAGAGATGATAGAGAGAAGCAATTTAAAAAAAAGTTCCATTAAAATCGGTTAAGAAATGAAAAAGTTATGAATGTTTGAAAAGTCTCAATTTACTTTTTATGGCGATCCTCAAACTGGCAATGTTGCTTCAAAGAGACAAGTTTAGTACTATAACTCTCCATATGTTTTGTACACGAAATTTTATATTTTCTCCATTATCTCTAAAGATGCTGCTTATCTTTTTGTGAACTCAACATATGTTGTGTCAAATACATTTTCCCATGATATATCTTGAGCTAAGAAGGAGACAAGCTGCACCTTGAGAGATAATGGGGAAAATATGGAATTTTGTGTACAAAACATATGGAGATTTGTACTACTTAACCTGTCACTTTGAAGCAACAATGCCAATTTGAGGATCGCCATAGAAAGTAAATTGAGACTTTTCAAACTTTCATAACTTTCTCATTTCTTAACCGATTTTGATGAAACTTTTTTAAAAAATTGCCTCTCTCTATCCTCTCTTTCCATTAAAATTGATTCCCCCCCCCCCAGGGTTTCATTCTCCTTTAAGACATCCACGTTTCATGAACAAATGTACATGTATGTCCCTATCTTATTTTCACGTGCAAATTTTATGTAATGGGACACCGTATACAGGTAGTATGATGATGGAATAATTTGAATTTTCGGATGACAATATTTACAACTTTTCAGGACAAAAGGGAAATTCTTTTAAATGCAATATAGTACAATGGGTATGATGAGTGAATGAAAGTACATTTTTCTCTTACTTTTCATACTTTCTGATGTCATATTTGAAACTATAATGCTTCACACAATACGCCATGAGAACGAAGGACATCTACTTGATCTTTCATAAGACTCTTGAGTGGAGATACCACCAGTGCTGTCTGTTTCTTTCCAAGTTTCTGTTTAACAAGACATAGGGTGAATTCAAGTTCGGTGTTGAAAGCTGGTGTTGTTGTTGGGGCAAAACTAGCATCAGCCACAACACCGAACCTGAAAATGAAGCTGGTGCTGGGACTGACTTCACTAAATGTTGAGCTATCAATAATGTGACTGGTATTATTTGTATAAACCCGAATTCGGTGTTGGGGCTAGAATCAACAGCTCAATTCACGCTCTCAACACCAACACCAACACCAACACCGAACTTGAAATCACCCATAGTGTAAAGTGAACTTATGGTTAAGATGATTAATATTATAGCATGCAGGCCTGATAGCATACCATTACTCATCAGTCATAAGGACCTCATATCATAATCATAATTAGGCATACTATTCTCTTTATTTTCATTATTATTTCATTATTCTTTTTTTTTTCTATTTCTTCTTTCTTCTTCTTCTTTTTCTTCTTCTTCTTCTTCTTCTTCTTCTTCTTCTTCTTCTTCTTCTTCTTCTTCTTCTTCTTCTTCTTCTTCTTCTTCTTCCTCCTCCTCCTGCTCCTCTTCCTCTTCTTCTTATCAATATTATTCTGATCATATATCATCATTTATTGTAATATTTATCACAATTATACACTAAAACGGTCATACATGGCCCGAATTCACAAAGGAGGTTTAAACCATGGCAAGGTTTAAACCTCAGTAAGCGTACTAAAATAAGCGTAAATAAGCGCACATTGCCCATGCGCGCGCTCAAAGAAAATGTATGATTGGATCGGATTCCGTGCGCACGTACGCTTAAAAACCCCAGGAGGGGGTTTAAACCATGGTTTAAACTAAACCTCCTTTGTGAATTCGGGCCATAGTGTAACAGATGAAGGGGGTCATGCAGTGTCGGATCAAGGCAGGGGCGTCAAGGGCGCGCGCCCCCCTTTAATTTGTCTGTTTTGTGATTTTACCGTGGGAGTGGGATACCCCCTCCCACACCCTCCACTCCCTCGCCTGTGGTGCCCCCCCCCCCCATTTTAAATTCCTGGATCCGCCTGGATCATGTGTACATGTATTAACCCAATGACTTCAGGTGAAAGGACAAATTAAGAAATAAAAATCGACAGCATATCATGAATGCAGTTTCATGGAGGCCATTGAATCTAGAAGAATGGAGGCTTAAAGGTTTAAAACTGTTGTCTTTTTGGCTCACATAAAAAAAAAAAAAAAAGTTTTTGAATAATTAGATGGGGGGTTGGATGTTCGCGTAATTTCTTAGTCCGACCCCCAGGGCCATGTAGGCCTATCTCAAAAGCTCAGGTGGTTGTGTGACTGCCGTTTTTTTAAGACCAGAGGCGGTGGAGCCGGGTGCAGGGGGCACAGTGCCCCCACTGTTACAAGCAATCCAAAAGTGCCCTTTTTACCCATGAAACATTTCCCTTTTCAAATCTGTTCAATACCCCTTTGTTTTTCTTACAAGGGTCCATTTTCTTCCCCCCTTTTTTTTTGTTTAAATAAATGCCCTTTCACCTTCTAGTAATTGCCCCTTTCGCTTCAGATAAGTCGCCCTTCTTAAATCCTACAACTGTCCCCTTTACACCAGATAGTGACCCCTCCCTTTTTTCACAGCGCTTTTTTCCCTTTCATAATGAATGTCCCTGTTGAAAATATTAATGTGATAAGCGCCCCTTTTGACTGCCTATTTTTTGGTTCTAATAGTGCAGTTACTTCTGCTGAATGCCCTTTCCACCTCTGATAAGTTATCATTTTCCACTTGGGCAATTGCCCCATTTGAAATCTGATAAATGTCCCAATTTATTTCTGATAAATAATGTAGATATCGTGGTCTTCAGCAAAATAAAATAGGCCAATCTAGCATTTTCGCTCGCTTTCAAATCGGAGCAGTCTTCACAACTACAAAGTAGTTTTTATGTAAAGATTTTAAAAAAATACATCAAAAATGATCCTTAGAAGTGTGTTAAATATAATGTAGGGGTATAATTGCGCCTGGAAAGCCGCAAAACACATTTTTTATTTCATGCTTTCACCAATTGTAAAAGTGCCCCCTTTTTTTCTTAAAAAGTACGCTTTCTCGCTGGTCCCCCCCCCCCCCCTCTACTTTGAAAGACATTCTGCCCGCCGCGAGCCCTGATTATGACAGATTTAAAACTAATGACAAGCATTGCCTATGACTTTAGTGCTCTGGGTCTAATTAACTTTTATTTACTTTGAAATATTCTTACCTTTTCTTTGTAGAAGGGGTACAGGGAGTAAATAATACTTTTCCCAAATCCAGTCGGCAGTTGAGCAAAGACATTTTCCCCCTTTTCTAAATGTTCCCAGCATTGAATTTGCTCATCTTTGAGGCTGATGTCGTGTTTGTATTGGAGCAATATTTCTTTGACCGTATGCAGCTCCATGATGAAGTGCACTGTAAGGACATACCAGCAGTGGCTTATAGGTATTCTGGCGCCCGGGGCAAACTATCAAATCTGCGCCCCGCCCTCACATGCCCAAACTCAAATTAATGAGCGTTTTTCATTTAGAAATGATGGCACTATACGTGAAAATGAGTTTTGATGCACATAAACGGGGTCGTTAGCGCAAATTGGATGAATTATTGTCAAAGCGAGGGAGCAACGCAGCCGAGCGGCAGATTTGTTTTTCCTTTACCTCCCCCCCCCCCCCCCCCAAATTGAAATTTCTTATGTATTTTATCCTTAGAAAAAAATCTAAGGGAATACAGCGACAAAGCAATATATCTTTTTTTTTTTTCTTTTTTTTGAACATTTCTATTTTGGGGGCGCAAAATGAATGTAAACCCTGAAGAAATATATTTGAGGAATTTAGCAAGGCAATTGCAAGGCAATTCATGATTTCTTTGGAATGTCTTATATTTTGAAAGTGCTCTTTATGCACTTATATCACATCTGGGGGCGCAAAATTTAACAAGCTCCTGCCTTAAAAAACGCCATTGGTGGCGCGAAATAGCTAGATCCTGAACTTAATATTATGCGAGGGAGCAAAGCGACCAAGCTTTAGAAAATTTTCGCATTTCAAACCCTATAAAACACAATTTATTGTGCATTTTGTCCTTGACTGGGGCACAAATAACCTTAAAGACCATAATTTTTCTCCCTCTTTTCTTTCTCTCTTTTGTGTCTTGTTGTGCCCCCCCCCCCCTGCAAGTGCCGCCCGGGGCACGTGCCCCCTCTGCCCCCCCCCCCCCCCCGTAATCTATACGCCACTGCTTACCAGAATGACGGTCACGGCGGGAACACGACAACACTTGATTTTGCATTTAGAAATTTGTGTCCTCTCGGCTCTCGCTCTTATATTTTTCCTTCACACCACATACATACGGACACATAAATTTCTAATTTATTATTTTTCCTATTAATTCCAAAAGAATACAGTGCTGTATACAAATTATTCTTAGGCAGTGAGTAATGAGGCACAGAGGCGGCGCTACACTGGGTAGGGGAGAGGTTGAAATTACCGCCCAAATCATCTCTTTTCCTTCAAAATTGTTTTGAAGAAAATGAGAAAGGAGCAAGTTCATGCATGCAACGATACCCCAGGCCTGTCGCCGCCCCTGTTTTACCGCCCTGGTCCTTTTCACCTTTTTTTTTTTTTTTTTTTTTTTGATGGGAAGTCCAAAGTTCTTGCCCAATCAAATTAAATTTATGGCGAAAATTACTCAAGACGCCAGAGCTTTTAAATCAAAGTTAAGTCTCTTTATCTAATTTTCATGATAAATTAATTCAACAAGAATGGCACAGGTCACAATCTTAAAGGGGGTACCCAATGCTGAAACAATGTTAGTTCATTTAAAAGATCATGATTTTATTAGCAGAAAATCATCTGCCTTCAGTTTTTAAAAAATTCGTGTTGCCAGAAAAATCCCCGAAATATGGTAAGACTTCAGGATATTTTGGCCCCTCAGCTGTGTCCCAATTTCAGCTAGGTAACCACAATGACGTCAAAGTGGTTACCCAGGTTCGCGTATTGCAGATGTGTTGCGCGCTAGACTGTACAAAATGCATTACACCTTGCGCGCATTTTGCTATAATTGCGCGACAAGGTAACCACTTTGACGTCATTGTGGTTACCTAGCTGAAATTGGGACACAGCTGAGGGGCCAAAATATCCTGAAATCTTACCATATTTCGGGGATTTTCTGGCAACACGAATTTTAAATTTTTTTTAAGGCAGATGATTTTCTTCTAATAAAATCATGATCTTTTAAATGAACTAACATTGTTTCAGCATTGGGTACCCCCTTTAACATGTTCATGATTAGAGCATCATAGCATTGCAATAATTATAATATTGTTAGATTTAATCTTCTTTGCACGTCGAACACTCTATTTTAACATTGATTTCATACACAGAGAAAACGCTGTTTAAAAATGCAAACAGTTGTTTAATATGTACTGAACAACCTGTTGTACAGTTCATATCGTAAACAATTTGTTTAGATATTAAACAGGTTTTAAACAACCTTTAAACAGCGTTTTTTATTTAATTACGTAATACACAGTAATACACAGTATACTTTTTTAAAAAATGACTTTATTTCTAAAAAAGACAAATGTATTTTTAAAAGATTAAAAGACTTAAAAAGATGAATATCTTTACAAAGACAAATAAATTTTTAAAAGATAAGATGAACATATTTCAGAAAAAGATTAATCTATTTTTTAAAGACAAATATATATATTCCTTACAAGATTAACAGATTTAAAAAGATTAACGTATTGAAAAAGGTGAATATCTCTTCAATGACAAATTTATGTTCAAAAGATGAATTGAGTGTTAAAGATGAATACATTTTCATAAAAGACAAATACTTTATGAGATGAAAAGATAAAAGATAAAAATACTGTTAATGACGAATACATTTTTTAAAAGAACAAATTTCAAAAGACATATATTCTTAAACAGATGAATAGATTTTAAAAGACAAATCTCTGTTTAAAAGACAAATAAATTGTTAAAGATGAATTTTTTTTCATAAAAGACGAATACCTTATGAGCTGAAAAGATGAAAGAGGAAAATCCTTTTAATGACGAACACATTTTTTAAAGAAGAAACTTTTTTAAAGATGCATATATTTTTTAACAGATGAATAGATTTTAAAAGATTGAAATTGAATTGTAAAAGACAAATATATGTTTAAAAGATAAATGAATTGTTAACGATGAACATTTTTTTAGAAGATGAATTTATTTTCAAAGGAGATGAATATATTTATTGAAGGGATGAATACATTTGAAGGGCAAATGAATAAAATCAGTATATTCCCTTTTAGCTTGCTATACAAGAACACAAGCTTCCATACTGGCAACGAGCCAGAAATATATTTTTATTTGATGATCCGCTTTCTATGTGTACACATAACACGGTCCAGACTCTGTGAGAGGCATAGAAATCCTATAAAGAGCAAAACACTCGCGCGTCACGTAGCCTACAGCTTCCCAAGCTAATATTCAGATTCGAGATCGACTCGGGCATTTTGAACAACAAGCGAAGTCATGACAGGTAAATTCTCAATTTGTTGGATTCATATGTGTACGATGTTTACAGATTTTGAATCTTGATTCTTGAATTCGAGGCACAACAAAAGCCACGGTGGAGTAATAGTGACAGTGTGTGTGTTTGATATATGATATACAATGCGAGATCAAAAGGAACGCTCCCCCAAAAGAAATTTATAAAGCACTTTTAGAAAGTAAAGATAATGAAAGAAAAAAGCAATAGCTTGAAATAAGTTAAGTGTACATGAAACAAAATGGAATTATTTTGAACGTTGGACGGAAGGAGGACATGCACAATATTATTTCAAAGAACTATATTCATTGTTACAATTGCCCTACATACTTTAATTCTGCACCTGTTTATTGCCGTGTTGAATTATATTGTGTAATTACAAGCCCGTACAAGCTTTTTTTTTTAAAGCTCACAGTCTCGGTAGCAGAAACATACTGGCAAGAAACTTACCTAAAGCCCCTTTCACAATTGGTCTGCTACCAGTTTGCGACCGCCTGCAACAGATTTTTCGGGGTGTTGCACGACCGATCGCTTGGTGTCTTGCGACCACTCGCAGTCGTTGCAGGCGGTCGCACGAACCTGAGGCGGTCGTGACTGGTCGCATCTGAACTTTGAACATGCTCAGACACGACCAGATGCGATCGATTCACTCGCATTAGGTCGTACGACCAGTCGTGCGATTCTCGTATGAGTGTTGCACAACGTTGCACGATTAGATGCGAGAGTTCGCACGACTCAATAGTCGCAGTGGGTGGGCTGGAGGTCGTGCAACACTCGCACGTGCGCTAGCGACCTATAGCGACCAGTCTTGCGAATGGATGCGATTGTGCTAAGACCATGAGACTGTTGCACGACCGATCGCAGCACATCTTACAACGTTGTACTACCGTTGCACGACTGTATGAGACTGTATGCGACTATTCCTCGGGGGTATATATAGGGGGACTATGGAGATGATCCTCTGCAACAGGGCCCTCCTCTAACAACTTTCTCTTCTTTGTAACTTTCTTCTTTGGCATCTTGACTATTAAGAAGGCCAACTTGAAACTGACTACCGGTCAATTGTCGAGGGGGTTTTTATACCCCACGCCACTCGCACGAATACTCTCACGACCACTTGCACCGGTCTCATTCAATCGCACGAGCGATCGCATGGTCTCACATCCATTCGCACGACCATGCAATCGATCGTGCGACTATTGTGATTGGCGTCAAGCCACTCGCAATCACTCGTGCAACACTCGCATGTGAACGCAAGACCACTCGCACGAGCATATGCGAGCAAATGCGACTTACTCGTGCAACAGTCTCTTCTAGTCGCTTTTGTTTTACGACTGCTGCATTTGTGAATGCCTTTCTGCGACCTGATGAGATCGATGGCGATTGAAGCCTGTTGCAGCCTGTCGTGCGACCAAATGGTCGCAAACGGTGGCAGACCAATTGTGAAAGCGGCTTAACATAGTCACATACCCTTCTCCTTTTATCATAAGACACATGTACGAGATTATTTAACATTCCATTCACGATTTCGAACAAAGTTTAGTGTAAATATCTGTAAGAAACACTTGGTAGCGGCTTTTCACTGCCTCACGCTAAGACCATATCCACCCGAAGGTTTCCCGCACAATAAACCCAGCGCTTCGCACTATGTGTAGCGTATTCTATAACACACATAACAGCAATCCTTATGTGCGTAATGTGTGTGGTCGTTGTTTGAATTTACATCCCCTCTTTTTTGGGCCAGGGATTTTTATTACTTTTCACCTCTCATTCGATAAATATTTCACCTGAGGAGGAAAAAACTTCACAGCATCTTAGTTTTTCTTTTTGGAGGACCTATAATAATGTGCTATCTACAATATATTTTGAGTACTGCCACGACCCCCTAACCGTAAAGAGGGTTCACACGAGCTTGAAACAACGAGCTGAAACTACAAGCTGAGCGATCGTCGTGGTTAACCTCGGAAGTAGATACTACCGATTGCGTGTACAGTACACACCCAGTTCCCGTGTTCATAATTCGCGCAAAGGGCAAGACCCGGAAATTTAAAATGAACAGCGAGGTCACCGCTAACTACAAGCTTGCGAAACTTAGTTTATTCTGTTCACATGGCCTGAAACTTCGACGGCGGACCACCCACTGCATTATTGCCCATTTTTCGTAGGAAGGAGTCATCAGGAGCCAAAAACACACACTTTTTTATGCATTCAGTCGTATTTCATAATCATTTGAAAAGTACATTTTTGCTGATTTACACAGTCATAAGCCCCGCCCCTAAAAAAAACCCATCGAGCGACATCATGATCACGTGATCTGTGACGTACGAGAAGTAAGGGAAAATATTCCACCAACCTATATACCGGGCGCGCCCGCAGGCCCCGGCGCGGCAGGCCCAGCCCGGTGCCGAGCATGACATTCACCGCATCGACCATTTGCATCGCATATTTTCGTGTGTTTAATTCATCACAATAACTTTGATTTTGGGACACAATTTCATCAATAATGCCAAATCGGTGTATAGTTGCGGGCTGTAGCAAGACCCCTAAAGATGATGTAAGCCTACGTACATCATTTTCCTAAAGATGAAAATTTACGGAAATTGTGGGTCGCAAAGGTATGCTCACGCGGGCAGAGTGGCAAGGGCCAAGCGAGTGGAGTACAATTTGCAGTGATCACTTTTCTTCTCCAGCAGCTGCAGCAGCTTCACCCGCGGCCCCTTCACCATGCCCTGGCGCGTCTTCTGCGAGGGGTTTAGACATAATGGTCGAATTCACCTTGCCACTGCACTTGAGCTTCTTCTTTTTCGGGATCGATAAATCGTCTGATAAATCGTATCTGGCTCAAAAAAGTCCTCCAAATCGGACTCGCGATCACTATCCATCTCTCTAAGTTACTCTAAGTAACGCTGGAAATGCGAGCTAGTGCCTGTATTGAAATTACCTCGAGAGCGTCTTAAAATCTGGCGTCCACTAGGGCGCGGACAAGACGCGGAATGCAAAATTGGTAAATCCGCATTCATTCAGCAACCTATCCGCATATTCTTGAAAGATTCCATTCACTGTCTTTATCGCGGTGCGGGCAGCCTTATCCGGACAACTACCCACTGGACAATTACCTCCGGAAAACTACCCCCGGACAATTACCCCTGGATAACTACCCTCTAGGACAATTACCTCCCCCAGGACAATTACCCCCAGGACAGTTGCCCCCCCGGACAACTACCCCCAGGACAACTACCACCTGGACAGGTACCCCCTGACACCCCCCGGATTCTGGTGGCAGTTGTCCAAGAGGGTGAGGGGGAATAGTTATCCTGTAGATCAACTGTCGGGGGGGGGGGGGGGTATCATCCTTCGGGGTAATCGTCATTCCATGGGGGGGGGGGGGTAATTTTCCTGGGGGTTAATTGTCCGGGGGTAATTGTCCTGGGGGTTTCTGGGGGTAGTTTTGGGTAGAGGATGTGCGACCAAATTTGCTGACAAGGTATCTTAAATTTTGATTTTCAAACAAGCCAAAATAATTTTTTTTAAGTCATCTGATATTACGATTTGCCGACAAAATATGACTGTCGGATTTCCAAATTTGCAGATGTTCAAATATTTTTTTCTCTAAGGGTCATAATTTCTTGAGATTTGTCAGAAAGCCTATAAAATTTTTTGCCAAAATAAGATTTTTAATGGGTGGGGTGTGAAACCCAACAACTTCACCTAGCCTCTAGCGACGCTCCTGTTTTGGGATTAGAACTGCTACCCGACCAACTATGGCCCAATCCCACTTTCTCTTCTCTGTCTATAAACTTTAAACTTTATGCACCATAGTGGATTGATGTAAACTGAAGATTATTTAAAAATCAGCGGAGTGGTTAAGGAGGAAACTTTTCATAAATTTCCTACCCCTCCTGCTCCCTCTCCTGCTAAAATGACACCCCCCCCCCATTTCCTAATTAGGATTTGATTGAGCTTTTTATCTTAAATGATTTAACAAAATTGTAACTAGTAAAGTTCATCCCTCCCAATTCCATTGTATTTCACAATAACGCCCTTGGCACACGATTTCTTCTTCTGAACTGGGATAGGTATATGAATATGAGACAGTATGGACACTTTATATGGAGGGGTGCAAGGATTCTGGCCCAAGTTCTACAAGTTTTGGAGTGTAAATCCTGTTTATCATTTCTATCCAACGCTCACACTATATCAATTATCGTGTGAATTAAGCGCTTTGGGACTTTTTTAAAAAAGGTATTATTATCATAAGAAACTACTAACTACTACTACTACTACTACTACTACTACTACTACTACTACTACTGCTAATACAACTACTATTACTGCTACTTCTACTACTACTACTACTATCATTATTATTATAAAAAAAAATTCTTCTAGATATTAATTTAGGTGTGGCAAGAAGGGTAAGGCATTAGATTTTAAATGAACTGTCAAGGCTTTCCCATTTATTACTTTGTCCAAAAGTCTCTCGCTTTAACCCTTTCCAGACAATTGACCACATTTTGTGGTTTGGCTTAATAACTTTTGATTCAGTGGTCTAAAAAATATACCAGATGCATGAGGAGAAAGAGCATAATTTTCTACACACACTATGTCCATTTTTATTGCATGACCATATTGCATTTGATGCAAATAAAAACGAGAATAAACCTGGAGATCCTTAAATTGGCAACGCATTGAGAGGTTCAAAATCATTGTTTTTTCATCAAAATTGCAATTTTTAAAATTTTTCGACAAATTCCTAACCATTTAAATTGTTTTCAAAGACATTACACCTTATTAGATCCATGTAGCACTAAAAGAAAAATATTATTGTTGCCAATGTGAAGAACAAATTGCGATCAATTTAGTCCTTAGATAATTCCTGTCCTGAAAGGGTTAAACGCTTGGGGCCGATATAATTGCACCCCCCAAAATGGTTGCTGAACGGTTATCATCGTTTACCAGGCACATTTATATCATAGCAAGGGGAGGGAGGGGGAGGGGGTGGAAGCATTGACATGGCACGGTGTGAGGTGCAAGTTCTGAACTTTAGTGTAAATCATGACTATCACTTGAAACCCTCTTGCATAAAAAGTTGCGTATAATCGCAACTCAAAAAATTAAACGCAAGTCCCGAATGCGCGATCCTGATTGGTTGAAATTCAAGTTGCGTTTAATTTTCTTGAGTTGCGTTTAATCACAACTCTTTATGCAAGAGGGCCCAGCTTTCATTACTGGATTAACTTTCTGTACACACATACATTATCAGCCGTTGCTAAGCCCATTTACAAAATCAAATTCAAATTCACATTCAAATTTATTGATGTAAAATCGTGACATAATAGGATTATCATCAAAACAAAAAACAAAACATGATAGCAGCATATTGGGTAGAAAAACAACCTTGACAACACGTAGGAAAATTGTATCAGAACCGATTGGCATGTGGGATCATGGTCATAGCAATAATAAAGTTTTTATCAATAAAATATGATCAAACTGCATTATTCTACGTCACACTCTGTATTAAAATATTCATCTGCACGCAGATAACAATTATCAGTGAAATATTTCATTCTGCACCTCACAATGTCACCGTTGCTGGGGAGAAGACAGCTCGTAGCAACTAGTATTTCACTTTTCGGCCAATATCAAAGGGTTTACTTTAGAGCTCTGAAATTTTCTTGGAAGAAAAGCAGCGAAATTGTAATTTTCACAGGATATTTGAAACTGCGGGCAGTTTCAAAGAAAGTTTCAAGTCATTTTTCATAATGACATTTGAAATATGGCGTAGAATGTATTTTGGTGCAATTGAAAGTTTGGGGAAAAATGATAAAAATTCACATATTGGCCCAAAATTGTTATAGAAATCATCACTAAGAAAATCGATTGTGGTACCATGTAGTAGGGATTCAATTTTCTTAAATTTGATGCCTCATACATGGTATTTAAAGGTTGTATGAAAAATTTATATTAAAAATTATTAATGCTTGTTATAAATGGCGGCCATTTTGAAAAAAAAAGCCGCCACTTCTTTTCACCAGCGTATTTTCGAGGTAGTCCACCTGGAAGCTGTGTAGGGTGGTCCCCCGAACAAGTTGGTACCCACCAAACTTTTACAACAGCCCATTTCTTACCCCCCCCCCAAAAAAAAGGGGGGGGGGTTACCCCCAGGGTAATAAGTGTTATGTTAGCAAATAACCAATCTTCGGGAACTAATTCATGTTTCAAGTGAAAGTTGAAAGACAATAATGCTAAGTGCAGGCCCAATTTCTTCAGCTGTTGTTTGGAGGACCCAGGGAGATATTTCATCTGGACCTGCTGCTTTGTGTGGGCTGAGTTCTTTAAGCAACTTGACCACACTTTCTTCTTTTACCTCAATGTCAGGCATAGATGGCATGTTAGTTTTACATTCTGTTGGTAGATCTGATAACCTTTCCTGTGTGCGTTGTTGTTGATATTGTTTACATAAGTTACGTTCACACGATGGGAGCTAAACTTTAAGTTTCGCTTGTAGTTTCAAAACTTTAAGTTTACTTGTAGTTATCTTGTAGTTTCAGACCGTATGAACGGACTCGTGGTTTCGAAACTTTAAGTTTACTCGTAGTTCTAAAACCACAAGCGAGCTCGTCGTTAAGGCCGAAACCACGAGCAGCGGGGGGTCCTCCGTCATAGTGGTTTATGCACGCTTGGGCTAAAACCACTTGGTCTGATTTCCAGATAGGCTACCTTCCTTCGGGCTAAACCCTTTTGGTCCACTCTTCATTTGGTCTAATTTACACTTGGTCTAATAACCAGAAGGTCTTATTTACACTTGGTCTAATTACCATTAATTTTGGTCTAATTACCATTTTGTCTACTTTATTTTGTTGTCACTTGGTCTACTACCAGTTAGTCTAATGTCAGTTTGTCTAATTTCCATTCAGTCTAAAACTATTTGGTCTACTGGCATTTCGTCTATAATCCACTTGGTCTAGTATCCATTTGGTCTACATGGCATTTATATGGTCTAATGTGCAGTTGCTCTAACTTTCATTTAGTCCATTTTCCATTTAGTCTAATTGTCAGTTGGTTTAAATGCCAATTTGTCTAAACATTACTTTGTCTAATTATTACTAAGGCTAATTGCCTGTTGGGCTATTCCCTTTTCGTCTATGCACCTACCATCAACACTATGCGTCATTTTGTTGGCCATCCCTGGACAGGTTGTGGCCAGAGCTTTTCGAAAGGGCCTCCAAGATGCCTAAGAAGACACAGAAGAAGGGGTCAGCTGCATCTGCAGCTCAAAAGGCAGCGGATACGGCCAGAGAGGCCCAACAGAAACGGGCCGCGGAAGATGAGAGGGCCAGAGAGGAAGAGGAGAGGAGGAGCGAAGAAGAGTCAGATGGTGACGCCAGAGAGTCTGATCATGAGGAGAGTGCTGCTGGTGGATCGGAGAGGGGGTCACATGAAGAAGGGGGTGTGACAAAGGAGAAGGCCAACTGCTCGTTCTCGGCGAAAAAGGAGGAGCGCCTGGTTGAGTTCTTCTCGGTCAACCCGGCCTTCTACGATAAGTCGCACCCAAACTACCAGAACCAGCAACAGAAGGATAAACTCTTGGACCAGCTGGCCAAGGAACTCCACACAACCAGTAAGTACCCTCACTTTCCACGTGTTGCTGTGTACATTTTATTTCAGGAGAAACATGCGTGCTTTCATGTATGAGCTTTTCATAAGCACAGTTGTCCAAGTAGGATTGTACCATATAATGTACCATGAATTATTTGAACTATTGGTATTGTCAATAATTTGGTACTTTCTTTTTCTGTTCCACAGGAAAACAGATCCAGGGTTGGTTCAAACACATGCGGACTTCAGTGGGAAAACTCTATAAGACCAAGTCAGGCCCGGCTACCCAACCTCTCACGGCAAGGAAGAAATGGCAACTCCAGAATTTCGCCTTCCTGAAAGCCCATATTGTCCCACGCACCTATACTGTAGAGACCACATCGGTAAAGATTTTCTACAGAGTTATTACATGGATAGACATTTCTAGTGTTTAAACATTACATTACAATACACAATTGTACATTTTGCATGTAATATATTATGGTACAAACATGTAAACATTCATTTTTAAATTTCAGAACATGTAAATTGAAGAAAGGAAACTTATTAATGTGTAAAACTTATTTTCAGTTTCAGCTGGAGGAGACGGGAGAGCAAAGCGAGGATGAGGAGTCACTACACTCGATCCCCACCAGGCCAGCATCTCCATCTCCCTCCACCTCCGCGGCCGCCCGCAAGACCAAGCCTCCGGCCAGCAAGAAGTCGAAGATCGACGACCTTCTTATGAAGTTCTTGGACAGGCCTAGGCCCGAGGAGGTCCTGAGTAAACAGGTATTTGATGTTAATTCTATTGGTGTGAAATGCACATTGCATATTGTATGTTTGCAATTTTACTTTGCTCTATTTATATTGCACAGTGTTCTACTTTACTTCACAGTGAATGACATGTACTGTTTATAGATTTGATGTGTATAATGTTTGTGTTTTTTTGTTTGTTTTTTGTTTTGTTTTGTTTTTGTTTTTACAGAAGTACCACATTGGTGTTTATATTATATACTTACCTTTACGTACCTGTGTGTTTGCAGCTGGAGACAATTGCTGCTGCCCCTGCCCCTGCACCCCCACAACCAGACGAGCGCACAGCATTTAGCCAGTGGATCGCGGCCAGGATGTCAGGGATCCCGCACGATAGGTGGGACGACTTCCAGTTGGCTGCTATGCGCCTGATGCAGCAGCAGTGGGGTCAGATGCAGACATGGCAGCAACAGTGGCCACAGCGGCAGCAGCTGCAGCAGTGGGGCGCCTCCACCCAGGTGCAGCAGCCATCGCTACAGCCATCGCAACAGATGTCGCAGCCCAGCTCCTCCTCTCAGCCACAGATCCAGCCCCTTGACGCACCCTTGCACCCACCCGCCACCGCACAGCCTGTGAGACAGACTCCCGAGGTAAATACACTTGTCAATTGAGCTTTGATATTCCTTTAGGGCTAGTTTTAAGCAGGGCTGTGCCCAGGAGGGGGGGGGGGGAGTTCGGATGTCCGCAACCCCACTAAATTTCGCATTTGTATATATGTATATCACATACATAATGCATTTGATTTGAAAATTTTTGGCACAGGAACCCCCTCTTGAAGAAATTTCTGAGCACGGCCCTGTTAAAGACTAGTTGTAAAGACTTGATGAAAGTAGAAACTATATAAGAGAAGTAGATAAAACTTAACATATTTTCTAGCTTAGAACTGGCAATACTTTTTGTTAACTTAGCATACAATTATAATTACTTATATTGCTCCTCTTTTTTCTGCTCCAGTTTGGTGCTCCTCGGTCGCAGTCTGTCCCTCCCGTCCTGGATTCATCAATCACTGGCAGAGGTCTTACGGATTTTTTATGAAGCAGTTGACCCAAGGTATCCCCTCGGGCAACACCAGCCAAGTAGCAGCATGGCAGGCAGCCAGTCCTTCGGGACTTCGGGTACACAGGAGGGCTCAGGAGACGACTGAGACAGCTCCCCAGGCTCCCCCACCAACTATTGTGTTTTGTGGACTTAAACTGACTCCTTCCAGTGTGGACTAGGGGTTTTCTTTGGACTATCCAGTGTGGACTAGGGGACTAGGGGTTTTGTGGACTACAGTGTCAGTTTTTTTTTTTCGTTGCTTATGTTGGAAATGTACTTGTTCTTATGCTATTATTACTTATTACTTATTAGTTGTATTATTGAGTGTAATAAAGAACTGGTTTGCCTTAAAAGTGCTTGTCTTCCCTGATTTGTACTTTGAACAAATGTCAGAGCTCAAGATTATATGGTGCATGGGGCAAAATGATAACACCCCCTCCCCGCAAAAAAAAAAAAAAAAAAAAAAAATCAGTAATAACGGTAAATTTATTATAACCATTTGTTAAAACTTACTGATTTTTTTTTTTTTTTTGGGGGGGGGAGGGGGGGGGGGGGGGCTTTGAAAGTTAGAAGTGAGACCGGAACCATTCTGGTATAAGGATGTTAAAGTTAAGGTTGATTTTAAATAAGAACAACCAAAAAAAAAAATACAAAAAAACCCCCCAAAAAACACACATTTTATTATATGTTTCACACAATAAACTTCTAAATGTTTATTCATACATGAATACATAAAATGAAATCATGAGTTCATGGAATGTCCCCAGAGTTCATTAAAATCATAAGTGTCTGTAGAGTTCATAGAACGTCTCCAGAGTTCATAAAATCAATCATGAGTATCATGACTTCATGTGTTCAGACAACCCGATCTTGCCATGGTAGGCATGTTAAAGTTAAGGTTGATTTTAAATAAGAACGACCCCCCAAAAAAAAAAAATACAAAAAAAACAACAAAAAAACAACAAAATTATTATATGTTTTACACAATAAACTTCTACATGTTTATTCATACATGAATACATAAAATGAAATCATGAGTTCATGGAATGTCCCCAGAGTTCATTAAAATCATGAGTGTCTGTAGAGTTCATAGAACGTCTCCAGAGTTCATAAAATCAAATCATGAGTATCATGAGTTCATGTGTTCAAACAACCCGATCTTGCCATGGTAGGCGGCCAAGTGGGGAATTGTAATAGTCCGCCAAATAGTTTCTCAGCGTTTTCCCTTCCCTTGAGGCCCGTTGGCCGACCATCTGGTTGGGTTCGGTCATCTGCACATCCTCCCTCCAGGCTCCGGGGACCACGTTGCCATCCTCATCCTCGCGGTCCACATTAAGGTCCTGTAGTCCGGGCCGGCGCTTTCGCAGCCAATTGTGAAGAGTGAGGCAGCCCAACGCAACGCGTCTCACCTTGCCAGGCTCCAACTGCAGGGTGGTGAGTAGGCACCGCCACCGGTGAGCCAATATCCCAAAACCGTTCTCTACAACACGACGGGCGCGAGAGGTCCGATAGTTCATCACCCTCTCTTTGTGGGTCATGGCACGGCGACTGTATGGCTTCATGAGCCACTTTCTCAGGGGAAAGGCATCGTCGCCCACGATGAAGTAGGGAAAGTCCCGATCGTCGCCTGGAAGTGGATCCGGTGCTGGGAATCCAATGGTGTTGTCCTCCAGTGCCCCCCGGAGGGTGGACTGGTTGAACACGCCTGCGTCTGAGGAGGAGCCGTTGGCCCACACCTTGCACCACAAGAAGGAATAGTTAGCATCCACGACGGCCAGGAGCACCACAGAAAAGAAGCGCTTATAATTGTAATAGAGCGATCCACTTTTCTTTGGCTTCTTGATGGCGATGTGTTTCCCGTCTATCGCCCCACAACAGTGGTGAAAGTTCCATCGCGTTCCAAACTGGCGGGCGACGGCTTTCCACTCGTCCTGTGTGGAGGGCATGGTGAACATCTCCTCCTTATATTCCTCGTAGATAGCGGTGCAGACCTCCGGCACGAACTTGGATATGCTGTTGTGTGCTACCCGGAAGTCGTAGGCAAGGGACCTGTAGCTGTTCCCCGTCACCAAGAAGCGAAGGGTGATGGCCAGCTTCAGGCCAGGCTCCAGAGGGCGGCGACTCCTGAAACATAAAATGTATTAATAGTATTAATATACAGGTTGGCCCAGAAAGAGTGCTACAAAACTAACTCTTAATTACAAAGACATGAATGACTGAATATAATTATTGTTCATAGTATTTGATAGAAAAACACTTCCAAGTTTTATTTGCCACCAAAATCTTCAATTTCATGAAGGCGTTTTGATTCTATGGCCAGAAAAGTTGTGGTTTGCAAAATTTGCTCCTTTTGTCAGGGAAATCATTCTTAAATGAGCAACAGGAAGCTTCCAATAGAAATGGCTGGGATAGCCTGTAGAAAATGAAGACAAAGACCGAATAGTACTATTGTTTGTAATACCACTCGCAAAGTTAAAAAATAAATGCCTTAAGTAGTATTCGGTCTTTGTCTTCGTTTTCTACAGGCTAGCCCAGCCATTTCTATTGGAAGCTTCCCGTCGCTCATTTAAGAATGATTTGCCTCAGTTTTGTAGCACTCTTTCAGGGAAACCCTGTATATATACATATATATAGCAAGGTCATGAAGACACACACCTTGGGCCCTTGGTGATTCGAGGGGTCACTCGGAGCAGGAGCTCAGCGAAGAGCCTGGGGTCCACTCGGATGTATCCGACATAGTCCCCCCTCGATTCACGCTCTAGCTCTTGGAACAACGTTTCGTACTGCCCGAAAAGCCTCCTCCTCTCGATCCATGGGCGAACCCACCATCTCCTGCGTTGGCGTCCCTGTTGCCTCTCCCTCTCCCGTATCAAGGCAAGTAATGCCACGTCGTGCTCATGCGCTGCCACTTGAAGCTGCTCTTGCAGCATCAGAACCCGGAGTCTCTGCGATGGAATGGGCGGCATCTTGAGGCAGCAGCAGCTGGGATTTCTGGAGAACCTAGGAAGGTCGTCTTATATATACCCCCTGACATCGGGCGGAAAAACTCACGTTCATCGCACTTGCACGCACTTACAACATGCGAGTGAGTAAGGACACCGTACGTGAGCAGCACGTGTAAGTACGGCCTCCATATGATAACGTGGCAATCGCACGGAGATCGTACGTTGTAAGCACGTTGTAAACACGTACAACTCACTTACCACGTGCGCAACGTACGATGCTCGCAACCGCTCACGGCCAGACGTGGCGTGCGGGCCACGTACTTACACCTTGCGCAACCGTGAGAGTGTCGTGCGTTGACGTACTCCCTCCCTACTCTTGCCACTCCCTCCCCACGTTTTCATAAAAACGTGGCGGCCGTGGCCTCCCCAAAAAACGTACGGACTAAAAACACGCACGGCGGGTTGTGACCGAGGCTTAACTTAAAGTTTCGCTAACTTTAAGTTTCGAAACCACAAGTGCCGTATGAACGTAGCTATAGTAATTCAGCTTTCTGTTTACTATATGTCACGAGTTTAACTGTCTCCATGTCCCTTCGGGCTAGTATGCCAGAAGAGTCTTTTCTGAGAGTCTTGATAAAAATCCAGAGGGGGGGGGGGGGGGGGGGTTAGAAAAGACCTGCAGCAGCCGTAGAGAACAAATCAAATAAAATCAAATCAATTTACTGAATTAAAATTCATAATTTTGGATTATCATCAAAATACAAATACAAAGGAAGATTCAGAATAGGTTACAGATGATCAAAGCGGAATATCAATCATTGAAAAATAACAAAGCAACAAAAACAAAACAAAAACAACACAAGAAGAGGCAAGTACAGTGTTTTAATTAAGAAAATACAATATAATATTACGTAAGGTCTCCTGCCAAACTCTTCCTACTTTAACAGATAATTTACCTATTTTGAGCATGTATCATTTCTTATTTTCTCACTGTAGATTTTCTGATGGAGTTGACACAGATCTTGCTTATATCATATTCCCTACTCTGCTTTATATATTTAAACTTTTTTAGTTCTCCCATATCTTTAAATGAAGGTACTATGGTATATATGTGACGAAATAGTTTTTCTCTTTGTTCTTTGTATGATGGACATCGATTAATAAAATGAAATTCGGTTTCTACGTCCGATTGGCAGGTGGGACATAAACGTTTATTAACTTCTAAATTTTTGTGACGTCCCTGTTCAATCATTAATTTACTATTGCTTGGTCTTATTCTTAGATAATATGTGATTTGTCTCTATTATAATAATGAGTATTTTTCAAGGTTATACGTATATTTTATGTTCTGAGTTTGCTACAATATACCTCACTGTTTTCGTCGAGAATTTTCTGCCAATGTCTTATATATCTTTCTTGCAATTAATTGCCAGTACATTTTATAAATTGCCGTTTTGAAAATGTATTTTGGTTGTCCCATATGTTATCAAAACCTATATTTTTCAGAAATATTTTTAACCCATTGCGTACGGGAGCCGGGCAGATCCTGTATCAAGCCTATAGGAATAAAAGAATTAAATAGTTAACGGGTTAATAGTGACTTGTCTATAGCCTATATCTAAAACGCTTTCTTTATTTTCATGTTTAAATGGTTTGCAATTTTAATAAGACTGTTGGCCTTTAAACGTGCTATCGACAATGGATATCGTCCTAGTTCACAGTGCTATGATCGATGATTATGATGGGGGTGGTGGGGGATGGGGGGGGGGGGGGGGGCAATTATGTTTTCTGATCCTGATGCTTATGCACCTGACACCCATCGATCATGCTGATACCATTTCGGATATAAATCACGTCATGGCGTGTACGTCGTGAAAGGCTCGATTTTTATACAAATTCATTCATGTGTACCTTTCTATTTAGAGTGTCGCCATTGACGATCTATAGGGTTTTTAACCCGACTTGATAATGAATAAATGGGTAGGTAACGAGCATTGTGAAAATATCCTGAACCATGTCATAGAGATTCACATTACACATGTTATACATGTACAATAGCTCGAAATGGAATGCGCAGGGCAATTATATCTCCAAAGAAAAACCATATAGGTGAAATGGGACGAAAAATTATATTTCGTACGCCTTCTCGATGAGAAACAGTAGCATAACGAACTCATTATAGTAATTGTTGATACACATGAAAAAACAGAAATGTTATGAAACAATCTATTCTTATGTGAAGTTGGTTGTCATTTGTATATGAAATGTGCAATGTTATAATAATAATTGAAAGAAACAATTAAATTAGAGAATGAGGCCTTTTTAAAGGGGAAGTCCACCCTGACATTAAATTCGTTTTAGAAGAAGCAGGAAAATTAAACAAAACGATCAATGAAAGTTTGAGTAAATCTGATAAGAAATACGAAAGTTTTGCGAGGTCCTCTCCCATTTGCCTTGTAATAAAAAAATAATACAATTCCATTTTCTCTAAAGAAAATATTTATTCATACATGCTCCCTAGATATAACATTGCACATACGTTTTACACAAAACCTGTAAAAACAAACTGATTCCTACATCAACAACCAAGAAAATTAAAATTTATGAAATTATCTGTACAGAGCAACTATGGAAGAGGACCTCGTGACAGTCATGTCAATTTCACGTCTGAACATGTACGCTGCTGATCGGAGCATTCAGCATTTTACCCTTGCATTAGGCCCCGGCAGGTGCCGGGCATCTATTGCTAGCAGTCATATGATCCCCTATCAGTAAAGCCCACCGCACACTATACAATCCAGTTTTGGAAATAAATAGCAATAGCAATAGCATTAAATATAGGTATTTGAACAAGTGAAGGCTACCTGATTCAGGTTCTGAACAATAATATGAACACTCAACATAGGAATTTGGTGCGATGTCAACCTGATATGCAGAATAAAGGCCAAATCAGTTTCAAATCGCAGACAATCGCAGGACTGCTCTGACGGCACTACGATTCGGAGCCGATTTAGCCTTTCCTCCGACTAGAAAGCTCGTAATAGGCCGTAATTTCGATTTTGCTATCTATGTAACTATTCAGAACCTCAATCAAACATATTTTATGTGTTTAACTGTTTATATCTAATGCTATAACATTTTCTTTCAAAATCGGATCGTAGACCGATCGTATAGTGTGCAGTGGGCTTTAACATTAGCTGCGATCATCTTCGCTAAACCTTTTAAAAAAAGTTCAACTCTGTCAGCCCCCAAACATGGTCCTGGGAACAAATACGTCAGTTTCATAACATTTCTATATTACCAAATTAAAATACACACCTCAGAGATCACAAAGCGGACTCATCTTATAATTTTCTCGCTTAAAGGGTCATTTTCGGGAATGTATGTTTTTAAAAGTTGATCGTATTTTTCGCGCGACGAAAAGATGACCACAAAGTTGTTTTGACAAATCATTTAGATAGCTAATGAAAATTCAACCGCAAAAAGCCAATCACAGAAACGGAATCAGACCCAGCCTCTCCTAATGAAAAATCAATTAAATAGCTATTCACTAGCAAAAAAAAAAAAAAAAAAAGCCAATCACAGAAACTGTCTCATGAAAAGCCCCGTGTACAAAGTGAATGGCAAAAAATTGTGTCAGAAAACGTGTGTCAGGGGTGTCAGAAAAAAGTGGGTCACCAAATGGAAACACCCGGACAATAAAGGGTTCCCACAAACAGCCATGCTGGAGTATAAAACAATAGAAACCTGTGCATCAGAGTATGAAAAGCCTTTGTTGTCATGGTCTAGCGCACGGGTTTGCTATATTGTTCTGTACTCCATCGTGACATCATCTGGGAACCATCTGTATAGTCTGGGAGCCTGTCCCGAAATAGTCACCCCATTTTACATATGAGATTTGACCCCTTAAAGTTACTTAGACCAAAGAGTATAAATACGAAGAGTGCTCAGTCCCGAAATAAAGCACGCGTATATATTGTGGTACATGTCGATCGGCCCAGAGGGAAAAGTTATATAGTCTTTATCAAGATGTTTGTATTTTTGTATTTTTTAAATTAAAAAAAAAAAATTTTATTTCACATTTTTTGTCCATCGCTTTTGGTAAAGCCGTAAAGCACATAATCTTGATAAACACATACTCTAACTGCACCAGGGAGGAGAGGGAGCTATATAGGAGAGATCAAGTATCAAGGAGAGATGTTTGTATTTTTGTTAAAGTTATTTGCTGTGAAATTTCTATTAATATTTATGTGATGGGGGGGGGGGGGGGCGTGGTCCCTGAATTTAAGCTCTGTATGAGAAAACACTGCGATATCTGACGGAAACGTCGAGAAAAGTACTTTAAAAAAATAAAATGCTTTCTTTATTTTTCTAAATCAGGATATTATGTAAATCAGAATATTTCATGTGATATCATGATAGTAAATTAAAGGGATTATATGACCTATAATGTAAATTTATTGGCCTTATTCTGTGAAAAGTCAAGACAGAAAAGGCTTTATTAAAATGAGATTGCGTGCGAGCAATTCCTTATATGAATATAAAGATTAATTAAGAGTGGCGTTGTTACGGGTCCTGCTCACACCATCATCACCATCATCCAGCCGATGAACAAGGTACAAAAGAACGAGGCGAAGTCGTGGTCGTAGGTTTAGAAAAACTCTATTCTACCTCTTCGACGTCCATTTTACAACTCGTCCAACATCAACTCGTCCCTCGTCACACTCCCCTCCATAAAAACATACTTATGAGTGTAACGAAAGAAGTATGTACATAATTAAATCATCCCTATCGATATCGTACATGCAAAATAAAATGCCTTCTTTCATAATACATATACAGTAATACTGTCATACTGCGAAAAAACTAGTATCGATTCACTTAGTCTCGATCGATTTATTGGTACCTAAAAATAGCACAAGCTCATTATAAATGCACGAATTGTGTTCTTGTAAAACATAGTATAAACACAATTTCTTGGCTTACAAGTAATATAAAAACATGTTCATTTGCAAGGAGACATAAACAAGCAATCAATTTGATATGCAACTGCAGTAAAATGCTCATAATTCTCTGTGATGCAAACAAACATCTTAAACATCTTCACATGTAAATACTTTACACAAAGGAGTACATCAGTGTCTCACAAAAATGACAAAGGATGAATTTTGTCCAACAAAATATATCATCACAAAACATGAAGTATTTTATGCAATTGGCTATGCTGCGCTGCTTTTAGCTGCAATGTCACTTTTGTTTCTGACACTGTCAAAAATACATCAATCATCAAACTCTGATAAATATGGAAACTATCTGTACCCTCAGATAAGTTTAAAATTCTGAGAAAACAATTTAACTCACGAAAATCTGGGTAGTACCAACATGCAGATGGTATCACAGCTTGTATACTGAACTCAAGTTTGTCTAGTGGGTATGGCATTCATATGTAATATGAAAATAATAACTTTCATAAGTTTCAACACAAAAATTCTTCCAATATCCTGCACCTTTACATTTATCACTTAATGTGTGCATAAATCAGAAGTTGTATTTATCCAATTTCTTCTATTTAAAATTACTTAAGAAATTGTTTCTCAACAAACAACAAAACATGTTAAAATCACTGACATGTTATAATACATGAAATGAGTCATCTCTGTCATGTAATTGCTTCTTGGCAATTCAACAAAAATAGCTTTCGTAAAGATGTAAAAAAAATTTCTTCCAATGAAATTAATAAACAACTTTCAGCAATAATATATCTGTCTCAAAGATAAAACATCATATCTTCAAAATATAACGATGTCGTAAAATTTTTCACTGTTAATGCAATCTTATGCATTTTCATAACAATGATATTTATCTTTCATCTTCAAGGGACCAAAATACAAGAGAATACCTTTTCTCTTTGGTTCCAATAATACAATTGTCAACAAACAACATTTTTCAATGAAACATGAAAAATCAAATCTTATTTCCTGTTTTGAAAGTGACACACATGCATAACCAAAATGAGAACTAACTTTTCTCTCTTTTTTTTTTTTAAATTCTTTTGTAAAATCGAAAAGGGAATTTAACACCAGAATGTTGTCATGCATGTTAAACTCTTCACAACAGAAAATAATAATCATTTCACTTTCAGAAATACATAAAGATATATGCAATATATCAAAAAGCTCCGAAAAAAGCAAACACAAGAAGAAAATTACTTCACTGAGTCCAATCAGTCTCTGATTATCAAGTTCAAAGTTCTGTTTTTCTTCTCCACATGGAATTCCAGTTCATATCAATAAACTGCTCAAATGTTCACGAAGTATCTCACATAAGGTAAGCCCACTTTCCATGTAATTTCACAGAGATTAAGTTCAAGTTCACACACGAGATAGAGCATCTGCAATAACATTGTTCTTTCCTGCAATGTGCTCAATGTTCAAGTTATACTCTTGCAGCAACAAGCTCCAACATGTCAATCTCTGGTTTTTGTGTTTCATTTTACTAAGAAATGTCAGTGGGTTATGATCCGTCAATACTCTGACTGGGTACTGCGATCCATGAACATACACGCTGAAATGTTCAAGTGCTGGGATCATTGATAGAGTCTCTTTCTCAACAGTCGAATAGTTCTTCTGACTAGGGGAAAACTTCTTAGAAAAGAAGGATATAGGTCTGTCGACTCCTTCTGCGTCCTTCTGAGTTAGCACAGCACCAGCGCCAACATCACTAGCATCCACCATCAGGCTGAACGGCTGGTTGAAGTCTGGAGCCATCAACACAGGATTGGTAGATAAGAGAGCTTTCACCTGGTCGAAAGCACTCTTACAGTCACTGGACCAGACGAACTTCACTTCTTTGCGTAGTAGATTGGTTAGCGGAGCCACGACATCAGAGAAGTTATGGCAGAACCGTCTGTAGTAGCCTGCCATGCCCAGAAACCGCATCAGTTCCTTCCGGTTGGTTGGAGTCGGGAAAGCCAGAATTGCTTCTACCTTCGCCGAGAGTGGTCGAACGTGACCAGAGCCAACAACAAGACCCAGGAAACTAACACTAGCACTTTCAAACTCACTCTTTGCTAGATTCACTGTCATTTTGGCAGCAGCCAACCTTCTGAACAACTCTCTGATTCTCTGTACATGAACATCCCAATCTTCACTATACACAACTAAGTCATCAATATAAGCTTCACAGCCTTCAAGACTTGAAACAAGACTATTCACGAGTCTTTGGAATGTAGCCGGCGCGTTTTTCATGCCGAAAGGCATCACGGTGTAATGAAATAGGCCTTGCGGTGTAGCAAATGCGGAAATCTCTTGCGCTCTCTTGGTCAAGGGGATCTGCCAATAACCTTTCAGTAGATCGAATTTGCTCACATACTTTGCTTTGCCTATACGGTCAATACAATCATCTACGCGCGGAATGGGGAATGAATCTGTTTTTGTACACGCATTGACTTTTCTGTAGTCGGTACAGAAACGATATGATCTATCTGGTTTCGGAACCAGGATACATGGAGAAGACCATGCACTACTACTTGGCTCAATAATGCCATTCTGTAGCATATACTCTATTTCTTTCTCAAAACTTTTCATCTTTGTTGGGTTGGCCCGATATGGTGCCTGTTTGATTGGGGTAGTATCTCCCACATCAACATCATGCTCAACAGCATCTGTTCGAGAGGGGACATCTGCAAACAATTGCGGATACTCATTCAACAACTCTTTCACATCCTTCCTCTCCTTCTCAGACAAGTGGGTTAGTTTGTCATCAATATGTGCTAGAACCTCTGAATTTTTCAATTTCACACATGGTTCCTCTCTTTCAATCTTGCACATTTCTTCTTCTTCACTCTTTGGATTAGATTCTACAGCACTCAACACTGGTTGTGCTTTCTCTTCATCATCTCTCCGAATGTACGGCTTCAGCATATTCACATGACATACACGTCTTTTCTTCTGCCTATCTGGAGTTTTTACGACATAGTTAACATCACCAATTCTCTTAGCAATGACATACGGTCCAGAAAATCTAGCCTGCAGAGAATGACCAACCAAGGGCAACAACACCAAGACTTCATCACCTTCTTTGAAGTTCCTTTCCTTGGATTTTTTGTCATACCAAGACTTCATCCTCTCCTGAGAGTCAGACAGATTCTGTCTAGCAACCTCACAAGCGCGATTCAATCTTTCGCGGAAAGAAGAAACATATTCCAACAAATTCATGTCCTCATCTTCCGACAACAACCTTTCTTTCAACAACTTGAGGGGTCCACGGACTTCATGTCCATACACTAACTCAAAAGGGCTGAACCCTAAAGACTCTTGAACAAACTCCCTCATAGCAAAGAGTAACAATGGGACTCCCTCATCCCAGTCCTTCTCTGTCTCAAGACAATAAGTCTTCAGCATGTTCTTGAGGGATTGGTGAAACCTCTCCAATGCTCCCTGAGACTCTGGATGATATGCACTCGAAGTTACATGCTCAATCCCTAACTGCTGTGACACCTGTTTGAACACCTTAGACATAAAGTTTGATCCTTGATCAGACTGTACAGTCGTTGGTAGTCCTACAGTAGTGAAGAATTTCACTAATGACTTAGTTACATTTTTCGCTGTAATGCGCGTAAGTGGTATCGCTTCGGTATATCTTGTCGCAGCGCACATGACTGTCAATAAGTATTCATTGCCTGCCTTTGTCCTTGAAAGAGGACCTACGCAATCCACTATAATCCTAGAAAACGGCTCATTGAAGGCCGGTATTGGCTTCAGCGGCGCTGCCGGTATTTTCTGGTTTGGTTTGCCTACAACCTGACACACATGGCAGCTTCTGCAAAAATCCGCAACATCCTTTTGCAGACCAGGCCAGAAGAAATGAGAAAGAATTTTCTCCTGAGTTTTGTGAACTCCTAAGTGACCTGCAAGTGGAGCTTCATGAGCAAGGCTAATTATGTCCTGCCTGTATGTAAAAGGGACTACAATCTGGTGGACTTCTTTCCACACTTCATCTGCAGGAACATCTGGTGGCCTCCACTTTCTCATGAGTACACCTGCTTTCTTGTAATAACAAAGAGGCACAGTCAATGCCTCCTCCTCAGAAACAGCTCTCTCACCCAAAGAAATCAACTGAGGATCTTTTTGTTGCTCCTCTTGCAACTTTCTCTTAGACAAAATTGGTTCAGACTTCTGATTACTTCCTTCACCATGCGTCTCTCGTGCACTCTCATCCTCATTTGATTTGGACTCACCCTCAACCAAACGACAAAAGAAAGAATCTCCCAAGTCAACATCTATCTCACTAGACTCCTTCTCAGACTCTACTCTCTTTGCCATTGAACGAGTTACAGCACACGACGGGAACACAGAGGGAAATTCTGCAACCAACTGATCTGTCTCACTACTGTCACAAGGACGTGAACTCACTACTGGACATGACCTGACTCTCTCACCAGCAAGATCATTGCCTAATATGATGGACACATCCTCGATAGGAAGTGATGGTCTAACGGCCATCTTCACAACACCAGAAACAAGACCTGAATTCAAGTCTACCTCATGAAGGGGGGCTTCCACAAAACCATCTCCAATGCCCTTGAGCAACACACTTGCACCAACAGAAGAACTCTCACCAAAGGGTAAAACACTTTCCAAAATCATGGACTGAGAAGAACCAGTATCTCTCAACACTTTCACTCTCCTAGCCTCATCACTCTCAGACAAGGACACAAATCCTACAGATACAAATGGCTCGTACTGCTTTTTCACTTTCTCTAAGTCTACCGGTTCAGTCCTACTCTGTGAATCTGACAAATTTTTCACAAATGCATTTGGATGTGCGCTAGCTTCACTTGACTTCGCTTGAAGTGTAGGACACTTCGCCTTAAAATGCCCAACCTTTTTACATGCAAAGCATTTTTTTTCACTAGCTTTTTCCTGTTCTTCCTTAGACTGTGATTTGACTTCATCGTTGACATGTGCTGAACCATTTTTCTTGTTTTTGTTCCACTTTCCAGTTTTCTTTGTTTCGCTAGAAATTTTGTTTGTGGTTCTGTGTGTCAGCACAAAATCATCAGCAACACGGGCTGCTTCACTAAGTGTTCCTATTCGCTGCGCTTCTAAATGCAATCGAACATCAATGTGAACACTTCTTTTGAACTCTTCAAGAAGTATGATTTCTCGAAGATCCGCAAAGTTCTTGACATGGAGCGAAGAACTCCATCTATCAAACAACTGTTCTTTGCGCCTAGCAAATTCTAGATGTGTCTGTGACTCATCTTTTCGCGATTTCCGAAATTGTTGTCGGTACGCTTCTGGTACTAGCTCATAAATGCAATACAGCATCTTTTACCGTGTCATACTGACCCGCTTCTTCAACGGACAAAGCCGAATAAGCATCTCGAGCTTTACCCTTCAATTGAGATTGTAGCAGGTGGGACCATTTCTCCCGTGGCCAATTCAAACTAACAGCCACCTTCTCAAAGTGCAGAAAATATTTCTCTACTTCATCCTCCTCAAACGCCGGAACCATCCGTACGTGCCTAGCTACATCGAAATCAGACTGAGCCTGCCTAATCTCTTCTCTCTCTTCAGCACTCGCTCTTTCTCTCCTTAGAACTACTTGCTCTCTCTCTAGTTCGACTTTTGCTATCTCTAGCTCCAGCTCTTTTAACCGCAATTTCTCTTCTGCGTTTTCCTTTCCCTGGGATGCACCAGGCATGCTATTCAAAGCATCAAGTGGGAGAACATCTGCCTCCTCCACCAACCACTGAATAATAGCTTTCACTATCTCAACTTTACACCAGTTGCTCTTTACCTCAGCAACCTGGTAATGATTGGCTACCTGCAATAGATCAGCCTTCTTCAAGACCAGCAATTCCTCCACCGTGGGAGATTCCACAAATTTTTCCAATGAAAAATCCGCCATGGCCAATACAGACCCCTAATCTTCAATGCTGAAAAGATTAGAAACAGCTAAAGAAACTCTAAAAATTCTTAGCCAAACAAAATCAGATAACCTGACCCGGTTACCCCAGTTGAAACAATCAACCGTAAAATCCTACAACCTGATCCGGTTGATCCAGCCGATTTAACCTCGACCTACAGAGCTGGTAATCTGACTCAATTACCCCAGTTGAATAAACCTTCAACCTAAATTCCTGTCAACCTAACTCTGGTCAACACCGTTGGTAAACCTCAACCAACAAACACGGCAACCCGATACGGTTAACCCAGTTGAAATACCTTCAACCAACAAAATTCACTCTATCAAGCGAACTAAAATCTCATAGCGAGATGCCCTGGAATTCTGCCCCAATCACAGCCTGCACAGACGGCAACACACTCTCGTATACACCGCACTGCACACAACACAACGTGCTATACCACACGTCAACTGAATGCCTATGAGACAACCCCCACGTTGAGCTCATACCCCGTCTCAACGTTTATCACCATAAAGCACCAGCAAAAGGCAAGAACACCAGCATTCACAGACTAAAAGTCCAACATAAAGTTTTAACAATTGTAAAACACCGAAACATAATCAGCAAGACTCTGTTTCAAACACATTAAACCTGTGCAAACTCGTGCAACCGCACGACCTGGTCAGCGACCACCAACAATCAACATCCGCAAACTCCGCGGTGTCTTCGCACATGCTTCGACGACAAGCGTACACTACAACGCAATGCATGCATGCATATGACTCGAAACACGAGCGCGCGCTATCACCTTAGCGTTTCAGGGAGACCAAAATTCCCTAATTTTTCACCTTTTTCTATTCACCTGAGGCCTTCATAGTGATTCCGGACATTCCCCCATTTTGTTACGGGTCCTGCTCACACCATCATCACCATCATCCAGCCGATGAACAAGGTACAAAAGAACGAGGCGAAGTCGTGGTCGTAGGTTTAGAAAAACTCTATTCTACCTCTTCGACGTCCATTTTACAACTCGTCCAACATCTACTCGTCCCTCGTCACAGGCGTATCCAAGATTCTCGTATTTTTATTGGTGGTGTATCCATGAATGCACGTGCCCCTACTACGTGCCAGCCAAAACCAAATCTGACATTTCTTAGTCACACATCGAATGAAAGGAAATCTGTGCCCCCCCCCCACCCCCCGGCACACGGAAGGAACATGAAAAACGTGACAACTTTTTTTTTTCCTTGCTTTGTCCGAAAATTCAGAATAGAAGGCATCTATTTTGTTCGTCAGGCGTGAGCCCCCTCCCCTCCCCCTGCATTCCTGGATACGCCACCAATATAAATAACTGACGTTGAGTTATTTTTAATATTCTGCTGTAGCAGTTTGAGACGGCAGGCGAAGAAAACAGTATAGGGGCTTGCTCCGAAGCCCTCACCAGCGCAATAGGACCTAATGGCTACTAATTGTATGATGAAAAGGGGGAAAACGGCCTCCGTATTTTGAATTGAATTAACTAGTAACCAACAATAGCAGCTGACGATATAATTCATTTATTACAAGTCCTATTTTGTCTTGCCCGCCCCCACCTCTATTTGTCCCCCCCCCCCATGACATGAAAATGCTTTTAGTTTTAATGTCAATCTAATTGATCTGATAAAAAGCACTTATAACAGTCCATTACACGAATTTCTTTTTTTCTTTTTTCTTTAGAGGGTTAAAGTTTGCTTTAAATTTAAAATAATCTACTTGACAGTTCATTGTCAGTCTGGTGTGGTCCAGTGGTTTAAGGCGCTTGACTGGAGATGCGAGGATCGGGCGTTCGATCCCCGGCACGGCACTTATGCCCTTATGGTGTGGGTCTATCGTCAGTCTGGTGTGGGTCTATTGTCAGTCTGGTGTGGGTCTATCGTCAGTCTGGTGTGGGTCTATTGTCAGTCTGATGTGGGTCTATTGTCAGTCTGGTGTGGGTCTATCGTCAGTCTGGTGTGGGGTCTATTGTCAGTCTGGTGTGGGTCTATTGTCAGTCTGGTGTGACTGGGGTATTGTCAGTCTGGTGTGGGTCTATTGTCAGTTTGGTGTGGGTCTATTGTCAGTCTGGTGTGGGTCTATTGTCAGTCTGGTGTGGGTCTATCGTCAGTCTGGTGGTGGTCTATTGTCAGTCTGGTGTGGGTTTATTGTCAG